>OX638062.1:2356526-2956526 GCA_951804385.1 Trifolium dubium | reverse complement strand
TATAGCGTAGAAGAATTTTAAGAAAACGCTATTGTTTGGTGATATGCAATTTAGTATATAGTGTATTCAAGTAGTGGTTCTGCTATGGCATTATAGTGTAGTGGAATTTGAACAAATTGTTACTTTCTGCGATCTGCATTGGACACATAATTATGTGTTTGACTCTCTAATCATATTTATAAAAAGATTGACTTATGAATAACTTATTTTAGCTCATCTGTTAAGGTAAGTGCTTGAGAGAGTTTATGAATGTAGCTTATCATATACCTATAAGTTGTTTTTTTTTACTTATTTCAATAAGCTCTCTAGATACACTAGTAAGCTACGATTATAAACTCTTTTTTTGATCAATGCACTGGTAAATATCTTGATTATTGCACATGTGCTTGTAGGTAATTCAAAAACCGAGGAAGTATATATTTGAGTTCTTTTTTAATTGTGGAAATCACAATTGTTTGTAATTTGGGTAATTTGTGATTCTAATTATGTCTGGTTGGATCTTCGAAGTGCGGCAGTTTATATTGGATTTTTAATGCAATGGCAGGTTTCACAGCAAGAATTTACAGAAATGGCGTGGCAAGCGATTGTGTCATCGCCAGAAGTGGCAAAGGAGAACAAGCATCAAATTGTCGAGACAGAGCACTTGATGAAAGCTTTATTAGAGCAAAAGAATGGGCTTGCTCGCCGGATCTTTTCCAAGGTTGGGGTGGATAACACACGGCTTCTGGAGGCTACCGATAAGCACATTCAGCGCCAGCCCAAGGTGATTGACCAAGTTAAATATGCTTCGGTGCTTATGATTATGTAGTATTTTATTGGTTATACCCGTATTCTCTTTCAACTTCCTTTATAGGCATGTTTTTTCTTCTCAAAAGTTAAGTTCTAAATAGGAATTGTATTACACTTACAACTTCATGGTAGAAGTGAAGTTGGAGGAAATTGAAAAACTTAAAATTGACAACAGAAGCTTGGAAAGGAAGTTATAGCAATCACATTTTGTTTTCGAGTGAATTAACATTTGAGATGAAACTGACATGAGATCATCACATGTATAATATGGTTATGAAGTAATATGCTTTATAATATTTGCCCTTTTATTTTGTTTAACTGGTTGATTAAACTACTTCAATGTCTACAGCTCACAAACCCGATCATAAATTCTTGTTCAATTATGTTAGGTTCTAGGGGAATCATCCGGTTCAATGTTAGGCCGTGATTTGGAGGCTTTGATTCAGAGAGCCAGGGATTTCAAGAAAGAATATGGGGATTCATTTGTATCAGTTGAGCACTTGGTTCTTGGTTTTGCCCAAGATCGACGATTTGGGAAGACATTGTTTAGAGATTTTCAAATATCTCAGCAATCTCTAAAAACTGCTATAGAGTCCGTAAGGGGCCGCCAGTCAGTTATTGATCAAGGTTATTTACTATTCGTCTTCTTTTTATAGTTAATAGTAGAAGAAACGTAACTTGTCCGTTTTCTTTTTTTTTGTTTCAGTTTCATAATATCTATATTATCTGAACTTATTTAAATTTTAGTTTCAATATTTATGTTAAAGGTAAGTTTATGTTATTGACTTTTCCATGAGCTATATAAGAAGCTGTACTTTATTCAAAATATTTTGTAGTGCTTAAACTCAACTTAAATTTGTTATAGATCCCGAAGGAAAATATGAAGCATTGGAAAAATATGGGAAAGATTTGACTGCGATGGCCAAAGCAGGAAAACTTGACCCTGTCATAGGAAGAGATGATGAAATACGAAGGTGCATTCAAATTCTCTCCAGGAGAACAAAGAACAATCCCGTGTTAATTGGTGAGCCTGGTGTTGGAAAAACCGCAATTTCTGAAGGGTAAGTTCTTAGGTCTTCCTCCCTCCTAAATGTCGCTTGTGTTTGTATTTTTGTTTTACATTTTTTTTAGTTAAATTTATTATGCTGCTATCATTATTTCTTTTTACCGAATATTATGACCACCTCAAGTCAAGTGATGGAGATTGATAACATTGTAATTTGTTTTTAACCAAAAGTCCAGTTTTTGTTTCATAATTATTTCTAGAATGAAAAGGTTATATACCTAATCTTATACAGTATATGTTTTGCACACTGACCTGACTCTTCCTTTCATACAGTCTTGCTCAGAGAATTGTTCAAGGAGATGTACCTCAAGCTTTGATGAATCGAAGGGTATATGCTTTATCCAATTATGCTATTCTTAATTCCATATTTATAAGAATGTAATATTTGTCTTGTTTTGTTCTCCTTTTTGAATATAAAATTGACTCACTACTCTAATTTTCAGCTTATATCTCTTGATATGGGTGCACTTATTGCTGGAGCAAAATATCGGGGAGAATTTGAGGACAGGCTGAAAGCCGTTCTCAGAGAAGTTACAGAATCTGATGGTCAGACTATACTTTTCATTGATGAGATCCATACAGTTGTTGGGGCAGGTAACGAGTTTCAAAATTTTCTCTGCTCTTAAAAACTACGCATCTGTTTGTAGCTGATACTTGTAAATGGTAATTTAAAGTTAACACGTGAATGTTGAATTTGATTGATTGCAACTATAATCTATCATATGGTAGGTGCTACAAATGGTGCTATGGATGCTGGTAATCTCTTAAAGCCTATGCTTGGTCGAGGGGAGCTGCGATGTATTGGTGCAACAACATTAGATGAGTATCGGAAGTATATTGAGAAGGATCCAGCACTAGAACGTCGCTTTCAGCAAGTTTATGTTGACCAACCTTCAGTTGAGAATACCATTTCAATACTAAGGGGGCTGCGGGAAAGATACGAGTTGCATCATGGAGTTCGCATCTCTGACACTGCACTTGTGGATGCTGCAATTCTCTCAGATCGATACATAAGTGGAAGGTTTTTGCCAGACAAAGGTAGTGATTTACTTTTTGAAAATAAAAACTCTTGGTTGGTGAATATATTAAACAAAGATCGGTAAATTTCATTAGCATTTATGTTTTTTCTAGTAAACTCTTTCGTATTGCTCATAAAGGGCTAACTGCTAAATATTTGTAAATCGCAGCTATTGATCTGGTTGATGAAGCAGCTGCTAAACTGAAAATGGAAATAACTTCTAAGCCTACTGCACTCGATGAGATTAATAGGTCAGTTTTGAAACTAGAGATGGAGAGACTATCCCTCATGAATGATACAGACAAGGCTTCTAGAGATAGGTTAAACCGTCTTGAGACAGAGCTCTCTCTCCTAAAAGAGAAACAGGGTGAGCTAAACGAACAATGGGAGCATGAAAAGTCTGTAATGACTCGTCTTCAGTCGATCAAAGAAGAGGTGTGTTCATCAGATTCTTATTATGAAACATGAAAATATTATTCTCCAAATCTACAATAACCGTGATTTTTCTTTTTATGAAACATGAAAATCTTATTCTGATAATTTCCATATCTATATATGCAGATAGACAGGGTAAACCTTGAGATCCAACAGGCCGAGCGGGAATATGATCTTAATCGTGCTGCTGAGTTGAAGTACGGCAGTCTTAATTCATTGCAACGACAACTCGAGGGTGCAGAGAAGGAGTTACATGAATATATGAGCTCTGGTAAGTCTATGTTGAGAGAGGAAGTTACTGGTAATGATATCGGTGAAATTGTGAGCAAGTGGACCGGTATCCCAATTTCTAAACTTCAACAATCAGAAAGAGAGAAGTTGTTATATTTAGAGGACGAACTCCATAAGCGTGTTGTAGGACAAGATCCTGCTGTCAAGGCGGTAGCCGAGGCGATCCAACGTTCTAGAGCAGGTCTATCAGATCCTCACCGTCCAATTGCTAGCTTCATGTTCATGGGTCCCACTGGTGTAGGGAAGACCGAGTTAGCCAAGGCCCTTGCTTCCTACATGTTCAATACAGAAGAAGCACTTGTGCGGATTGATATGAGCGAGTACATGGAAAAGCATACAGTTTCGAGATTGATCGGAGCTCCTCCTGGATATGTTGGATATGAAGAGGGAGGGCAACTAACTGAGACAGTTCGTCGAAGACCATATGCAGTTATTTTGTTCGATGAGATTGAGAAGGCACACTCAGATGTTTTCAATGTATTCCTTCAAATTTTGGATGATGGAAGAGTAACCGATTCACAAGGCCGCACAGTAAGTTTTACCAATACTGTTATCATCATGACCTCAAATGTTGGATCGCAGTACATTCTCAACACAGATGATGACACTACACCGAAAGATTTAGCATATGAAATCATAAAGCAGCGGGTAATGGATGCTGCAAGATCCATCTTTCGCCCTGAGTTCATGAATAGAGTTGATGAGTATATTGTTTTCCGGCCTCTTGACCGTGACCAGATAAGTAGCATTGTCAGGTTACAGGTAATTTTGTCCTCACTACTAATAGATAGTCATATTTGTTCTTTTAGTCTATGTATTATAGGGACTCAAACAGAAAAGAAAAAGGTAAATTATAGTAACTAAATCGAAAAAAAGAGTATATTACAAGGACTAAAAAGGAAAACTAATGTATTTTGGGGACCGTTTTGATTGTATTGATTTCAAGATTTACCGCAAACTGTTTTCATGCTATTTTACATCTGAAGACTCACTTTTTATGTTCTTTATAACAGTTGGAGCGCGTGCAGAAAAGAATTGCAGACCGCAAGATGAAACTCCGAGTAACAGAAGCTGCTATCCAACTTCTTGGAAGTTTAGGGTATGATCCAAACTACGGTGCTAGACCGGTTAAGCGAGTGATTCAACAAAATGTTGAGAATGAACTTGCAAAGGGTATTCTTAGAGGAGAATTTAAGGAAGAGGACACAATTTTAGTAGACACTGAAGTTACAGTACTTGCCAATGGTCAAATTCCTCAGCAAAAGCTAATTTTTAAGAGGGTGGAAGCTGATTCAGACTCTACTACTAAAAACAGCAGGAAAAGCTCTCCACAGATTCTATGAAGGCATTGCAATTAATTTTCCTTTATCTTCACATGCCAAGTTTCCACAAATTTTGAGAAAATATCATTTTCTTATTATAGAATTGAACACTGGTTCTGTGTATAGGTTGCCTATAATTTATAGTTATTTATATTTGAATTTTTTATTTTATTGGTCAATACATATTATATCATACTTAATAAAAAAGTATAGTTACATGGTAATTGGTAACATTATTTTTAGTTTCATGGAAATGGTATGTGAAGTGACATGCATTTTATCAGATGTTAGAAATTTTGATGTTAGTTTACACAATAAACTCTGCCAAGATCAACTTTGTTAGAAAAACAACTATGGTTCTAAAGTAAGCAGATAACTAAACTACAATAATAAAACTAACTGAATTGTGTTTATGTCTCAAACAATATAATGACTGTTGTAGTTTCTATTGTGCAATGGATGTGGTTATTTTGAGAGATGGAAGCATGTGAAGCGATTGCTAGATTTTTATATAACAATACATATCACAAGTAGGGGGTGTGAATAAGTCATGCCGGCTTACAGAGTTTATGGTTTAGTCTATATAAGCTTAGGTTAGGTCAGATTATTTTCTTAAATAGAGCAAATTAAAGTTTTTTTTATAAGTCTATTTATCTAAATATGTCATGCTACAAGCCATAACAAAAGTCTTTTAAACCTACTAGACTGATATTTTTTTTTTTTGGTCGAGACCGGGATATCCACCGCCGAACGCAGTGACTAATCCCTCGCTAGATTGGAGGCACCTCGAAGGGTGGGATAGCTGGCCCAAGGATTTAAAGCTGCTCCATATCCAAGGTGAGAATCGAACTCTCGTCCCTTGGTTAAGGGAGGATGAGTCCACTGCCGCTCAACCACACCCCTTGGGTTACTAGACTGATATATTTAAATAAATGTTAATAATATTTTTACTACTTTTATCATTTAATATTAAATATTTAATTTTAAACTATAAATCCTACGAACTTTACAATGAATTAATTTTTTAGATATATAAATGTATTATTATAATTTAGAATTGAAATATGATGTATATATAGTTAAATTCTCTAAAGTATGATGTGAAATATCAAAAGAAAATTTATTCTCACTGGTGAATTAATTGATTAGTCTATTTAAATATGAATATAATTACTTATTTAAAAAAGTTCATATGAAATAAACTTTTAAACATGCTAACAGGGCATACCATACTTTTTAAATGTCAAACTTCATGCCTACAAAATAAGTTTATAACAGTTCAAACTTAGACCTTTAATTTTCTGATAGGCCAGACTCATATTTGGCACAACCTAACTTAGTCTGCTCTATTCCCACCCCTATACTTAAGACGGTGAAAAGTAAAGAGTTTACAGGAATATGTGATATTTGACGATAGAAATTAGATCGATAATTCAACATTTTATCCGATACTTACTCACTTGTTGAGTACATGGAGTAAAAAACACTCTTTTATTAAATAAATGAAATCAACATAGATACTACACTATGAAAATCAATTTCACATAAAGTTATGAAATTCACATAATTCTAAGAGAATAAATATTGAAAAATGAATTTTATCAAGTGAGACTGTTTCTTTTTATTGCATAAAAAAAAAAAAAAGAGTTATAGTTATCATAACATGAGACAAGTTTCTAACTGCTTTTTATTTCAATTCCAACTGACTCGTTTACTGCAACATTGTTTTATTTACAGATATAACACACACTAGCTAAACTAAAATACTTATCAAACCGATACATTGAGCAATAATAGGATTTAAACTAACATTAGTTATCTTTCCTAAGTTACACTCTGGTACCACAAGAACATCTGTTTGAGTTTGCAAGTTTTGTACTCCTTGATCACACGTCAATTGGAGGCACCACATCATAGAACTTTAAGTGTACAAGGATCAGTTATGATGCTTTCTTTTTTGTACGTTGTCATTGAGATGTCTCCGGTCCTAGTTTTTTGAAACACAACTCCAAGTGGTGAAACCATCCGGAAAACACTTGACAAAAAAAAAATGAAACAAGTTCTCATGTAATTAATGTTAATACTTCAATGATAATTGAAAGGTGTGTTCGATCAAGACACATTCCAGTTTCAATTTACGATACAGTAGTTTTGTTGACATTTTTTAAAAAAAAAGTGTTTTTGGTGGCATATATTAATATACTAATAAAAGAAATTTGATATTGAAATTTGTACATTTTATATTTTTAAAAATCAAATATTGTTTTTTTTTTCAATTTTAGTCAAAAAGATTGAAAAGTTCAAATTTTTAATTATTTTTTTGGCATAAAAAAATTAATGTTTACTTAAGGAAAATGCTAATATGTGTTTTCAGAGCATATACTAAGAAGATAAAGTAAAATTTATGTGTAATGTGAGTTCAATTGATAGGGACATTGCACGTAACATGTATCATAATTCGAACTATGATACACAAACTTATTCATCTTTAAAGGGTGAAATGTGAAATTCTAATTCAAATTTTATACTTTATATTTTAAATTGACGCAAATCCTTGATAACCAAAAGTAGTAGTAATACTAATTACTACCTCCGTTCCTTTTTACTTGTCGTTTTAGAAAAAAATATTTGTTCCTTTTTACTTGTCGTTTTGGCAATTTAGGTTATATTTTGCCTATTATACCCCTTCCTATTTTATTTTATTGACTAAATTTTGTATAATTATTTTTTGTTGAAACAATATAATTTTTTTATTGTATACAAACTTTGTTTGTTTTTAAATAAAGTTTGTTACAATTTTTTTGGAAATAGATAATGTTTGTGAAAAAGTATGAATTTATTGGTGGATTAAAAATATAATATATATTAAAAAAAAGGGCATGATAGGAAATTTAGGAGCAAAAATACACTCTCCTATTTTGGTCTTTTTTTTTCTAAAACGACAAGTAAAAAGGAACGGAGGTAGTATAAAGAGAAAAAAAAAACAACCAAAAGTAGTAGTAAAAAATAAAATATACATATAACGTGTGTATACTCGTGCAAGCAAGTCCCATGTTAAATTTTATTTTTGAATCAAATTAATTGTTTTTGAAGAATAAAAATAAAATATTTTATTTTATACTTTATATTTTAAATTATTTTAAATTGACGCAAATCCTTCAAAAAGAAAAATATGACCAAATAGAAACATCAAATAAGTTGTTGAGCAAAAACAAAGAATGAGTTGGGGTTCTTAGAGGGAAATGAAGTATCAACATGAAAATTTGATTTATTAATAGGACAAAATTTAGGTGCATTATTTTAAGTATTTTTTCTATGATTTAGGAAATTATGATTTCTTCAAATTCATGATTATCTCAAAGTTTGTTATAAATACAAAAAGTAAATTTTATGTTAAAAACCATAAGTTTTATCAATCCAAGTAGAAATTAAATAATGAATCAATGTTTCAGGACCACAAGAGAGTGAGAGACGATACATCTCCATTGAAAATCTTAAGGCTTTAGGTTCATAGAATATCTCTCTTACAAATTTAATATTCTTTGTATTCATTGAAAATATGTGTATCCATTGCTTTATTGAATAAAACACACGTACACATCCGACACACAAAATACCATTAAAAATTCAAAATACTAATACATTGAAGGAAAGTTAAAATACTAATATTTTTTTTGATAAAAAATAATATTAATACTTTGATTAATAGTTATAAAAGAATAGTAATATTTGACCAGGAAACAATAATTAAATTTGGAATATTCTCCTAACAAATGAAATTTGGAGGGAAATAAAACCCTTTATGACAACATTTGGAGGGAAATCAAAACATATTTATAACCGTTCAACTTCTTCTCATTTCATTCATTCATTCATCTTCTCAAAATTCAACTCTTTAGTTTCTCAAAAAATGTTCTTTTACTGTTTAAATAGAAACCCTAAACCTAATTGTTGATTAAGCTTCATTTCATTCAGTTTCTTCATTGATTCTCTCTCTCTGAAACCCTAAAAATGAGTTCAAAATCGACCTCTGTTGCTTCTAACCCTAACCCTAATGTTGCCTTCTCTGAAAATGATTCTGATATAGAAATCCCTACAGATTTTGCTGATAAGATTTGGGAGTATGGCATTTCTCTTGATGGAGAAGATGCAATCCAGTGCAAGTTTTGCGACGATGTTATCACCGGTGGGCTTCACCGGTTTCTTTATCATTTAATCGGAACAGAACATGGCGGTGAGGGTAATGGTGGTGATGATGAAAAGTGTTGTACTTGTGTTGGTGTCGGTGAAAAAAGAAAAGGGGATGAGTTTAGTTATGAGGGTTCTGATTCTGAAGATGTTTTCAAGAAGATGAAAGTTGAGTCAGAAGGTAAGAGAAAGGAGATTTTGAGAGAGGAAGCGCATGAAGCGATTGCGAAGTTTTTCTATGAAAATGCGATACCGTTGAAGTTGGTGGAGAGTAAGGAGTTTATTGCTATGTGTGATGCAATTTCGAGAGTTGGTGTAGGGTATGAGCCACCGTCGGTTGAGGAGATTAGTGGGAAATATTTGACTGAAAATGTTAGGTTGATGAATGAAGCTTTGGAAGAACATGGAAGTGTATGGAAGAAAAAAGGGTGCAGTATAATTGTTGATGGATGGACTGACAAGAAGAGGAGGATATTGAACTTGTTGGTGAACGGTCCGAAAGGAACGTTCTTTTTGAAGTCTGTTAATGCGTCTGATATGTTGGAATCGCCTAAGAAACTGTTTAAGATGATGGATGACATTGTTGAAGAGGTTGGGGAAGAGAATGTTGTGCAAATTGTGACGGATGCTACACCGTTCTTCAAAGCTGCTGGTGAGATGTTGATGGCGAAAAGGACTAGGTTGTATTGGACGCCTTGTGCGACACGCTGTATTGAGATGATGTTGGAAGATTATGAGAAGAAGATTCCCATTTATGAAGAGATAATTAGGAAGGGTAGAATAATTACAACCTTTTGTTATTCGAGGGATTCTGTCATTTCTCTATTGCATAAGTTCACAAAAGGAATAGATTTGGTGAGACGGGGCATTACTCGTTGTGTCACGTCTTACTTAACTTTAGGCTGTCTTTATGAGAACAAGGAAGCTTTGAGAAAGATGTTCACATCTAAGGAGTGGAAGTCCAGCCAGCTTGTGAAAACGAGCGTTGGGAAATCTGTTGAGGATGTGGTTTTGGATCAGAAGTTTTGGGAAAATGTTATGATTTGTTTAGAAGGCGCAAATCCTCTGGTTGATGTGCTTCGTTTGGTCAATTCAATTGACAAACCAGCTACCGGTTTCATTTATGAGGCGATGGAGAAAGCTAAAGAGGAGATACAAAAGAATCTTTCCAAAGACGGCGGAGAAAGGTAAATATATAAACTTTAGTTTATAATCCTTTATTTTGTTGTCTTAGTTTGAACCGTTGATAATAATTCAAATGTTTACATTTTTTAGTTTTATGCCTCTATGGGAAATCATTGATGAAAGATGGAACAAACAACTTCACACCCCTTTGCATGGAGCAGGCTATTTTCTTAATCCTCAAATTCACTATAGTCCTAGATTTAGAGATGATGTCAAAATTAAAGCTGATCTGCAACATTGTATAACAAGAATGGTGGCTGATCCCCAAGAAAGAGCTAAGATTGAAACTCAACTTGACGATTTCCATAAGCGGGCAAGCCTTTTGGGTCATTCTTTAGCCGTAATGATGACTGGCGAGGACATTCCATCTAGTTGGATTCCATCTGATTGGTGGTGCACTTTTGGATGTGAAGTACGAGAACTCCAAAAATTTGCTTGTCGTGTATTAAGCTTTATTGATTCTCATATAATTCAAACTGTGTTAGAAGCTGCGCATCAGAAGCAGAGCTTATCAGAAGCAGTGCTCATCAGAAGCAGAGCTTATCAGAAGCAGTGCTTATCAGAAGTAGACCTTATCAGAAGCAGACATGATCAGAAGCTGTTCTGATCAGAAGCAGAGCATCAGAAGCACGTGCAGTTTTCTGTTATTTTTCTGGTTTATTGTATTTTGTTTCTTTTAAGGTAGTTAGTCTCAGCTGTTTGGCAGTTATGCCAGCTGGACTTAGTTAGTTGTTAGTCTCCTTGTTCTTAGGAAGTAGTTACACTTACTTCACCTATAAATAGGTGTTAAAGTGATCTTTGTAAACAACACACTTTTCTCAATAAACTTTTTCAACACAATTAGTTCAGTTCTTCTCTTAGTTCTTTGTTGAGTTGTTCTTTGTTGAGGTTTTCACCCAACAAAGTGGTATCTAGAGCTTATACGATCCAAGGGATCAATTCTTGATCTTTCTTGAATCCAAGAAAGACTCTTTGTGGTTGCAGTGAATCAACCATGGCTGGTACAAACAATTTCCACGTGAATTTTCCCGTTCTTGAAGGATCTAAGAACTGGGACATTTGGATAAAGCAGATGAAGGTCGTATTCAACTTTCATGAAGTGTATGATCAAGTTACAACTGCAGTTACTCCATTACCAGCGAATCCAAATGAAGAACAAAGAACAACATTCAGACTTGCAAAGAAGAAAGACACCAAAGGCCTATACCTCATACATCAATGTGTGAATTCCGTCGTGTTAGAGAAGATTGCAGATGAAGAAACTGCAAAAGGAGCATGGGACACACTACAAAAGATTTATGGTGGTGACGCGAAGGTCAAGAAGGTGAAGTTGCAAGGATTGAAGAGGCAATATGAACTCCTTCAGATGAAGGATGATGAGAAGATTGCAGAGTACTTCACAAGATTAGTGACACTCACTAATCAAATGAAGAGTTGTGGGGGAACGATTGATGAACAAGAACAGGTTGAAAAAGTACTCAGAACTTTAACCACAAGTTTCAAGCACATTGTGGTCACCATCGAAGAAACGAAAGATCTGAGTGAAATCAGAATTGAAGATCTGCAGAGCACTCTTGAAGCACATGAACTGAAGCATACAGAGAAAGATCATAGCAAGGAAGACGAACAAGCTCTCTTTGCAAAATTCAAGAAGTGGCAGAAAAAGAAAGATTTCAAGAAAACCAGTGAGAAAAGTGAAGACAAGCCTGAATCCTCAAATGGAGGAGGAGGGAAACAGAATATCAATGGAAAGAAGAAACCCATTGATAAGAGCAAGATCAAATGTTACAATTGTAACAAGTACGGTCACTATGCAAATGAATGCAAGAATCCAAAGAAGAAGAAGAAGAACCAAGTAAGTGAAGAAGCAAATGTTGCAGAAGATCATTCAAGCACAGATGATGATGTAAGTTTCATGGTTACCATCACTGAAGAAAGTAGTGATTCCATGGAATGGTACTTTGATACAGGCTGTTCAAATCACATGACTGGCAACAAAAGCATCATGACTGATTTTGATAAATGTGTCAATACCAAGATCAAATTGGCTGATAGCAACTCCATCAAAGCAGGAGGTATGGGGAATGTTGTTATTCAGAAGAAGAATGGCAAGAAGACAGTAATTGAGAAGGTCCTATATGTGCCTGGCATGAAGTGTAACCTGATGAGTGTAGGTCAGTTACTAGAGAAGGGATTCAAAATTGTGCTAGAAGATGAAACCCTGAAGCTCTATGATTCAAAGAAGAATCTGATTCTGAAGTCAGCACAAAGCAAAAATAGGATATTCAAGACTCAATTCAAAGCCATTGAGGCAGAATGTCTCTCTGCAACTACAGAAAGCAAGGACAGTGAGTTATGGCACAAAAGGTATGGCCATTTGAATTTCAAAAGCTTGTCACAGCTTAATTCAAAGGATATGGTCATTGGATTGCCTAGAGTCATAATTCCAGGTGATGCTTGTACTACTTGTTTGCTGGGAAAGCATCCAAGAGCTTCTTTCAAAAACAGTTTACCTATGAGGTCTAAGGAACTGTTGAATGTGGTTCATTCAGATATTTGTGGACCAATTGATGTGTTATCAACTGGTGGAAACAAATACTTCATCACTTTTATTGATGAATTCTCAAGAATGATATGGTTATATCATATTAAGGCAAAGAGTGAAGCTTTTGATGTGTTCAAAAGATTCAAAGCCTTAGTTGAGAAGCAGAGTGGCAAGTCTTTGAAGGTGTTGAGAACAGATGGTGGAGGTGAGTATACATCAAAAGAGTTTGAGAATTATTGCAAAGATGAAGGCATAATTCATGAGGTTACTGCACCATACACTCCTCAACATAATGGCCTTGCTGAAAGAAGAAACAGAAACATTCTAGATATGGCTAGAAGCATGGTGAAGCAGAAGCAGCTGCCTCACAAGTTCTGGGGTGAAGCTGTGTCTACAGCTGTATACATCCTAAACAGATGTCCTACCAAAAAGATAAAGGATAGAGTTCCTGATGAGGTATGGACTGGAAATAAGCCAAGTGTGGCTCATTTCAAGGTGTTTGGCTCATTGTGTTATAAACACATTCCTGATGCTAGAAGGAAGAAACTAGATGACAAGAGTGAGCCTATGATATTTGTTGGTTATCATAGAACTGGTGCTTATAGACTCTATAATCCCATCTCAGATAAGTTGGAGATTAGCAGAGATGTGAAGTTCTTAGAGAATGAGAACTGGGACTGGAAGCAGAAATCCATTTCTAAAAACACTTGTGAAGTTGATTTAGATGATGGATTGGTTAACAATGAGACTGTGACATTTGTTAATCCAGTTCAAGACACTAATAATCAAGCAAATGATGAAAGCTCAGATGAAGAGCCACAACCACAGCTGAGAGCCAGATCTCAGAGAACAATTCAGCTTCCAAGAAGATTGGAAGATTGTGAAACTATCTCAGATAATGCAGTGAATGATGAAGGTGAAATTGTTCACTATGCTATGCTTGCAGACACTGAGCCTTTAGATGTTAGCAATGCACTAAAGAGCAAAGTGTGGATGGATGCAATGATTGACGAGCTGAAGTCAATAGAGAAGAATAAGACATGGGACTTATGCACATTACCTCCTGACAAGAAAGCAATTGGTGTGAAATGGGTCTACAAAGTTAAGCAGAATCCTGAAGGCAATGTTATAAAGCACAAGGCAAGGCTAGTTGCAAAGGGATTTCTACAGAAACAAGGGCTAGACTATGATGAAGTTTTCTCTCCAGTTGCAAGACATGAGACTATAAGGTTAGTAATTGCTCTGGCCTGTAGTAGAAGGTGGCCTCTATTTCATTTGGATGTGAAATCTGCATTCCTAAATGGACCATTAGAGGAAGACGTCTATGTGAAACAACCACCAGGATTTGAGCTGAAAGGAAAAGAAGACAAGGTACTGAAGCTGAACAAAGCCTTGTACGGATTGAAGCAAGCTCCTAGAGCATGGAACAAGAGAATTGACCAATTCTTTGTTGAGCAAGGCTTCAGAAAATGCAGTGTAGAATATGGTGTGTATGTGAAACATAGTGATGATAAACATATGCTGATCATATGTTTGTATGTAGATGACTTACTGGTGACTGGCAGCTCACCAATAGAGATTGACAAGTTCAAATCACAAATGAAGTGTGAGTTTGAAATGACTGATCTAGGAAAGTTGACATACTTCCTAGGAATGGAGTTGTTGGAAACTCCTAAGGGACTGATATTACATCAAGCCAAATATGCTACTGAAATTTTGAAGAAATTTGAAATGCTTGATTGTAATTCATCAGTCACACCTACAGATCCAAGAGTCAAGGCTGAAGAAATGATAACTGGTGATGATGTGGATCCAACAAATTTCAGACAATTGATTGGATCTTTGAGGTATCTATGCCAAACAAGACCAGATATTAGTTATGCAGTGGGTTATGTGAGCAGGTTTATGAGTAAACCACTAAAGTCTCACTTCCTGCTAGCCAAGAGGATTCTCAGGTATATTAATGGCACCATTAATTTTGGTGTTCTATTTCAATTTGCAAAGGATAATGGAAAATTGGAGCTAATAGGCTTCTCAGATGCTGACTGGTGTGGTGACAAGGTCGATAGGAGGAGCACAAGTGGTTACTTGTTCAAGTTTCAAAATGCTCCAGTATCATGGTGTTCAAAGAAGCAAAGTGTCATTGCACTCTCTAGCTGTGAAGCTGAGTATGTGGCAGGGTCTTTTGCAGCTTGCCAAGCAAATTGGCTTCAATCACTTCTTAGTGAAATGAAGATTGTGGAAAGCTTGACTGTGGTGTTGTACATTGACAACAAATCAGCAATTAATCTGGCTAAGAATCCAGTCAGTCATGGCAAAAGCAAACACATTGAAACCAGGTTTCATTTCATTAGAGACCAAGTCACTAAAGGTAAATTGTGTTTGGAGTATTGTACCACAAATGATCAACAAGCTGATATACTGACCAAGGCTGTGAAGAGGGATCAGTTTATCAAGCTTAGAAGAGAACTAGGAGTGGTTAATTTTGACAGCTTGAATTAAGGAGGAGTATTGGTTCTCATATAATTCAAACTGTGTTAGAAGCTGCGCATCAGAAGCAGAGCTTATCAGAAGCAGTGCTCATCAGAAGCAGAGCTTATCAGAAGCAGTGCTTATCAGAAGTAGACCTTATCAGAAGCAGACATGATCAGAAGCTGTTCTGATCAGAAGCAGAGCATCAGAAGCACGTGCAGTTTTCTGTTATTTTTCTGGTTTATTGTATTTTGTTTCTTTTAAGGTAGTTAGTCTCAGCTGTTTGGCAGTTATGCCAGCTGGACTTAGTTAGTTGTTAGTCTCCTTGTTCTTAGGAAGTAGTTACACTTACTTCACCTATAAATAGGTGTTAAAGTGATCTTTGTAAACAACACACTTTTCTCAATAAACTTTTTCAACACAATTAGTTCAGTTCTTCTCTTAGTTCTTTGTTGAGTTGTTCTTTGTTGAGGTTTTCACCCAACAAGCTTGACATGCAGTTCTTATGCGGGTTTGCGTAGTCAGAGTGCCTTCATGATGGTAAGATGAAAAAATATTGAATTTTAATTGTTAAATACCTACTTGTTGCCAATCTGAATTGTATATTTATTCGTTTAGGTCCATGCTAAGAAAAGAAACCTTTTGAGGCAAAAGACTCGTGATGATGTTATTTTTGTCATGGCTAATTCAAAATTAGCTGAAAAGAATCAAGCTAGAGGGTCCGTTGAGTTAAAACTAGATGTTAATGGAGACGATGATATGAGCCACATGGATTTTGGTACTCCACATATGAAGTCTCTACATGATATGATTTCTGATTTGCATGACCAATATGCTGAAGGAGATGAAGATGAAGATGAAGATCTGCAATCTCTCCGTGATATGATTTCTGATTTGCATGATCATTATGATATTGGAGATGAAGATGAAGATGGAGCTGGAGACCAAATGGAAGATTCTGATTAAATTTGAAAAATATAGATTAAATACCTAGAATTTGACTACTTATTTTTGGTGTTTATGTCTTGGCACTTGTTAAAACTTAATACTATAGCTTAAGGTTTTAATATGTGACTTATGTCTTGATTCTAACTTTCTTAAGCACATCAATTATTTGATTATGATTATGATTATTTTATATGATTATGATTATAAACACATTCTCTACATTCTCTGTGAAATTATTTTCATATTCTATCATTTCTATTGAAAAATTACTTATTTTTGTTTTTGTTTCAATCTTTTTCCTTGGTGAAAGAATTGGAATGTGAAAAAGAATGGAGTAGGGTGAGGATTATTGCTTCATCAAATTCACAATCACAGATTTCATTGTAGTAACTATGACATTTGTGTTGTTTATCTTTTTCTGTCCATAATATACTTCATGCCTATGTTTCTGTCTTCTGATAAAACAGACGAGGAAAGAACGAGCCATTGTTCTAGAATACAAAGGCCATGATGCTGCTCTGTTACACAGCAGCATGGTGGTAAGTTTTATTCTGTATTTGGAATGACACTTTAGCTTATAATAGAATCTGTTGTCTAAATTCATCAATAACAGGGAATGATTGTTTTATTATATAGATGCAAAAGGAAGTGGCCATTTCCTTTCATATACTTGGATGAAGTTTTATATACAAATACCATAATTATCATGCAAAAACAATTATAAATAGATATGAAACGTAATATACTAATATTAAATAGAAGGTCAAATATATAGTGACATTTTTTTTTGTAAAAGAGTTATATAATTAGGAACAGAGAGTAATACAAAGGATTTAGATGATATGGATATTTTGAACTTACTTTTTAAACTAGATTTTCCATGTATAAAATGGAACCACCGCTCACTACAACTGGAACTGAAAATAAGTTGAGTCGTGTTAGACTTTACAAAACTTAATTTGGAACTTATTATAAAATCCAAGGCATAGATATATGATTTGTGGTTGTTAGACTTTTTTTACGCATGAAGAGTGAAGCCACAACTTACTTGCAGATTATGGCTCATTCGGCTTAAAGTGATTCGAGAAAAAAATAATGTAAGTTAATAAACTTAAAATTAATATATGTGGCTTTGAAGGAGACGACAAATTTCATCACTATTACACGACTACGTAGTAGTTGTTGCTGAGGGATGGCAACATCGAGAAACAGATTAACAGATTTGCAATAGAGGCTCAGAAACATTTAACAGCTCTAACAATCACAATTTTTCAGAAGGAGAATTGGCATAAAGCTGATAATTAATCCTCACAGCCAACCACTATGCACAAATTTGTATTTATTGGAGATTTAGGCCTCACAAGTAATTCTTCAACAAATATTGATGATCTAGTTCACAATGGTCCTTCAATGATTCTAATGGTTGGAGATTTAACATATGCAAATCAGTATCTTACAACTGGGGGAAGGGAGCTTCATGTTTTACGTGTGCGTTTCCTGATGGGTGGGGAAGGTAACCTACTTTTACGTGTGTGTTTCCTGGGGGAAGGGAGCTTCATGTTTTACGTGTGCGTTTCCCGATCAGAGAGACTTATCAATCTCGTTGGGATGGGTGGGGAAGGTAACCTACTTTTAAGCTCTATTCGGATTAATTTGCAAATACTAATAGAGATATCTCGTAAATTGCAAAAGTTTAAAAACATATTTGTAAATGGCGCTTACATTGACATAGATCACTCGTAGAGTTACTAAGAATGATCTTCAACAAGAATTGAATAACAATCATGATTTAAAAGCTCAAAAAACAATATGGGTTACATGGACTATTGTAAAATTAAAAAAACCAAATATCAATCAAAATTAAAAAACGAAGACTAGAAGATGCATCTCCTAACTCCTAATTAAGTTGGCAGCTGATCTGCACTGACGTATTCCACAATCATGACCAACAATTTCATAACCCAAGTAATCACAATTTGGATATAATGTCCAATGAAATTGCAGAGCCTTCCGAAACGAGTATCCACCGTAAGATGATTTCAAATGTTACCGATAACTCGATAAAACTGAGTCTCAACGACGTCTTCTCGATAGAAAATGTTAATGACCACAATCCAACTGATGATGGTGATGAAAACCAAGATGTAAGAGAAGAGTACAAAAGCAGTTATCGACATCAATGCAATAATAACTACAATAACGATTGCTGCCTATGTGGTTTTTTCTCTCATGATCGGTTGCTCTGTTTGAAAATAGTATCTCACGGCGTAAGATAATGAGACGTGGACAAGAAAGATCGCAATACAGATAGCAGCATGATAGTTATTGACATAATCTACCAGAGATCTTTGCGTTAAAGTAAGATTCACGAACATGAAATGGTGTGTTCAATCAATGCACGTTTCAATTTACAATATAGTAGTAGTACTAATGACACTTTTAAAAAAAAAATGATAGAGACATTTTTTATTTAATGCTAAGAACATGAAAAGTTCAAATTTTTATATATAATATACAGTTAATTGTAAAATTATCTTTGTACATGCATCAAATAATGTTATGTGTTGCGTCAAAATAGTGTTTTAAGAGTATATATTAATAAAGTAATATATACACTAAGTTTCAAACAAAAAATATATCACATTTTATTAAGGAAAAAATTTATGTGCATTTTTCATAATTTTTTTTTTATGGTTATAACAAACTTTAAGAAAATCATGAATTTGAAAGAATCATATTTTATTATGTTAAGAATCATATGAAAAGAACCCACTTGAGTTGATCTAGTGGTGTTGACTTGGGTCCTTGGAGTATGCTCCAGCTAGTCATATAGAGCAAAAACTCTGACTTTAAATGGCATCCCCGTAAGTGGAAGGTGAGATCGGTCCCCTCGAATTAATCGGTCCGTAAGCTGAATACCGAGCTTTCAAAAAAAATGTCATATAAAAAGTATGTAAAAAATTACGCATATATTTTTTCCTTTTATAAATTCAAAATTTTATACTAGAATTTGGAACCAAAAGTAGTAGCAAGAAACAAAATATAAATTGTAACAAAAAAACAAAACAAAATATAAATAATGTTTTACACACAATTCTTTCAATATTTATTTTATTGGGAATATTCTCTCAACAAATCAATTATCAATTTTGGATGAAATAATAAGAGATCCTATGCTTAATCAGAAGTTATGAGATCCAAATCTATTTTATCAATGTAGTAGTGTTAAGTTTTCTTAAAAAAGAGTTTTGTCACCATACGTGGTTCTATTCGATTCGAGAAATTAATCTCTACAATAATTAATCTCTACAACTAGGCGTAGAGGATATCAAATTTGGCGGGAAATAATACCCATTCTGACAACATTTGGAGGGAAATCAAAACACACTTTATAACCGTTAAACTTCTTCTCAGTTCATTCATCTTCTCAAAATTCAACTCTTTAGTTTTCCAATGCAAACTCGTAGTACGATCTTAATCATAAACTCGTAGAATCGCAAAATCGGGTTTCTGGGTTCGGTTCATTTTACCCGATTGCAAAAAAAAACTGTTCTTTTTACTCTATAAATAGAAACCCTTGAAACCCTAAACCTAATTGTTGATTAACCTTCATTTCATTCAGTTTTTTTTTTGAAACCCTAAAAATGAGTTCAAATTCAAAACCAACCTCTTTTGCTTCTAACCCTAACCCTAATGGTTCATTCTCTGGAAATGATTCTGATATAGAAACCCCTACAGATTTTGCTGATAAGATTTGGGAATATGGCATTTCTCTTGATAATATTAGTGACAAAGATTTGGATGAAAGTTTTAGGTTGATGAATGAAGCTTTGGAACAACATAGAGTTGTATGGAAGAAAGAAGGGTGTAGTATAGTTTTTGATGGATGGACTGACAAGAAGAAGAGAAGGATATTGGATTTTCTGGTGAACAGTCGGAAAGGAACGTTCTTTTTGAGGAACGTTAATGCGACTGATATGTTGGAATTGCCGGAGAAATTGTTTAAGATGATGGATGATGTTGTTGAAGAGGTTGGAGAAGAGAATGTTGTTCAAGTGGTGACGGATGCTACGCCGTACTTTAAAGCTGCTGGTGAGATGTTGATGGCGAAAAGGACTAGGTTGTATTGGACGCCTTGTGCGACACGATGTATTGAGATGATGTTGGATGATTATGAGAAGAAGATACCTATTTATGAAGAGGTTATTACTAAGGGTAGAAAAATTACAAGTTTTATTTATTCGAGGGATTCTGTTGTTTCTCTATTGCATAAGTTCAATGAAGGAATAGATTTGGTGAGACGGGGTATTACTCGTTGTTGCACGGCTTACTTAACTTTAGCCTGTCTTTATGAGAACGAGGAAGCTTTGCGAAGGATGTTCACGTCGAATGAGTGGAAGTCCAGCCAGTTTGCAAAAACAAGTGCTGGGAAATCTGTTGAGGATGTGGTTTTGGATCAGGAGTTTTGGAAAAACGTTATGATTTGTTTAAATGGTGCAAATCCTCTAGTTGATGTGCTTCGTTTGGTTAATTTACTTGACAAACCAGCCACCGGTTTAATTTATGAGGCAATGGAGCAAGCTAAGGAGGAGATAAGGAAGAATCTTTCGAAAGATGGTGTAAGGTAAAAGTGTAAACTTAAGTTTATACTCCTTTATTTTGTTGTCTTGGTTTGAACCGTTACTGTGAATAATAATTCTAATTTTTACATTTTTTTTAGTTTTACGCCTCTATGGGAAATCATTGATGAAAGATGGAACAAACAACTCCACAACCCTTTGCATGCAGCAGGCTATTTTCTTAATCCTCGAATTCTCTGTAGTCCTAGATTTAGAGATGATATCAAACTTAAAGCTGATCTGCAACATTGTATAACAAGGATTGTGGCTGATCCCGAAGAAAGAGCTAAGATTGAAATCCAACTTGATGATTTCCAAAAGCAGGCCAGCATTTTGGGTCATACTTTAGCTGTAATGACTCCATCTGATTGGTGGAGCAATTTTGGAGATGAACTACAAGAACTCGAAAAATTTGCTCGTCGTGTATTAAGCTTGACATGCAGTTCTTATCTGGGTTTGCATAATCAGAGGCCCTTTGAGACGGTAAGATGAAAATATTGAATTTTAATTGTTAAAAACCTACTAGTTGCTTATCTTAATTGTTTTTGTATTTATTTAGGTCCTTGCTAAGAAAAGGAACCTTTCGAGGCAAAATACTCGTGATGATGTTATTTTTGTTATGGCTAATTCAAAATTGCTTGCAAAGAATCAAGCTAGAGGGTCGGTTAAGCTAAATCAAGATGCTAATGAAGACGATGAAGGTTTATATGCGGACAATATGGATTTTGGTGCTCCATATATGAAGTCTCTACATGATATGATTTCTGACTTGTATGATCAATATTCTGACGGAGATGGAGATGTAGATGAAGATGAAGGTCTGAAGTCTCTTTATGATATGATTTCTGAATTGCATGATATTAGAGATGAATTAGGAGATGAAGATGAAGATGGAGATGGAGATGAAGACCAAATGGAAGATTCTGATTAAATTTGAAAAATATAGATTAAATACCTAGAATTTGACTACTTATTTTTGGTGTTTATGTCTTGGCACTTGTTAAAGCTTAATACTATAGCTTAAAGTTTTAATATGTGACTTATGTGCTAATTATGACTTTCTTATGGGTTTTGATTGAAGTTTAATGAAGTGATTGTGGTGATTCTCTGATTTATGTTATTTTATATGATTATGATTATATATTAATTGATTTGCACGTATATATGGTTATAAATTTTGCAGGATCTTGCTGATTTATTGACTCGCATCTTAATTTGTGTTTAAATTATTGCTTTCTTGACCTTTGTGGATTTATCTGTTTGTTCATGGTTAAAATCATTTTGATAGTCTATCAATTTCATTAAATAATTACTTATTTTTTGTTTTTGTTTCAATCTTTTTCCATGGTGATAGAATTGGAATGTGAAAGAGAATGCAGTATGGGTGAAGATTATTGCTTCATCAAACTTGCAATCACAGATTTCAATGTAGTAACTGATATTTGTGTTGTTTATCTTTTTCTGTCCCATACACTTGATGCCTATTTGTTTCTGATAAAACAGACGAAGAAAGAAGGACTGTTGTTGAGTGCAAAGGCCACAATGCTGCTCGGTTACACAGCATTGATCATGCTCATGGGTAAATACTCGTTGATCATTATAGTCTTGACAAGAAAGTGAACCTTTAAAATTGAAATCTTCTGGTATATTTTGTTTATGGGAGCTCTAGTATTAGTAGTATAGTATTGCAGGTATGGCTAATTTGTATTTTCCCGGATGTGTAAATGCAAAGTGATTTTGCCGTAGAAAAAGTTCCTCCTATTGAACTTGCAGTTAGTTACTGTTTCATGCTTGTGTTTGGGCCTGCTTGGCCCAAGCCCATTAGCTACTGTCGACCGATAATTACTGTTGTAAGTTGTAACATAATCTAGTAGCATAAATACTCTCTATTATCATACCTGCATGTTTAGATTGGTTGTGAGTTTGACAGAATCACGATGGAACTGATTTCGCCAAACTCACTTGTAATCTAACCTACATGTATTTAATTTCTAATCAAAATATACAGAATCCTTTTAGATATTCTTATTCAAAGTTTTTCACTTTCCTCCATTTTCTCGGATCATGATTGTTAATTTGGATGTACCTCAACTTATGGCCTGGCCTGCCACTGACATGGCTAATTACCAACTTGTATTCTGTATAGGAGTGAATCTTTGGCTTACAATCTGTTGTCTAAATTCATCAATAGCAGCAAATGATGGTTTTAGTAAGTAGATGAAAAATGAAGTGGCCATTTCCTTTCATATACTTGGATGAAGTTTTATATATGAATCCCATAAAAATGATCATGTAAAAAAATTTATAAAAATAGATATGAAACGTAATATTAAATAGAGGGTGAAATATTTGGTGACAATTTTTCTAAAAGAGTCTTATATTATATTATACTACCTTTGTTCCTTATTATAAGAGACAATGCATTTTTTAGATTCATTATAAATCTTATGTATCTGGACTATAATAAAGACAAACACATCAATTTTTTAAACTAGGTAATTTAGAACGGAGGAGTAATACGAAGGATATGGAAGACGTTGATATTATGTACTTTTTAAACTAGGTTTCCCAAGTATAAAATGAAGCCACCATTCACTACAACTAGGACGAGAAACCCTAAACCTAATTGACGATTTAGCTTCTAACCCTAAAAATGAGTTCAAAACCAACCTCTGTTGCTCCTAACCCTAGCACTAATGTTTCCTTCTCTGGAAATGATTCTGAGATAGAAATCTCCAAAGATTTTGCTGATAAGATTTGGGAGAATGGCATTTCTCTTGATGGAGAAGATGCAATCCAGTGCAAGTTTTGCGATGATGTTATTACCGGTGGGCTTCACCGGTTTCATGATGTTTTAATTGGAACAGAAAATGGTGGTGATGCTTGTGCTGTTGATGATGAAAAGGGGTGTACTTGTGTCGGAGTCGGTGAAAAAAGAAAAGGGGATGATTTAAGTGATGGGGGTTCTGAAGATGTTTTCAAGAAGATGAAAGATGGGTCAGAAGGTAAGACTAAGGAGATTTTGAGAGAAGAACCGTGTGAAGCGATCGCGAGGTTTTTCTATGACAATGCGATACCACTGAAGGTTGCGGAGAGTAAGGAGTTTATTGCTATGTGTGAAGCAATTTCGAGACTTGGCATAGAGTATGAGCCACCGTCGGTTGAGGAGATTAGTGGGAAATATTTGACGGACAATGTTAGGTTGATGAATGAAGCTTTGGAAGAACATAGATGTGTATGGAAGAAAGAAGGGTGCAGTATAGTTGTTGATGGATGGACTGACAAGAAGAGGGTGATATTGAACTTGTTCGAGAACAGTTCGAAGGGAACGTTCTTTTTGAAGTCTGTTAATGCATCTGATATGTTGGAATCGCCTGAGAAATTGTTTAAGATGATGGATGACATTGTTGAAGAGGTTGGGGAAGAGGATGTTGTCCAAGTTGTGACGGACGTTACGCCATACTTCAAAGCTGCTGGTGAGATGTTGATGGGGAAAAGGACTAGGTTGTATTGGACTCCTTGTGCAACACACTGCATTGATATGATGTTGTCCGATTATGAGAAGAAGATACCTATTTATGAAGAGATAATTACAAAGGGTATAAAAATTACAACCTTTATTTATTCGAGGGATTCTCTCATTTCTCTATTGCATAAGTTCACAGAAGGAATAGATTTGGTGAGACGGGGCATTACTCGTTGTGTCACGTCTTACTTAACTTTAGGCGGTCTTTATGAGAACAAGGAAGCTTTGAAAAGGATGTTCACATCGAAGGAGTGGAAGTCCAGCCAGTTTGCAAAAACGAGCATTGGGAAATATGTTGAGGATGTGGTTTTGGATCAGGAGTTTTGGAAAAATGTTATGATTTGTTTAGGTGGTGCAAATCCTCTGGTTGATGTGCTTCGTTTGGTCAATTCAATTGACAAACCAGCCACCGGTTTCATTTATGAGGCAATGGAGCAAGCTAAAGAGGAGATACGTAAGAATCTTTCCAAAGATGGCGTAGAAAGGTAAATATGTAAACTTAAGTTTTTTTTTTACTAATGTAAACTTTAGATTGTAATCCTTTATTTTGTTGTCTTAGTTTGAACCGTTGATAATAATTCAAATTTTTTTCATTTTCTTAGTTTTATGCCTCTATGGGAGATCATTGATGAAAGATGGCACAAACAACTCCACACCCCTTTGCATGCAGCAGGCTATTTTCTTAATCCTCAAATTCACTATAGTCCTAGATTTAGAGATGATATCAATGTTAAAGCTGATCTGCAACGTTGTATAACAAGGATTGTGGCTGATCCCGGAGAAAGAGCTATGATTAAAATTCAACTTGACGATTTCCATAAGCGTGCAAGCGTTTTGGGTTATCCTCTAGCTGTAATGAATTGTGGTAAGGAGATTCCATCTGATTGGTGGAAATTTTTTGGAAATGAACTACCAGAACTCCAAAAATTTGCTTGTCGTGTATTAAGCTTGACATGCAGTTCTTATGCGGGTTTGCATAATCAGAGTGCCTTCAAGATGGTAAGATGAAAAAAATATTAAGTTGGAATTGTTAAATACCTACTCGTTGCTAATCTTAATTGTATTTGTATTTGTTTAGGTCCATGCTAAGAAAAGAAACCTTTTGAGGCAAAAGACTCGTGATGATGTTATATTTGTCATGTCTAATTCAAAATTAGCTGAAAAGAATCAAGCTAGAGGGTCAGTTGAGTTAAATCTAGATGTTAACAGAGACGATGAAGGTTTAGATATGGACCACATGGATTTTGGTACTCCACATATGAAGTCTCTACATGATATGATTTCTGATTTGCATGATCATTATGATATTGGAGATGGAGATGGAGATGAAGATGGAGACCAAAAGGAAGATTCTGATTAAATTTGAAAAAAATAGATTAAATATCTAGAATTTGACTACTTATTTTTGGTGTTTATGTCCTGGCACTTGTTAAAGCTTAATACTATAGCTTAAGGTTTTAATATGTGACTTATGCCCTGATTCTGACTTTCTTATGGGTTTTTATTGAAGTTAAATAAAGCGTTTGTAGTGATTTTCTTATTTATGTTATTTTATATGATTATGATTATATAAGAATTGGTTTGCACGTATATATGGTTATTATAAATTTTGCAGGATCTTGCTAATTTATTTTGACTCCCATCTTCTAGTACTCCTGTTCTGTGTTGCTGCTGCTTTTGTATAATAAATTACAAAAGTGCAGAAAATTGTCCTTAAGTTCTTATGGTATACTTATTAAACTTGTAACTTAATTCTTAAACCAATATAATTTTTGGGTAGTCAATGTCTCTTAGGATACAACCTTGTTGATTTACTTATGTTTTTGTTTCTGTTTCAATCTGTTTCCATGGTGAAAGAATTGGAATGTGAAAGAGAATGGAGTAGGGTGAGGATTATTGCTTCGTCAAACTTGCAATCACAGATTTCAATGTAGTAACTGTGACATTTGCGATGTTTATCTTTTTCTGTCCATTATACACTTCATGTCTATTTGTTTCTGTCTTTTGATATAACAGTCGAAGAAAGAATGAGCTGTTGTTGTAGAGTGCAAAGGCCACAATGCGGTCGATGCTGCTCGGTTACACAGCATTTATCATGCTCATGAGTAAATATACTCATTGATCAGTACTGGTATATTTTTCTATCAGGCCACTTAGATATAAACTCTTGAGTATAGCCTTGACAAGAAAATTAACCTTTGAAATGGAAATATTCTAGTAATTTTTGTTTATGGGAGCTCTACTAGTAGTATATCTTGCAGGTATGGCTGATTTGTATTTTTTCGGATGTGGCAAAGTGATTTTGGTGTAGGAAAGTTCTTCCTATTGAACTTGCTGATAGTTATTATTTCATGCTTGTATTTGTGCCTGCTTGGCCCAAGCCAGTTATCTGCTGTCAACCTGTTAATCTAGTAGCATAGATTCTTTCTTCTATCATACCTGCATGTTTAGATTGGTTGTGAGTTTGACGGAATCACGGTGCAACTGTGATTTTGCCAAACTCACTGATTATCTAACATGCATGTTTTTATTTTCTAATCAAATATACAGAACCGTTTTAGATATTCACTTTTAACCTTTCTCACTTTCGTCAATTTTCTCGGCTCATGATTGTTAACTTTGAATGTGCCACAACTTTACGCCCCCTCCTTCCACCAACATGGCTAATTACCAACTTTTATCATCTATTGGAGTGAAACTTTGGCTATAAAGTTATAATCTGTTGTCTAAATTCTTCAATAGCAGCAAATGATGGTTTTATTAAGCAGATGCAAAAGGAAGTGGCCATTTCCTTTCATATACTTGGATGAAGTTTTATAAATAGATAGATATGATACGTAATGTTAAATAAAGGCCAAATATTTAGGCACAATTTTTTCTAAAAAGAGTCTTATAATTAGTTAGGAATGGAAGAGTAATACAATGGATTTGGATGACGTGGACATTTTGAACTTTTTAAACTAAGTTTTCCAAATATAAAATGGAGCCACAGTTTACTACAATTAGGATTGAAAATAAGTTGAGTCGAGTTAGACTTTATAAGACTTAAGTCTAAACTTATTATAATTCCAAGACATAGATATGAGTAAGTCACGAGACCTAAACTTTACGAGATCTAAGTCACGAGTAATCTAGTTATAGTTATGTTCGGTTCAAATCAAATTTTCTCTAATTTTTATTGACTCGACTTTTTAAGGCTATTAGAACCGAATTCATCCTTACCAAAAAAAAACCAAATTCATGTAATTCTTTATTTTAACCAGTTAAATCGTTTGATTAAGTTTTATAAATTAAATTGGCAAATGAACTACACACATTCAAGACTAAGTTAACCATTTAATAACGAATTTGACTGTTAAAATGAACATGTTTACACCTAGACCAAAATGAATGTTCACAAAACAAAACAAAAAATCATGTTTTTTTTTTACTAAAAAAAAAGTGAAATTTTTATTGAAAATTCAAAGCAAACATATTAAAATAATTATTACAAATTTTTCTAGACAAAAATTAGTTATCTATTTTCATTTCTTACACAACTACATAGGAAAGTGAGGAGAACACAACTACATAGGAAAAGCAGCTCAAGAAGACATCAGTGTTCTCTCCTCAGGTGCTTGTTTGTTTTTCTTCTCAGTTGGCATTGTCGAAAAACAAAAACAACCACTGTTCATACAACACACAAACATTATGAGTAAGTTCATTTATTTCCCCCATTTTTATCCTATAGTTATTGCAGTGTTAAAAATTCAATCTTTTTTGTTTCAATTTGCTTTTCCATCACTTTTTTGTGATCAAACAGAAAATGGGTTTGTGGGAATTTTTGTTTTTTTTTATACCCAATTGCAAAAAGACTGTTTTTTTTTCTTTCTTTTGGGGGGTTTAAATTGAAACCCTAAACCTAATAGCTGAGTTAGTTGATTGATATTTGATACTCTCTTTATGTGTAGTTTCAGATTCTAGTGTTGCCTTAAACATGTCTAAAAAGATAGTTTCCAACAATTTTGTTGGTGTGCTTTTGAAGCATTGTATTTCACTTGGTCTTAAACTATTTGGAGAAGATATAGTCTATTGCAAATATTGTGCAAGCGTAATAACCGGTGGGTTTTACCGATTTATATGTCACTTAACTGGATTGGAAAATGAAGAAGTTTGTGAGGGTGTTAGTGATGAGGTGAAGAAGGAAATGTTGGAGATTCTTACCACTTTGCAAGAGATTAGTGATAATGGTGGAAAAAGAAAAGGCGATGATGATGATGAAATGGTTGTCGGTAGGTCTAGAGATCGTTTCAAGAGAAGGAGACTCGGTTCACAAGATTCCGCTGATAGCAAGGAGATTTTGAGTGAGGAAGCACGTCGAGCAGTTGCAAGGTTTTTCTACAACAATGTTATACCGTTTGAAGCGGTAGATAGTGATGAGTTTATTACTATGTGTGATTTGATTTCAAGACATGGCGTAGGATTTAATCCACCGGGTTTCAATGACATTAAATACAAATATTTGACAGAAGAAGTTAAGTTGACAAATCAAGTTTTGGAAGAACATAGAGCTATGTGGAAGATAACAGGTTGTACCATAATGGTTGATGGATTTACTGACATGGCTAGTAGGACCATACTAAACTTGTTAGTGAACAGTCCAAAGGGAACATTCTTTTTGAAGTCTATTGATGCATCTGAAATATTGGCATTACCCGACAAACTCTTTAAGATGATGGATGACATTGTTGAAGAGGTTGGAGAAGAAAATGTTGTCCAAGTTGTGACAGAAAATACACCATACTACCAAGCTGCTGGTGTGATGTTGATGGCGAAAAGGACTAGGTTGTATTGGACGCCTTGTGCAACACACAGCATTCAGTGGATATTGGAAAACTGTGAGGATATACCAATTCACAAAGAGACACTTGAAGCATGTCAAAAAATTATATTTTGTATTCATTTAAAGAATCCTCTCATAGCTCTATTGCGACAATTCACAAAAGGAATAGACATTTGGAAATTCGGCCTTACTCGTTGTGACTCATCATACTTAACTTTATGTGCTATTCATGAGAACAAAGGAGCTCTTATAAGAATGTTCACATCCGAGGAGTGGAAGTCTAGTGAGTTTGCAGAGACGGGTCATGGGAAATTCGGTGAGGATGTGGTTTTGGACAAGAAGTTTTGGAAAAATGTTATGATTTGTTATGAAGGTATACGTCTTCTACTTGAAGTGCTTGATTTGGCCATTTCAATCGAGGAACGACCGACCATGGGTTTCATTTATGAGGCGATGGAGAAAGCTAAAGAGAAGATACAAAGGCGTCTTTCCAAAGGCGGCATAGAAAGGGAAAGGTAGTATCAGCCTTAGTTTTAAAAATGAACATTTGCTTTGTAGTTTTGATTTCAACAGCGAAAAGTAATTCAATTTTTTCTATTTTTTTTTCCAGTTCTATGCTTCTATGGAAGAAAATAGATGAAATATGGGACACTCAACTCCATAGCCCTTTGTATGCTGCCGGCTATTTTCTTAACCCTCAATTTCACTATAGTCCTGGATTTAGATGCGATATTAAAATTAAACGTGATCTACAACTTTGTATAGCAAGAATGGTGGCCGATCCCGTAGAAAGATCTAAGATTGAAATTCAACTTGATGATTTTGAGAATCAGGCAAATCAATTTGGTCATCCAACAGCCGTGATTACAGCTGATGATGAGATTCCGCCAATTTGGTGGGCATCTTCTGTAAATGGACTACCAGAACTCCAGAGTTTTGCAATTCGTGTATTATCCTTGACATGCAGTTCTTATTGGGGTAACCGTCATGCAGACGCCTTCAAGATGGTAAGACGATAAAAATATATTGAATATAATTTCTAAAATACCTATTACCATCTAATCTTAATTCTATTTGTACTTGTTTAGGTCCATGCTAAGATTTTTAAGGAAAAGATTCTAAAGATTGATGATGTTGCTTTTGTCATGGCTAATTCAAAATTGGCTGAAAAGATGAGAGCGTCAGTTGAGCTTAATCTCAATGATAATGGAGACGTTGAAGGTATAGATGGTGCTGATTTGCATGATGAAGATGCTAACGAAGATGAAGGTGAAGATGAAGATAGAGATGGAGATGAAGATGGCGATGCAGATGAAGATGCAGATGAAAACTAAATGGAAGATTATGATTTTAATTTAAAACTTTCTAGATTAAATATCTAGAGTTTGACTACTTGTTTTCGGTGTTTATGTCTCAGCACTTGTTAAAAGCTTAATACTATAGCTTAAGTTGTTAATTTGTGACTTATGAATTGTGTATGACTTTCCTATGGGTTTTTAATTCAAGCTTAGAGCAGTGCTTTTAGTGATTTTCTTATTTATGTATATGCATTCACCTTTGAACAGCTGAGATAAAGAGATCACAGGTATGGTTGAACAAAAGGATGGAAAGAAAAAAATGAAGGTTTCCTTAGAGTGCGAGATACTGAAAGCTGAGAATGCAGCTGAAGACCGCATCAGGCAGTTGTTCATGTCAAAATTAGCCGGGATGGATGATGTTGATATGTTTGTTTCAGTCTGATTTATGTTTATGCTTTATAACTCTATTGGATTTGCTGCTTGTTAATGTTCATGTCGATTCGGTCTGGTTTTTATCAAGGTGTAGGGTAAGTGCCTGTTTTACTTCATTTACTTGGATGTATATTTTTCCATTCACTGTGTATTATAAACAGCTTAATCTGTTTAGTACATTTATATATTTAAATCATTGAAATTAGAGGAAAAAGAAGATTCATGATGAGGACTTTTGTTTTCCTTGAAAACCTTGGATGAAGATTTTGCGGCTGTCAAGAAGCTATACTGCAGCTGTTACCACAAATGACTTAGCTTCTACTTAGGTTAAATTTGTTGAACATATTCGCCGGTGGACTCTCATTCATGGGTCATTTGAGTTTAACACAGATGGCTCTTTGAAAAGCTTTGGAAGTGCAGGGTGTTGTGGATCAATTCAAAATGATAAGGAAGAGTGGATGTGTGGTAAAAAAATTCAAATTCCAAGACTCTCTGTGGGAGTGTTTTTCGGTAATAGATCGATCCGACCATTGTGTGAATGCTTGATATGGATTGGAAGATTCAATGTGTCATTCCTATCATGAAACAAATCATTGTACAAATGCGTTCGCAAATTTATGTTGCAAAGGTGTTTTTATGATTTATTATGAGCGCTATCCAGCTCATGCTATGCATTTTTTGCTAGTCAATGTTCTAAATTGCATGATTCGAACAAATCCTGTAGAAAGGTACGGATGTATTGTTCGCCCAAAAAATCATCCTTTATTACCTTCCTGGCTGAACTCTGCACTATTAGAGCTCCCTCTCTTAGGTACCGAATGGTTAAGAGCAAACAAAAAAATGTATTTGAACAAAAACTCGCAAGTAATCATTCTTAACAAGTATGAATTATTGCACCACCAAATTGGTTACTCAGGTTCAGATATAAAGACATCACAATATACATGATATACCACACAGTTCACAGTAACATCCTTCTATCTGATTCATGAAGAAAATTTGTTTGTAAAATCTTGCCCTTTGTAGAAAATGCTAGCATGAGTTGAGATAGCAATATCAGGCATAATGGTTTAAGTAAAATCATAATGGCACTTCTGAGCTTCTCCTAGGCAGAAATTCACCTATGAGCAAAACAGCAGTGTGTTCAACCAAACTTCTTGTGTACAGGATGCCAATCTGTTCAAGGAAATGTCACATTGTCACATTTTCAGCATAAAGTAGGTAATGCAAGTGCCTCTAAAATTACGAATCTTGTTAATAAATGCCCTTAGAGCACTATTAAATAATCAAGAAATAGAAATAATGCAAGTCCATAAGTCCTAGCTCAACTGACAGAAAATGCCGAAATTGCTAGACTGGACGTCCACGACCGGGGTTCAAACCTCAGTCACTCCACTTTGTGTGTATGAGTATTTAATGACTTTGTCATTTTGTCTATGTACCAAAAAAAAATATAGCAATAAATGCATTGGTAACATATTGTTAGGGTCTGAGATGCCAACCTACTTGATTTGGTTCTTTAACTCTGCCGTTGAGGCACCTATTAGCAGATGCCACTAGTTTTAAACATTTTCAAGACTTTTCCATCAGATAGTAATGTAAGTTGTGTTCTTAGAGTGAACTTAACATATCATTAATAGTGACATTAATAGGGTAATGTTGTATTGACAAAAAGTTAAGCTAACACAAATTACCATTTGCAAATGCAGAATGCATTCTACTGGTTTTGCAGTAACCTGTTGTCTAAATTCAAATTATGTAAAACTTTTTACACTTGAAAAAGTATCAAAATTAATTTTTTATCGTATTTCTTCACCTTCTTGTTCCTTTAAAATGTTTATGTTTATATCTTTCAGTGGAAATGAAAATTTAACTGAGAAAATACCTGAGAATCATCAATATCTTACTCCTTCTCAGATGCTCCATCTGAATCCGACAATGGTAACAGGGTGCAGATCCCAACCATGTGACCGTTAAGGCACACATGATAATCAACACGTTCTTCATACGAACCCAACCTGCAACTAGCGGTTTGTGGTATCATATTAGCCTGCAGCATGCTCCACAACCTCGCCTTACAATATGGACAAACCTCTGTGGGATGGAGTTGCGCGCCTTTATTAATAAGCATCCTTCTTACGTTTGTAGTTGCAAATGACTTAAAAACTCCGCGGAAGAATCCTATATCTCCTTCTTCGCCTTGGTCAAGATGCTCACAAGGATCAGACACGTACAAAACATCGTTTATACATTGCGGCAAAAGAAAGCTCTTTCCTGATGTTTTAGAAAATCTAGTCCTGAAAACAAAATGACCAGGGATCTGAATGTTCTTGAACAAACCGCCTTTCTTGCATCCTGAACAGTATATAAGAAGCTTCCCTAAGGCGCTCCAGTTTCCATCGATACTGTGTGTTCCACTAGTTTGGAGATCAATCATCATCTTAGGAGCTCTTGTTCGACAAAACTCTTTCCATAGAACTCGCTTGGCAAGGTCATCAAACCATTTACACACACATGACAAAGTAGCTATTAACTTCGGGTTCCAATTCAAATTGTTAAACACCAAGAATATCACGTCTTCGCTTAAATGACCTTTAATGCATTGGCAAGAAGAAGAGTGTAAGCATCGATACTGCTTCGTGAGAATCAATTCCCTCATCTGAAAAAACATTAGAAAATTATTAGTTCATAACAACTTTCTGTTGACATACTTTGGTAAATTTAAACGCCGACAAGTAAGCGGTAAACATCAAGATAACAGAAGAAACCAATACAAAACTATGCAAACAAAACGAAAAAGAAAACAATTACTTGCTCTAGTCTTATAATATACCACCTCTATCTTCAAAGTTCAAACAATTATACAGGATGCAAATTTCAATACTTCTAGAACACCTAAAATCTAAACCATAAAGTACATACATTCTAGCAGCATTTTATAATATTTTTGACTTTTATTTATTGAATTTTATCATGTTCAAATGATAATCCTTTGTTAACTAATACTAACTTTTAATTCCATATTTGTGATTTTTTATGCTAAATTTACACTATATGCTGTACCGTTGCTGTGCCATGTTCTATAATATCTAAAACTTATTACATCATCCTCGCCTCTTTCCCATATTTTATCCATGTCATATCTTAGTTGTGTCTCATGTCTAATTCTAGTTTCCTAGATGCTAACCAGCACGAAGAACGATAAATTTATGGAACAACATACAAACAGAATGAAACAAGATATTTTGGAAATGATGCTTAAAAGGAAACAAACTCAAATGCAAAAGATAGGTTCCACAAAGAGAGTGATGCACAGCGCATTATAATTCAAGCATCCAATGATGTTAAATAGCGGCTATAACAGTGTTAATGCACTATAGGCTATACTATAGCGTAATTTCAACAAATCAGTATTGTTACACGATACATTTGAACAAACCGCTATTTTTTGCAATCTGCGATTAACAACGGTTAACTAAATTTCTTCAAAACTCACCAAACAAGTTTATAACTTTCCCGAATTCCACATGCACAAATAAACCAAATGTAGCAGAAAAAGCTCAATATTCATAGAAATTAAAAAAAATTCCAATCTCTAAAAAACAAACAACAACAAAATCTACATAACAGTGAGTTAACATGAATCCCTTCCCTTCCTATAAATAGAAATCCAAAATGACCCATCACAAGATTTCACAAAATTCCAACTCAAAATTAGAAATTTATTAAAACCATCCACTTCAATGAAGAAAATCAATCAAATTCAAACCTTACCGTAAAAAATTGGATAATAAAAACTTGCAAACAAAACCCAAATTGTGTCTTAATTAAGCTAAAGAAACAAACTTTATGATCCATATATAAGCCCCAAAAAAACCCTAAGGGATAAAATTGAAGAGCTACACATGTAATTGGAAGAAACAGGAAAAGGGTAAGTGAGAAAATAGCAAAATCAATAACAAATAACAAGAAAGTAAGCAACTTGATTGTAAAAATTGCAAACATAGGTAATTTTTACCTTTGAGTAGGGGCAAATTGGTCCAGGAAAAAAACAGAAATGAAGTTACACACTTGATGCTGGGAAATGCAGAGAGAGAGAGAGAGGGGTGGGGGTGGGAAAGGAAGAAGAACTAAAGAGAAAGTTACACAATATTTTATTAAGCTCCATTTGAGAAATAATTTTTTTTCCTTTAGTAGTATGTTTTTCTTGTTTCACGGCCGGTTTAATTTGATTCCAACTTAGTTTTGACAACAAATGGTTTCAATTTCCTCTCAATCACATTTGTGAGATCAGACCGTGGTCCTCCTTACTAAATTTAGTGTCAATCATTATTGAACCAACTCATTGATCTTTAGTAGTATGTTTAACTCAAGTTGAGTGTGACATTGTATTTATATAAGGCTTAAATATCATTTTCGTCCTTGGATGCACGCAAAATTTTGGTTTTAGTCACTGTATCAATTTTTGTTCTAAATAAGTCCCTGAATCAACTAAATTTTTTGATTTTAGTCTCTAAAGAAAAAATTCGCAAGAAAACTCGTAGGAAAATTTTCATGAAACATGCGAATTTTTTTTGCGGATTTTAGTTTTATGGACCTAAAACAAAATGTTTGATTGATTTAGAGACTTATTTAAAGAAATTAAATTTTTGTGGGAGAATTTTTATAGTATTATATGCATAAATAGAAAACTCATTTAAAAATGTGAAAAGTACTTGCATCAAAAAAAATGTGAAGAGTACATATGAATTAAATTGAAAATATAGACCAAAAATTACGACAAAAATTATTTCAAAAAACAATTTATTTTAAAATTTTCGTCCACATATTCTGGTGAGTCTAAATCAAGTTTAGTTTATAAAGTCTTGACTGATTATAAATATATACTTATAAATTTTTAATTTTTTTGATATATCAGAAAGATAAATTACTTTTATCAGAATTTGATCATGAAACTTCCTCTATCTAACCCATCTTTTAGCTCTTACAATTTGAGTTATCCTACATGGACTATAAATCTATAATATGTCTTTTTTGAAGCAATCAAGAAAATCTATAATATGTTATTCTTATAAATCATATTTTATTTTATTTTTTTAACAAAATTTTAACAAAAATAAAACTTATAAAACTTTTTTGTTTGACAAAAAAACTTATAAAACATATTGTAATTGTCTTAACCGCTCCTTAAAAAATATATCAAACATCACATGATTATGTTTCTGAATTTCTGAATGGTCCTTATAGTATGCTTACGTGCCATTCAGGCAATGGAGGTGTTTTCACAGTTCCTTAAAAATATCAAAATATTTCAATTGATTCTTTAAGCTTTTGTCCACGAATCCCACGTGTCAGGTTTCTAATTTTTGAGCTTTCATTTTTCCTTATGAGTGAGTGTGCATGAATTTTGGTATTGGTAAATACAGATTCGAAAGCAACATGGTGGTTACATACATGGATAGAGATTTTCTAAGTGAGAAGTTCTAATTCAATTGATGCTACTAATATTATTTGGTTAGATATTTATATGGATTTACACTTTACATTGCAGATTTTGTGGTTACGTATGAATTTTCAATAGTGTTTATCACTTTGTATATAAATAAAAACTTCATCAAAAATCAGTTTAGGGTAATTAGCCTCTAGGTTAGGGTTGATGTGTGTGTTAATTAGGTGATAATTTTTGGTGAAATAGACTCCGATAGTTTTGAGTTTGGACGCGAATCACTAAATGGATAATTTTAAATATATTTGTAGTCACTGTTAGAAATAATATAAAATTATTGATGTGACATTTCTTAACAGTTTAAGTTTTTGAGATAATCGATCATCTGACATGGTATCAGAGTCTCTATGACTAAGTGGTTTAGAGTTCGATTCCCGTACCCTTCAGCTTAAACTTTTAGGATAATCAGTATCTAACAAGTGACAGTCACTACAAAATTGTGATTTTTTAAGTTTAGTCGCTATTAAATTTTAATGGTAATTTTAGTCCTATACATATAATATGCTAAAGTTTATAAAATGGTCCCTATTTTAATGTGCGCATTTTATAACCAACAGAGACTCAAACTTAAGTCTTTTTTTTGTTGTTTTTACTCAAACTTAACTAAAAAGATTTGATTAAAATTTCCCTTAATTACACCATTATTGTAATGTTTGGATATACTTCTATTTGATATTAATATTTTCATACAAGTGTATAAATTTATAGTATATAGAACTTGTCCCATGGCCGTGGCCTATAATCAAGTTTTAACCTTATTGATACAAGTCAACTAATTTTCCCACTTGGTCTAATTATATGTGCTCCAATATCAAGAAAACAAATTAAAATCTTGGTATAAAGTATTGGTTAGTTGAAAAGAAAATATTCATAAGCTGCCAAGAAAATATTCAAATGGTGGATATTGTCAATAATTTCACTATCAAAAAGGATAAGAGGGAATCATGAAAAGAAGCAAATGAAAATGAAATTTAGGTGAAGTGATGGCAAAGAAAGTTTGGAAACAAAAATATCTACAATAAAATATAGCTGAAGATGGTGACTTCTAATAAAGCTTCCTATCTTTATCAAAAAAGATAGATAAATAAATAAAAGCTTTGTATCATACTCAAGTGGTCAAAATCAAATGCGATGCAAATAACAAACTTTGTCAAGTATGGGAATATATATTGTTACTTATTACTACCTCCGGAGTAGTATATATATGGTTGAAAGAATACATTGATAGTAGGGTGACTAGTTTTTTATGTAATTGCAACAAATATGAATTAAAGACAGGATTAGAGAACTTATGTCTCGTCCATAAATCTTTTTTTTTTTGTCAGGTAGCCTAGCGGCTTAAAATTAACTTTTTAAAAGTGAATAAGTGAGCATACCGGATTCGAACCCCGGTCCCTGCATAAATGTGCATAATGTCCAACCAATTGAGTTAAGCTCATGGGACAAATCTTAGTTTAATTAATATAGAAAATGTCGAAACTGCTAGATCGACGGTCCTTTTATTTTATGCATGTGAAATTCAATAGCTTATCATTTCATTTATGTATCATAAAAAAAAATTATTTCTCAAATTTAATTTGTATTGAGCTACACATACACCGGGTGCCTCTTACTTTGAAAAAGGTTCATTGATACAACCCGTACAACTCATTGTATAAAATTAAAGCATTATGTCCCATGAGTTTAACTCAGTTGGTAGAATATTGTATTTTATATGTAGAGGACTGAAGTTCGAACTTTAGTCATCCCACTTATATCCGTCTTGTAGGTTGAATTTCTAACTGTTATACTACTTGATAAAAAAAATATTAATGCACTCTTCGAGTGAGTGTGAACTCCAAAGAAAAAAGAGAGGAGAAGAAAATTTGAGGGAGAATAGAACCTTCTTTATCATTCAGCATGAGCATGCATAATTGATTCCAAAGACACAGTACAGCATATAAAGCACAGTGCTATAACAAATTTGCGAAAATAAAGGGAATGAAATAAAAGACTAGAAAATGGAAAGCATAATTAGCTAGTGATTCTTCTTAGGATTCTTTTTTGTCTCACACTCAATAGTCTTGCATCCAAATGGGCTTTTTGGGTACTCTCTTCCCAAGTATTGGGCCTTCAACCTCTATTGGACCTTCTAAAGTCTTGTCACTCTCCTGAGTGAAGAAATGTTCAATCAAGCTTGAAAATATAAAAATCGCTTAAAAAATTGCAAGTGTCTAGTATGGTGTGAGGTTGAGTGTTAGAGTGAAGAATGAAAGAACATATTTGTTAGTTGTCATATAACAAGGCACTTCGCATTTTACGAGACGAAATTGAGCGCGTTCGTATTATAAAAAACGAATTGGACAGAGTTCATATTTTAAAATACGAAATAGCAATCCATTTCGCATTATATAATGAGAACTGAAGTTACATTTTAAAAAAATAAAATCAGTTCATTGTTTTACTTTACATGCGTTTTGTATGTTATAGGGGGTTCATTTTGTATAATACGAACTATAATCCAGTTCGTATTTTAGGATACTAAAGGTATTTTCATCGATTTAGGAGGTTTGGGAGCAATTTAAGGGCCTAAAGAGCAATTTTTTCATCATTTGGCCTTTTTGAGCTTGGCTATTAAACAATTTTCCTATTAATATTGACTTGTGTACGAGTGAGAATTGAATATGTCCACAGTACACACATTTCTATAACATGCATGCATCAAATATGATTGCCTCAAGTGAAAACAATTTGTAGAAAAAAATACAAACTATTGAATTTGTTAGTTATTCCCTTCATAGAATGAGAAGATAGGGGCATGCATGATGGTGTCCCCCAAACTTTATTCTCCTTTAGAACTTGAACCAAATTGAAATGTCATCACTCTTTTTTTTAGTGAGACTTTGAAGCACTTCTGTTTTCTAATTTTGTTTTGATAATAAATACTGCTAAAATTTATACATATCGCAAGATCTTTGATTCAAATTCGGGTGAAGATGTAATATCTAACAATATCGATATTGTCAGTTGTGTTAACATTTATGAATCTTTGAAGCACATTTATTCTAAAGCTTATTCTCCTACAACTTTTTTTACGCAAAACATAAGTTTCATCAGCCAATGCTTTACCTTACTCTTCCTAGCTTCAACAAATTCACTAGTTGTTTCCTCAATCACATTGTTAAACAATCCTTGTAAATCTTTTTTGTCTTCAACATCTTGATGTCTCAAAACATCATGTGAATCTTTTAAGGTGCAAACAAATAAAAATTTATCACCAACAAAAGCATAATCTTTGAAACTAGCAAAAATTAAAGAAACGCACAGCAAAAATTTATCAAAAGCTGGAATAGCTCAGTTGGTTAGAGCGTGTGGCTGTTAACCACAAGGTCGGAGGTTCAACCCCTCCTTCTAGCGTTTTTCTAATTCTTTTTTCCTTTTTTCTTTAAAAAAACCAGAATGCTTTTTGGTATAATAAATTAATTTTCTGATTTGAAACTCAAAAATGGTTGTTGACTTATTGCACAAAAAGAACTGATTAACTTGTTTTTTTACAACTGGTTACATTCTCTTTTATTGGTTTGAATCGGGTATCCTCTACACGCAACTGTAGAGACTAATCCCTCGAGCCAGATAGGACCACAAAGAGTGGTAAAACTCTCCCTCAAGAGGTTACTATCTCTTCTGTTATAGTGTTATTATTATAAAAATAACATGCATGGAAAAAATTAATGCAACAATAGTCATAAGGCATAAATGTACCAAGGAAAAGAAATCATAAATCCAAAAGAAAAATTAGTAAGCAACTTCAGTAATCTAATGTGTTGAAATCACTTGTACTTACTTATCATTATCAATCATATCACCCATGCAATCAATCGTCCAGAAGTCCTAGCTCAATTGCTAGAAAATGTCAAAATTGTTAGGTCAGACGTTTATGGCTGGGGTCGAACCACAGTCACTCCACTTTGTGCGTGTGAGTTTTCAATGACTTTGTCATTTCGTCTATATACCAAAGAAAAAACCATGCAACCAATCATCTAAGTAACTAAGTTAATCAATGAAGATTTAGAAGTGCAACATATTTCAGTAAATTGAGCTCAACATATGAATCCATATCAAAACTTAATGATCAAGAAAACTTTTCTTGCAACACCATATACAATAATCTTGTAGGAATATTAAAACTTCAATATTCTAATCTAGAAAACAAGAAAATTAGATAAGCACAGCAAAATACAAACTTAAAAATCAAAAGATGAGTGTGACTATATTTTTATGTAATTTCAACAAACATGGGAGTATAGGTACATTGCTTTATTGGAAAACTTTTCCTATAGAATATTGAATTGAATCTGTTAATCACTATTGAAGCAAGTTGAGATACAGTCAATGATAATAGTTATGGATTATCAAAACACAATAAAAACTATGTAATAAAAACAAAGTAAATGATGCAAGATAAAGATAAGTTCCAAACACAAAATCCCTCTTGTCAATTCTACAATCAAAGCTTTTCTTTTCTAGGATCAATTCAAGGTAAAAATCTACTTCAACTTAAAGTTCCTTAAGCCAAAGCTTATTCTCCTAGAATTTATTTACACAAAACAAATAAAAAAAAAACAACAAAAATTCCATCCAAATTGATTTCATCAACTAACTATGCTTGCAGAAGGTTTTTTGTCTTGAAGAGAAATCACAGTTTCAAATGCACCAACCAATGCTTTAACCTTGCTCTTCCTAGCTTCAACCAGTTTACTAGCTGTTTCCTCAATCACATTGTTAAACAATCCTTGTGCATCTTTCTTGTCTTCAACATCTTGGTGTCTCAAAACAACTTTCTCTTGACTTGCATTGGCATCATTTTTCTCACTACATGTTTCATCTCTTTTTTTGTAGCTTTTCCTTTCGTTGTCGTCTTCAACATTTGCTTTCTCTTCCAATGTTTTCGCTCTTCGTAACTTGAGCCTCCTTGGAGTATTTCTCTCAACTTGATTATCAATCACTTTCCCTCTTCTGAACTTCAATTTTATCATTTCACAGTCCTTGTCTTCAACTTCCTTAACCGTTCTTGGCTTGCCTTCCTTTTCGACTTCAAAGTCCCTTCATTTTCCATGCATTCGATTCACAGTCTCCTAAAGAATCTACCTCAAATTCACTAGTTGTATATTCAGATTCCTCTTGGTCTTCTTGGGATAAGGATGGAGTAATTGAGGTTGAAGAAGACATAGATGTGGACAACTGAGGGAGGAACGACTCATCGTCGTAGCTTGCGGTTTGATCAGATTGCAATGTATTGTTTTCACATTCTGTGTTGATGACGTACAAAGTCTTTTCCTCCACCTCGTTGTTGCTGTGCTCTTTGAGTTCAACTTTTTTTGCAGTCTTCTGATTCCTAAGTTGAGAGGCAATTTTGAGGCTCTTGTGCTTTCTTGAATTTTGACTTGTAACTCTCGGAGATGATAAAGCTTTTATAGGTGCTATCGGTTTTCTTGAAGGTGTTTTGGAGGAGGCTACTTTCTTTTCTGTCTTGATCTCACTAACTATTTTGTCATCAAAGCCTTCTGAGGAATTCAAAGAGGAAGATACTTTCTTCTTTCCGACGCGATTTGAATTCAAAGATGTCGAATGTTTTGCCGAAAACTTCATCTCTTCACCATTTAAAGAAGATGACTGCAATGAAGTTCCAAACATCTTTGAAGTTGATTTTGATGAAGTTTTGACTTTGGAAGTTGGTTTTGGTGTATTTTCCACCTTTTTGAGAGCCGGTCTTGACACAGCTTTCACCGGACCATCAGTTGATGTTGATGAAGTTTTGACTTTGGAGGTTGGTTTTGATTTACTTTCCACCTTCTTCAGAGTTGATTTTGATTGCGATTGCACCTCCTTATCAGCTGATGACGGAACTTCTTGACTTGTCGATGGAGAAGTACGAGACTTTTGAAGGAGTGATGGTTTGACCTCAACCGATGATGTTTTCTTCCTGTTTACCTTAACTTCATTAGCAACATTTTTTGGGCCATCAAATGATTTTGATGGAAGTTTGTCTGCATTGGCATCTAAGGCATCAGGAATCTGAGACTTTGAATCAACTGATTCTTTGAGTACGCCTGTTGACATCTTTGTTGGCTTGGAATCAATCGATTCTTTAAGTACGTCTGTTGACATCTTTTTCGGCTTTGAATCAACCGGTAATTTGGACTTGACAATCATCTCACCAATGCTCTTTTCCGAACTTTGATGAAGTTTTTTTCTTGTGGCTCTGTTAGGTATAGATCGTCTTTCCTTCGATACATGCTCCCTCCCATATTTACACAAATCATGACAAGAACCAGTTGAAGCTCTGAGATAATGAGGAACAACTTTTTCATCGCCATTTCCTGACCTAGCATTACCGGCAGAGTTCCTTCTCACTTTAACCTCAAGTGACTTAGTTACATCCGGGGCAACCAGTAATTCAACACTTTCACTAGCCATCTGATGAAAAATGAGATGTGCAGAAGAGCAGAACGCGATTAAATTCGAAAATCCTGAAATTCAGAAAGAAAGCCGATTCTAAGCACATCAAATAAGTAACAAGGACATACAATTAAATTTAAGTAACGACTGATTCTAAATGCAAAAGCATATTCGAAATCATAATCTTTGAAACTAGCATCAATTTGGGAAAATCACTTCAGAAAACTGTCGGTAGCTGGAATAACACAATTGGTTAGTGTGTGGCTGTTAACCACAAAGTCGGAGGTCCCTTCCAGCGTGTTTTTTCTAAAAATAATTCAGAATTCTTAGGAAAAATTCTTATTTGAAACTCAAAATGGAAATGAAACAAAAAAACTTTATGGCACAAAAAAATGTCTAGCTTGTTTTTTACATTGATTCTTCTCCATTCAATCCAGATCAATACATTATCTTCTTATATTATAAAAACAACATACATGAAAAAATGAAGGAAAAAAAAATCAATGCAATAAGAATCATTCTAATTGTGAAAAATCAAAAACCAAATGAAAAATCAGTAAGCAATAAGCACAATTCAATAAGCAAACATTCTAATATCTTAAAAACACTTGTACTGCAAAATTATGAGTCATAATTGTGAAACAGTAAGCATTGTTTTTAACTGAACCTGAAGCAAAAATATTATAACAAATAAAAAGGCACTTATGATTATTCATAATCAATCACATTAATCATGAAACCAATCATGTAAGAAAATCATAAGATCAATCCAAATTCATCCAAAAACAAAGCATCACTTTATATAACATTGATTCAACAAAATTCCACAACATCACATACATAACAAAATCCATAGCAAAACTTCATGATCAAGGAAACTCATCTTGCAACACCATAGACAATAATTTTGTAACAATATCACAAAATCCAAATTCCAATCCAGAAAACAAAAAATCAAACAAACCCTTTTGAAAAATTCAAATAAAAATCAAAACTTTGAAAACACCTAAATGAAACAAATCAATAAAACAGAAAATTTCATCAAGGGGTGTTCTAAAAACCAGTCAAAACAAATAAAAATCAAATTTTTAAACAAACCCAATTGCATTTAGAGAAAAATAAACACAACCCAGATCATGATTTTGGTTAAAAATGATGAAAATATGAAGAAAAAGATCATACCTTGTTATCAGAAAAATGAAAGAAAAAAAGAGAGTTTAAGAAAGTGAATGTTGATGGCTTAAGGGACCACTGAAAGAGAATGTTGATTTTGTTTTTCTGGTTTCGGTGTGTGTGTCTCTTCACTTCGTTTGTTTGTTACCCAATCAATAACAGAGAGAGTGTGGAAATTTTAGGTTATTTTATTTATTTATTTGTTTTATTTATTTATTTTATCAAAATAAAAAATAAAAGTCTTTAGGAAGACAAATATGGTGAGAAGTTAAAAAATGCAAAGGAAATAAGAAAGCTAATTAAAGGATTTTAGGAATGAAATGGTCGGTTGGTTGGTGAGAAAATGAGTCAGTCAAAAATTTAAAATAGTTTCCTTAAATTTGCTTTGAAAAATTAAAAGTAAGTAAACAATTAATATTTGGAAGACAAATATGGTGAGAAATAAAAAAAAATGCAGAGAAAAGTGTTTACAATGCATTTTTATATTAATTGAGTATCGTAATTTATATATATATATATATATATATATAATTACATTTGAATAGCAGATAAACGAGCAATAAGCTACGCCGTTAAACTCATATACAAAGTGAAGGATACGGAATTGAACTCCGATCATGATGTCTGGCCTAAAAATTTCGCCGTTTTCTATCGTTGAGCTAGGAGTTCTAGACTTCATTTTAATTCTTTAAGTTAGAATTTAGTCCTTTAAATTTTACCGTTTTATTTTGATCTTTTAAATTATAAATTAATATTGAATACTTTGATTATTTAAGTTACTAAATTTAGTCCTTTTATAAGAGATCAAAATTGTTAATATTTATGAGATTGGAAGGAGAGGCTGGTACCACTTGATACCAAAATTGACCCCCCGAGTAAGATTAAAGTGGTGGTAATAAATACCAAATAAAAATGTTAATATTTATAAATATCGAACACTTTGAATATTTTTTATTATTATATTAAAAAAGGAAAGTCTATAAATTTTAGTTCAACTGTCAAAAAATACAAAAAGAAATTAAGTCGAGCGTTCATGACTGAAGTCTGAACCCTGTCACTTCACTTTATGTGTACAAATAGAATTTTTTGCTAAAAATTAAAAAACAAATAAGCCTTAATTTTGGGCCCACATTTTGAGAAGTTTTAAAATATTTGAACCATCACCAACATATTACACATTATCGTTTTCATTTTCAGTTAGTTAGTTAATATCGTTGTTAGTTATTTTTTCTTCAAGAAAAAAAGAAACAGAGTTCAATGGAGTATCCTCCAAGAAACCAAAGAACTGAACGCTTGAACTCAATAATGAAACCTACAGCATCATCTACAAGGAGAGCAATGCTTACTAATGCTATTCGTGTTCAAACAAAAGTAGAAGATGGTAATCATGCATCTCATGAAGAAGGTGAGAATAATGATCAAGATGGTAATCATGCATCTCATGAAGAATCTCATGAGAATAATGATCAAGATGGTAATGCATCTCATGATGAAGAAGCTGAGAATAATGATCAAGATGGTAATGCATCTCATGAAAAAGATGAGAATAATGATCAAGATGGTAATGCATCTCATGAAGAAGAAGCTGATAATAATGATCAAGATGGTAATCATGCAGATGCATCTCATGAAGAATCTGAGAACAATAGAGCAATATTTCTTGAAACTGAAGATGAGGGAAGACATCATGAAATGTTTTTTGAAACTGAAGATGAAACCGAAGATGATGGAAGAATTCGAGTCATAAAGTTTGATGAAAGTGAAGACGAGGGAGAATATCGAGAAATAATAAACTTTGATCTTGCAGGAAATCAAGATCATGCCGCTGAAACTCAAAGTTATGATGATAGTGAAGATCGGATTCGGGCCATTCCTGCAAATGCTGCAGTTGATCAACCAAGAAATCATGAAGTTACTCTTTCTCAAGATGCAAATGCTGCAGTTAATCAATCAGGAAATCGTGCAGATGCAGTTCCTCAAGGTGTAATGCATGAAGCTGAAGATCATGTTGAAATTGAAGACAGTTATGATGATAGTGAAGATTGGGTTTGGGACATTTCTGCAAATGCTGCAGTTAATCAATCAGGAAATCATGAAGTTCCAACTTCTGGAGCTGCAAATCATGCAGTTAATCCACCAAGAAATCAAACTGCTGAAGCTTCTGAGAATGATGGAGTTATTGGTGGGGGAGTTCCAACCCCACCTCCACAAATCGACATGGCGCCTCCAGAAAACAATTTCGTCCGAGAAAGAGAGTGCATTAAAAATTTAGTTCTCCTACAAAATCAGACTTTCATACTACTGTTTGCAGTACTAACTATGATTTCGCACAAGCTATTGGAAGATTTTGTAAGGCACTATCACGCAGCAATATGTGTTGCCATTTTTCTCATTCATGTATCGCTATCTTATACAATGCGCTATTACTTTGAAATGGAGCGGCAGATTATGAGACCAGAATCAACAAAGGCTGCAATCAATATAGCTTTCATAACAGCCTTGGTATGCATAGTGATTTTTATACTATTCTCTTATGTCTTGGTGGCTATCACAGCCTTGAGTTGGTATATCGTCATTAAGGTTTGTTATCGAGAAGAATTTGTAGAGACTAGGCTGTATCGATTTCTCAATAATCTTTGGAATCTACTTACTGTGGACACTAAATTCGGGCGGCTATGCAATTTTATTGGAGGCTATATCCAAGTTTTAATTACATGGGTTCGGGAATTGTTGGTTATGATTGCGGATGATGTCAACGCCTTAGGAGATGAAAATGTTGCTCATGATTTGGAGCTTCCAATCCATAATTAGGAGTTATTAGGAGATGCATCTGTTTTTTTTAATTTTGTAGTGATATGAAACAGCTTTTAAGTTTTAACAATTTCAAAAATGTTGGTTTAAAAAATAGTCTTATGTTAAATTCTCGGTTATTAGATGAATGTGCTTGTTTGGTTTCATTTATATTATCTCGGTAGTGACTCACGTACAATCTGAAGCTCAGACTATTAATTAGCTTCTATCTCTCTGCGCGTTGATACTAAAAATAACTTGTGATGGTCGTTGCTTACCGCAATGCTATTTTAAGCAAAACCAGGTACAATGCTATATCATATTAAGGGTTCTTAGTCATTTAGTAGTTAAAATAGTTAAAGCCATGGTTATCGGTATCTCAGGATATATGCGAGTTATATCTATAGATTTGATATATATTGAACTCAATCGATACGAATATCTAGTGTGTATCTATTTTGGATATATATGAATCTCGATTTTAAATAAACCTGTTGTTTAACTATCTCGAATGAGTGAATCAGCTTTATGCTGTTTCTGAGCCCACCAATCTAAATATGCAGGTATGATAGAAAAAAGTATTTATGCTACTAGATTATGTTACAACAGTAATTATCACTTAGCATGTACACATCCGAAAAAATACAAATCAGCCATACCTGCAAGACTATATTGCTAGAAAATTTCCATTACAAATAGGTTCACTTTCTTGTCAAGACTATTCTCCAGAATTTATATCTAAGTGGCCTGATAGAGAAATATATCAGTACTGATCAATGAGTGAGTATATTATATACCCATGACATGAGCATGATAAATTCTGTTTATCCGAGCAGCATTGCGATTTGCAGCCATTTGCATTCTAAATATATCAGAAACAAACAGACATGACGTGTATGATGGACGGTAAAAGATAAAAGCACAAATGTCACAGTTTGATGAAGCAATAATCATCACCCTACTTCATTCCCTTTTACATTCCAATTCTTTCACACTATGGAAAAAGATTGAAACAAAAACAAAAATAAGTGTAATTATACACTGAAAATGATAGACAAAAGGGTTTGGGCGACCGTCTGATTAAAGGGAAATATTTGACGGAAGAAGTGAAGTTGGCTAGGGAAGCTTTGGAAGAACATAGAGCTATATGGTAGACAAAAGGGTGCACTATAATGGTTGATGGATGGACTGATGAGAAGAGGAAGAACATACTAAATATCTCAGTGAAAAGTTCGAAGGGAACATTCTTTTTGAAGTCTATTGATGCTTTTGATATGTTATCCGACAAACTCTTTAAGATCATGGATGGCATTGTTGAAGAGGTTGGGGAAGAAAATGTGTTCCAAATTGTGACGGACAATACCGCATACTACAAAGTTTGGTGAAGCATGGCATTACTTGTTGTGCCACAATTTACTTAACTTTAAATGAAGTGTTTGTAGTGACTTTCTTATGCATGTTATTTTATATGAATTGATATGCATGCATGTCTATATCAGTACCATATATTTTGTAAGACCTTGCAATCTGTTCTAAAATCCCACTCTTTACGTTCTTGACTTCCCTTCCTTATCCCTAGTAAAATCTTCATTTTGACTTGACTCCCTTCATAATATGCATTTAAAGCTTTTTAGGGACTTCAATTAAGCACTTTTTATAGAAACTATTATAGGAAGCTTATTGAAGTAGACTGAAAGCAGCTTTTTAGGGAGTTCAATGCCCATTCTTTGTACAATTAATTTGATAGTCTATCATCTCCATCGAATAATTACTTATGCATGTTTTCCTTTCTGACTTTTTCATGGTGAAAGAATTGGAATGCGAAAGAGAATGCAGTATAAGGGTGAGGACTATCGTCTCATCAAACTCACAATCACAGATTTCAGTGTAGTAACTCCGACATTTGTGTTGTTTATCTTTTCCTGTCTTCCACCATACACTTAACGATGTCTACGTGTTTTTGATAAAATAGACAAAGAAAGAACGAGCCACTATTGTGGAGTGCAAAGGTCACAATGCTCACGGGTTTTATTTGAGTGCGAGACACTTAAATCTGAGAGTTCAGTTGAAGACCACATCAGGAAGTTCATGCCAAAACTAGCTGGGATGGATGCTGTTGGTATGTCAATATTAGAGATTTCTTCGAGTCCACCATTCTTCTTTATGTTTCTGTTTTATAATTCTACAACTATCCAACTTGGTAGCAACTTTCTCCACCCCCTACATTTCTAAAAACCTCCCATGGCTCCGGAAGCGTACATCTAGACGACATAATTTGTCTGGAGACGGCACAGAATTTGTTTTCTATCCAGATATGTACATCACTTTTAGAAATTTAAGGTAAAAATCAAAAAAAAATTGGTCTAGTAGCCTAATGGCTAGAAATTTGAACCCCGGCCTCTGCATATAAAATGTGATGTCCCTGCCAATCGAGCTAAAAATCATTTTTTAATCTATAACAAAGGTGTCCAGAATCTAGTACTAGTAGTATAAATACTTCTTTTTTGTATTATTGTATTCATTTTCTTACAGATTCTCTCTCAAACTTTATCACTTTCCTCCATTTTCCCGCCGTGATTCTTAACTTTGAATGTGACACATTTTATGCCTCCTTCACCTTCCAATCGAAGTAATTTTCGACTTTGTTTTTATTTTGGTTATTATAACCCTCCGGTTCAACAACTTTGGGTTTATTTTGATGCACATCGAGACACGTTTAATCCGAAGAGTGTCCATGCTTCACAGGAAATATAGTATACATGCATGAGCTTAAGCATTGAACTATAAGCAGCTTAATCTGTTTAATACATTTATATATTTGAATCATTGTTTATTTTTTTCCCTTGCATTATGGTTCTCTTTTGATTAATTAAATGTTTCTCATACTATTAACTGTTGTATTTTACTTAGTGATTTGAATTATGCAGATAACATTGGAAAGATGACAATTTCTGGGTTGGACTTTGGAGTAGATGATGAAGAAACTGAGTAGAATATTTGATATTGTAATTAGTTAGTATCTCATTAAGCTACTAAGAGAAAGACTAAATTGCAAGTTTTGAACAATTCATGTAGAAAACTATATTATGTAGAAATGTAGGAACGTAAATTGAAACATGAGCTCGTCACTTATTAAAGGATTGCGTTTTTATCTTACTTTTTTCTTGAAAATCATTTGCATGACTTAGGTAGGAATAAGATGGATTTGGATTCCTTGCAGTTAAGAAATCCAAAGTCTAACAATCTAAATTGTCTGATATTGATCGGACGATGTGAATATTTTGAATTTGCTTTATAAACTTGACGATTTCCCAAGCATAAAATTGAAGAATTCGTTAGACTCATAAGATGATTTTTTTTTTTGAACTAGATTTTTCTATACTTTGGCTATCATATGTAAGAGTTATGGTTTGAATCACCAAGCATTTGCATAAAATTATATTGTTTATGGAGTGCAAGAATAATTAAGGTGTTCGAGAATAATTTTGCTTAAAAGGTATTAGTATAACTAATGTGATTGAAACAATCACAAGTAAAATAAATTGTATAAGCTAATAATATGAATTTATTCAATGTAAAACTCTTAACGCACCTATTTCAGGCTGAGGATTGACATCTAGAACTGGTCTGACATATGCTTCTAACTGAAGAATGTTTAGCTATTGTTAGAACTTTTATTGTCGTGAATGTTTAGTCACTATTCTCTCCGAACATATGTTTTTTCATATGTATCGGCCAATGATTGAACCTAGAACAAAATGGTAAAGGGGTCCGAGTATCTACCACTCGTGTGACATTATGTTGGTATTATTAAACTATGTTTGTCACACTATACTAGTACTTATTAATGTGATAAATCAAGTATTAATTAGTTACATTAAGATTAATTAACTGCAGAGACTACCATTTCTACAATTTTGTAAGCAATTTAGGTACTAAAACATAATGACTCAAATAAGTTCAACTCTTGAAGCATATTGCATCAACCAAAGAACTAAGAATTTTCAAATGAAAATCAAGAACATCATTTCAATTAACAACTACAATCTTATAAGGAAGAAAAGATGACTTTTTACATGGAGTAATAGAAAAGTTTACAACCAAAGAACTTGTGTATGATGAAACATTTGAAAACCATAGTTTATGATGATAAAAATGAATAAAAATGTTACTTTTAACCAACCAAAAAGATGACATCTTCTATTCATCTTGAATATTATAATATCACACAAACACATTTGCTTTGCATTGCTTCACTTGCTCCTTTGTTATCTGTTTCAAAAGAAAATCAATGAGAATCAAATTATGCACCAAAACTATATGAATTAAATTTGTTCAAATAAACTGACATGGTGTTGGGAGAGTAGGTAAAATAACTCCCTCACAAGAAAAAACTAAAACTTGTATTTGACGATTAGTTTCATAGCAGATTCAAAAGGCCTAAGCCGCGAGGATTCGTCTCATAGCAGGTCCACAAAGGAAAGTTTTAATACTAAAAAGTGTGTAGATGCATTTTTGGTAGTAGAGCTTCAATATACAATTTTTAATGTATGTTATCTATATGTTGTATATAGAATCACATGATATGACTAGGTTCTATACTCTATAGTCGTAAAAAGCATCATTAAAATCATGTTATATAGAAAATATTCTCCACTAGTAAAGAAAAGATCTAAATTTATACAAAAAAAAATGTTTTCCCACCAACAATGAAATAGTTGAAACTTATTCTAATCAAACATCAAAAGAAGCATAATGCCAAGAACACACTATTTTTAACAAACTCTTTATAATTGATTCAATTTTTAAAAAGTCAACACTTGCCTCATAAATTGATTACTATTTAAAAGGTGTATTGATTTCTTAAAAAATAGATTAATTATGATAAAAATAGATTCCATGCAGCTACTGAAAGACATAGATATTGCTCTCGACCGCCCTATCTAAATCAATGATCAAAATCATTTAAAATTAGTATATAAACTAGAATATGACCCGCGCGTTGCGCGGCTTAATTTTAATTTTTTTTAATCTAATGATCTAAAGAATAAATGAACATATAGCTATATAGGACACTTTTTTTAAAAGTAAGATATGTTTAAATTTAGACCCGCATGTTGTGTGGTTTGATGTTATATTTCAATTTTGATAATAAATTATTTAATTTGATAAAGAAATAAAAAAAAATGTATTTTACACTTATTGACAAATGCGTACCAAAACATCATTTTGTATATATCTGTTTTTTATTTTTCCTGCAAAAATATATGTTACCAAGTCTTAATTTTTTGGGTTGAACACATTGAGTTGTGCTATATTTAACAAAGTCATGTGTGAAAATCGACAAATAGATAATTGATTAGAAGCAAGAAAAGAGTAAAAGAAGAAAAGTAAAGGCAAAAACAAAACAAAAAACAATATTGCGGACATGTATACCGAGAAATGTAATGAAGACATTGACAAAAATAGAGGAGTTAGCTTCATGTATGATTAATATGAACTATGTCTTCAAACAACTGAAATATATAAGCTAGGCAAAGACTTACCAAGATTGTGTAGATGTCTTGTTTGTATATTTTCTCTACAATAGTCTATTTTGAAAGTTGTACATTAAAGAGTATATGTCTTGTGCGGGTAGTTCCGCATAGTCGTCTATTTATTGGGAGGATAACTAAACATGGTAGAGAGTCTCATTATCCAACACCTTGAGATGGTGGTTCTGAACTACATGGTGGTTGTTCCATTTACCACTACTCTTGATGTTGTTGGACTGAATGTGTATTTTCTAGATATATTAGAAGGTGATTTTCAACCTTTCAATCACTGGTAGTCTTGCTACTCCATTGAAAAACTTTATATTTGCTCTATTAAATTGAAAAACTTTTTATTTGTTGCACTATATTTTCGTACGGCGGATATAAAAGAGGGGAGGAAGGTCGTGGTTGAAATTATGAGGGATAGATGGCGTATTTTGATTTTGGAATGAGAAGAGGGCATTGTCTCATTGCTAAAGCAATTAGAGTTAAAAAGGTTAAACAAACCAGAAGAAACGATGGAAATGGGTATAGTGAAGGGTGAATGAAGATAAACATTTTTATTAAAATAGAATCTTTAATACTATCACTATTTTTTTATTGCAATACTATCACTAATTTAATTGTAATATATAGTTGTGTAACTGATGATCCATGAATAATGAGGCCAATTTAGTGTCAACATAAATGTATTGTATGCTATATATTCTGTTGTTTAACGTAAAAGAGAAATGATAAGTTGCACAATTAATTAGGCTAATTAAACACAAAAGAAAAGGAAGAGCAATATAAGGTGTTGTGGAAAAGAAAAAGAAAGAAGAGCAATTTTTAGAGGTGACACCTAGGAATATTAATGAGGTGGTAAAATTAAGACTATGTGGCATATAAAGTGTTGATGTGTCAACAAATTAATTTGGGACTCTAATTTAATATATTAAAATAAATGTGTAATCTGAATCTGAATCGTCTGATCTCAAATCAATAACTAATAAAAGAGCGTATTACTAGCGATTCTCTTAAAACATAACCAGTAATAATATATTTTTCATGCAGCTCGTCACTTATTAAAGGATTGCGTTTTTATTTTACTTTTTTCTTGAAAATCATTTGCATGACTTATGTTGGAATAAGATGGATTTGGATTTCTTACAATCTGTTATAATGATTACCAAAGCATGAAATTGAAGAATTTGTTAGACGAGGTGGTTTCCTTTGAACTAGGTATTATTCATACTGAATATCATACCTAAGAGATAGGGTTTGAATCTCCGAGCATTTGCTTAAAATTATACTCCCTTCGTTTTATAATATAAGAGAAAAAAATTTAATTTTTTTTCTCAAAATATAAGAGAAAAAGTTCAAATATTTATCTTTTTAAAAAATTTTATTCTCTTTCTATAACCAACAACCAATAAAAATTATTTTTAAATCTTTCCATACAATTTTTTTCAAAAAAAATACTCCCAATCATCTACTAACTATATATTAATATAATATACTAAGTAAGTTACTAATTAACCCTTTTTAAAATCTAATTACAATTATTTAAGTTTTTATTAACGTCCTTAATCGTAATTAACTAAATATGGACAAGTTGTTTCCCACACAAATCAACAATTATTCACAAATTTAGTCAAACAAAAAAAATTAGTCACATATAAAAAAAACTAACATGCTATTTGTGCTCCACTTTTTGAGTTACTTTGTTAAAAAAAACTAACTAATTTTTAAAGATTTTTTTTGCAAAAAGCAGCTTAGTGTGATACTATAAAAAAAAAAAAAAACCACCTATTTTTTGACTGAAACCAACATGTTATTTGTGCTCCACGTTTTTTACTTACTTTGTTAAGAAAAAAGTAGCTAATTTTTAAAGATTTCTTTTTGCAAAGATTATTTTGAATTCCATAAAAATGAGTGTTATAAAGTTATATCATAGGTGACAAAAACAGTTTAATGATGCTATGTTTGTGCTAAGTTACTCAAATTATTAAAAATAAAATTACCCAAAGAAAACAAAAACTAAACTGGAGGTATCCTTTCTATATAAGTTACTCATAAGACTAAAAAGGAAGAACACAATATGGCAGTTTTCACTCCGTACCATCTCTCATCCTGACTACTACTTCTCCCTACTTTCTCCATCACTTTATCTTTGCTATTAATTTTCATGACAGCATCTTCTAATTTGGTAAGTTTTTTACATTATTGTTGTTGTGACTTTCGTTCCTATGAGTAACATAATTTTCATCGCATGCTAAATTGGATTGACTAAATTTCAAGTGTCAATAGCATTTGAAAATAGAATAATATTTTGCTTAAATTACACTACATAAATGTTATTTAGTATAAAATATGCTAACGTTACTAGATGAACAGAGAAAAATATTTGACACGATCGTGGAAGTTGTTCGGAAGCAAAAAAAGGGAGTTTTTTTCCTATATGAATATGGTGGAACAGGAAAAACTTTCATGTGGAACACTTTAGCAACAGCTTTACGATCAAAACGGGACATTGTTTTGACTGTAGCTTCTAGCGGAATTGCATCTTTATTGTTGCCTGGAGGAAGAACAGCTCATTCAAAGTTCAAGATTCCAGTTCCAGCACTTGAATTTTCTATTTGCAATATAGAGAAGGGAACTGAACTAGAACAACTTTTAAAATTAACAAAGTTAATTATTTGGAATGAAGCTCCTATGGCTCACAAATTCTGCTTTGAAATTTGGACAAATCCTTAAAAGACATAATGAGTGAGGATAAGTCTTCTGCGTCCAAAATATATGGAGGAAAAGTTATAGTCTTTGGTGGTAATTTCAGACAAATCTTTCCGGTAATACCAAGAGGAAGTAGATCTAATATTGTTCATGCAACAATAAATGTTTCTTATATTTGGGATCATTGCACTTAACCCTTACCAAGAACATGCGGTTGCTAAATGGTTCATCAAATTCAAACTCTGAAGAAATTAAAAAATTTCTAAATGGATATTAAGGATCGGGGATGGAGAAGTTTTAGAACCAAATGATGGATATGACGATATCCCAATTCCAGATGAACTTTTAATTTCATAATTTGATGAACCCATTGATGCAATTGTTAAAAGTACATATCCTGATTTATTGAATCATTACATTGATGGTCAATATCTACAAAGTAGAGCTATTTTAGCATCAACAATTGAGGTTGTAGATGAAATCAATGATTATATATTGAAGCACATTTCAAGTATTTCAAATTCATTAGTTGAATATATTTAATATAATTTATAACATGCAATTATTTTTTTTACAAAGTTTTATTGTGTTTTTGTTGAATATAGGTGATGAAAAGGAATATCATATATAGTTCAGACTCCATAGATCGAACCAAAGAAAATGATAATGAAGCATTTGAACAGCTTACGCCAGAGTTTTTAAATTGTCTAAAAACATCTGGACTTCCGAACCATTCTATCAAACTAAAAGTTGGCACGTCAATCATGTTGTTGAGAAATCTAGATCAAGCTGAGGGGTTATGCATGGTACTAGGTTGACTGTTACTAAACTTGGAGATCATGTGATTGAAGCTAAAATAATTACTGGAAAAAACATTGGCAATATAATATATATTCCAAGAATGTCGATGTCACCATCACAATCACTGTGGCAATTCAAGCTTATAAGGAGGCAATTTTCAATTATTGTTTCTTTTGCCATGACAATAAACAAGTCTCAAGGTCAATCTTTAGAATATGTTGGATTATACTTGCCTTTTCAGTCACGGTCAACTTTATGTGGCAATTTCTAGAGTGAAGAGCAAACAAGGACTGAAGATATTAATACATGATAACGCAAGAAAATCATTGAATACTACTACAAATGTTGTGTTCAAAGAGGTTTTCCATAACATCCAATAGGTAATTTAGATTCATCTCCTATTTCTCTATTTTAAATTGGAATTTTATATTGTCATTCATTAGATATAATTTCTATAAATTACTAACTGAGTTGCACTTATTCACACACACACACATATATATTTACACTTTAATGCTTCAACCTAAAATAATTAGAAATAACAATTTTGTTCAATTTTTTCAGTAATTTGCAAAGAGTTAAATTGTGCTCCCCTTCGATCTTTTACACAAAGTCTTACAAATGTAGAACGGGAGTGTTGATCATTAATAATTTACTTCAAATTAAAATATCTCATTTATTAAGGTGTATCTATAGATTCCATGTTGTTTTCAACAACCTATATGTACTTTGTAATAGTATAAGTTAGATAAGTATTTTTTTTTTGTACAAAGTTAGATATGTATTTATTAATTTTTTTTTGACGGGATGTATTTATTAATATTAAGATCATATTTTATATTATATGTTTAAAACTTTATTAATGCAATGATAAAAACATGTTTTTAAATTGTAATGTGTTGCTTCTTTTAAATTTTCTTTTGATTTCTGTTATTTTTTTTTTACGGATCTTTGGTTTCAATTATTATTATTTTTCTAATTAAACAAAAAAGAAATTAACAAATTAACCAACATTTTTGAAAACTACATAAGTATTTAGTACAATTAAATATAACATTTAACCATAACCCAGACCCGTGCGGATGCACGGGTTTATAACTAGTTAAATTTTAATTTTTCTTAAAAAGTGTGATTTTTGTTTTTTCTCTTATATTATGAAATGGAGGGAGTATTATATAAGGAGCGCAAGCATAATTAAGGTGCGCGAGAATAATATGAATTGTATAGGCTAATAATACAAATTCATTCGATGTGAAACTTTTAACACACCTATTTCGGGCTAAGAATTGACATCTAAAATATAATCTGAGATGTTTCCAACAAAATAATGTTTAGTTATTGTTAGAACTTCTAGTGTCGTGAATGTTTAGTCACTATTTGTAATAACCTTTTTTTCCTTTTACTTTTTATTTTTTAAAATATACTAGTATTAATAATAGTTTCATGCGAAATATTTGATTTGTACTTACTAGGGTTTGGGTCTCTAAATCTTAATCTTGCGTTGGTCTCCAAAATCCTTATCAATTTTGTTTCTTAGAACTATATCAGTGTTCTCATGCCTCAATCCTTGTTTGTAAACCTCTATATTTATAGGATAAAAGTATTGATTGTCAATATAAAGATTTTCTACCCCATAAATCAATCATAATCATTAAAGAAGTTTGACTTCGACATAAAAAAGTCATATAAGATAAATTGCGATCGATAATGATGTTGCTTTTGTCATGGCTAATTCCAATTTGGCGGAAAAGATTGTATTCTTAGATAGATAGTTTTTTTGGCGGAAAATTGCTTTTGTCTTGGCTAATGATGTTGCTCCTTGTCTTTTCTATGAATGGAGCACTTGTCCGATAGATTGTATTCTTAGATAGATAGTTTTTTTGGTGGTGGGTGTAGGTTTTTTCTTTTTCCGGTAGCATTGGTGTTTGGTTTTTCTTCGGGTAGAGTACCCTCTGTACTTTTCCTCCTTGTGGGCGGAGTACCTCTTGTACTTTAATCCAGTTTTATATATATATGTATATCATTTTGCCGATTAAAAAAAAAAATTTGGCGGAAAAGAAGAGAGCATCAGTTGGCTAATTCAAATGGACACGTGAATTTGAAGGTATAGATGGTGCTGACTTTCATGTTTTAACATCACTAAGATCAATTAGTAATTAAGCGCATTGCGGCAAAATTAAAGCTTCACAATTTAATGTCATTACCTCAAATATTCCATGTCCAAAACTATTTTCTCTAAAGGCACTCCACTCAAGTTGTTTGTTCCAACAAAAGTTTCCTTTGGCGGGACTAAAGAAATTTTTTGAATGGCAAACACCTTCCACTTAGCTTCCAGTATGTTATCTACAGGTGATGGACACTTGCCAGATTCATCGGCATGATCATTATCAATTTTCTCAATAATTCCACCATCTTCAATAGTTATGTAAATAGGTCCACAAGGATTCAATGTGTAGTTATAAACTCTATTCATCCTCTCATAAGCATGAACCTGCAAAACATGTGCAACATACATAACTTTTAAAGAAAGAGTTGCGTTATTTTGATACCACAAGTTTGACATCAAATTTTGACATCTACTTAGATGGCAAACACAATTCAGATATGTGCTTAATTAATTCACTGGATGATCTATGAATATATGAATGCATCGCAGGTGCAACTCTTAATCATCCACTAAATACAATTAAGCACAATTTTGAATGTAATTAATTAACCACTTAATAGAATTAACCACGATATGTATATTTGAACACCTGAAATTCATGGTTCATGACGTTCAAAATTATGGAAAATTTGTTCAGTAGATGGTTAATGAGTTGCAACATCTTATTATGGGCCCGTTTGTTTGAGATTTTTTCTCAGAAAAATTTATATTTTTTGTTAAAAAAATCATTTTTTATTTTTATTTTTGATGTGTTTGTTTCAGATTTTCATAAAAATCATTTTGTTAAAAAAAATCATTTTTGAATCTAAAATGAAAAGCTATTTCCAATTGATTCTCTCAAAATCTATTTTTTTAAAAACATGACCATGTGTTTGTTATCAAAAATGATTTTTATAATTGTAAACAAACACAAAACAAATTTAGATTTATTCCAAAATCTCTACAAAATAAATCTATTTTTTCAAAATAGATTTTTTCAAAAAAATATATTTTATTTTAATCTCAAACAAACACACCCTATATCTATTAACCAACGAATGGACATAATTAACCACATATTTAAAATTATGTCGAAACTTGATGTGAATTTTTTGTTAAAAAATACTACCTCCGTTCTTTTTTACTTGTCGTTTTAGAAAGAAAAGACCAAAATAGGAAAGTGTATTTTTGCACCTAAATTTCCGATCATGCCCTTTTTTAAATATATATCATATTTTTAATCCACCAATAAATTCATACCTTTTCACAATCATTATCTATTTCCAAAAAAATTGTAGCAAACTTTATTTAAAAACAAACAAATTTGTATACAATAAAAATATTATATTGTTTCAATAAAAAAATATTATATAAAATTTAGTCAATAAAGTAAAATAGAAAGAAGGATATAATAGGCAAAATATAACCTAAATTGTTAAAACGACAAGTAAAAAAGAATAAATATTTTTTTCTAAAACGACAAGTAAAAAGGAACGGAGGTAGTACTCCATAAGAAAACACCATTGCATATAATTATTTGTCAAAGAGTTTTTCAAATGTAAAATAACTTTCACTGCAACAATTTAAGTATAGTTTTAACTTACATGACCGTTGAAAACAATGTCAACTTTGTATTGATAAAGAAGTGCATTGTAGCAACTAACCAAGGAGTTACACTACGATTTACACTTTGGCCCCGTTTGCCCCGGTTTATTTTTGACTCTTTTTCCTCTTCTTAAAAATAGTAAAGTAGGAAAAAATTATATTTGACTCTACCTTTTTTTATTTTTTTACTTCTTTATTTCATTTCTCTAATATTTTTAAAGAGAAATATGACAAAATTCAATTTTATACTTCTCTATTTCATTTTAAAAAAATAGAAAAGTAGAAGTTAAGTTGGGCCAAACGGTGTAGATCTTACTTCAACCTAGCAAATTGTGCACCTGAGTTGAAGATGCAAAGAAACACATCAAGTTGCAAATTCTAAAATCATACATATTGTTGAAGCTTACTGAAAGAAATCGTAAATATGATTGTTTGCTTTATTCATGTAATTCAATAGTATATATACTCCTCCGTTAGTACTATAATAATAGGTTTGATCAAATCTATGAATAATGACAAATACAAATGAAAATAATTACATTGGAATTTTTGAAGTCAAAGGCTCCATAAACCTGTTTGTTTAACTATCTCGAATGAGTGAATCAGCTTTATTATGTCAGTTCTGCTTCTGAAAAATTGTGATTGTTAGAGCTGTTAAATGTTTCTGAGCCTCTATTGCAGTTCTGTTTCTCAATCGGTTCCATTGGAGTGTGTATAGTGTTAGAAATAATATAAAATCATTGATGTGGTCTTTCCTAACAGCTTAAGTTTTTAGGATAATCGGTCATTTGACATGGTATCAGAGCCTCTATGACTAAGTGGTCTAGAGTTCGATCCCCGCTCTTCTCACTTTCTAGTTAAAAAGTGAAATTTTAAGCATATGATAGGTGGACCTATTTATTATCCACGCTTCAAGTCCAATGAACTCTTGCGTGAGGGGGCGTGTTAGAAATAATATAAAATCATTGATGTGGTCTTTAAGCTGTTAGGATAATCGGTCATTTGACATATAGTCTCATTACAATACAATATTTCAATTGGAAATCACCCATTCTAAACATTGTCTAAGAAGTGAAAAAGAAATACACTAATAGTACAACAAATTTATGCATTTTCTTATTTATAATTGAGAAATATATCAGTACTTTTTTTTTTTTTTTTTGAACAGCGATGAAATTTATTTATAAACAAGAGAAGAAAGTACAAGAGGTACTCTACCCACATATGGGATAGATACAAATAGAGCTCTACCAATCCTAAATTTTGTACAATATCAAAAGTCACACTAATGAATCATCTAAGAATACAATCCAAATAGAGCTCTACCAATCCTATATCAGTACTGATCGATGAGTGATCGAGTATATATATATACCCATGAGCATGATAAATTCTGTTTAACCGAGCAGCATTGCGATTTGCAGCCATTGCACTCTAAATATATCATAAACAAATAGACATGACGTGTATGATGGACGGTAAAAGATAAACAGCACAAATGTCACAGTTTGATGAAGCAATAATCATCACCCAACTTCATTCCCTTTTACGTTCCAATTCTTTCACTATGGAAAAGTTTGAAACAAAAACAAAAATAAGTAATTATACAATGAAAATGATAGGATATCAAAATGATTTTAACCATGAGCAAGTAACAAAATACAGATAAATAACACAAAATTAGAATGTTAATCAAAAGATTAGAGGGTAATAATGGAAATATTATGGTAATCAAAATTCTTATATTAGAATTAGTAGAAGAGTCCTGCATTGAATGAGTTATGACCTGTAAATGTGTTTATACAAGGAAGTCATCCTTCACCTTAAAATTAGGTGTTGTAGGGTTGTATCAGAATCTATATTCCAAGATCCGTTGGGTTATCCGCTATCAGGTCACTCATGTTACAATTCGGCACACGAAAGGCATGTGTGTTAAGAGTCCCCCCACATAGGATGCAATATGCACTGTTAAGAGCCATGCAGTATTTTGTTATTTTAATTGAGTTTAATTAATATGCGTTGTGTAGGGGTGGCAAAACGGGCCTAGCCCGCCGGGTCGACCCATTTAACCCGCCATTTTTTGCAGGCTGGCCTAAGGTTTTTGGACCGCCATCTTAAGTTGGCCCGCCCCGTTTAGCCCGCCCTAAAAACGGGCCGAAGCGGGGAGGGGCGGGCATGCCCGCGGGCATTTGATTTTTTTTCGCAATTTTTTTTTATTGTGGAGTCCACCGTAAATACTCAAACCACTATTTTTTTCCTCTTAATTTATAAAAATATCTACAGTACGATGATCTCATATTTTATTTTGATGTTTTAGTTGCACAGTAAATATATGTACCTAAGTGGTTATCAATTTTTGTTGTTGTACTTAAGTTGTTTTGTTTATTTTGAAGACTATGACATTGACATTTTCATATTATGCGATGTTAAAAAATATTTTTTTGTCGGCATCTTTGATATTACTAATGATTTATAATTTTGTACTAAATAAAATTGTAAAAAAAAAAAAAAAAAAGTTTAGCGGACTGGTCCGCTAGCCCGCCAACTCGCCGATAAATAGGGCGGGCTTGAGTTTTGAACTCGCACCCCTAAGTATGCCCGCCCCGCCCCACCCCGTTTATAGGTGGGCTTAAACGGGGCGGGCCGCCCGTTTTGCCACCCCTAAGGTTGTGTTTGTTAGTGTAAAATTATTTTACACATATACTAAAAATATATATAAATTAAAACCATTAAAATATATAAATAGTGACATGGAATTTGTCAATATTTTTGTGGAATCTAAGATCAGAATGTGACAGCTAAGATCAGAATTATGTGAAGGGGATTAAAATTTAAAACTGATGGAATTAAATAGGGACATTTTCATGAAAATGTTAAAATATACTGTAAAAAACTGTAATTAAGTAAAAAAATACATTGTGTATAAAAAACGGAAATGATGTATTTGACTATTTTTTGTCAAAACTTTTAGTTTTGACAAAAAATACATAATTACAGTTTTGTCACCAAATTATTGTAAAAATTTAGTAAAACTTATTAATTCAAAAACACTACAAAAATCAACTTGATAATATTTTAATAGTACCATATAATATTAATAATAGTACCATTTGCTTATAAAAAAAACTTGATTATATCTTGAATTTATAATTATTTTTTTATAAAAATATAATATTTTTAAATCAATCATCCCAAGCTAATTTCCAACCAAAAAAAAATCATCCTTAGTATTGTAAAAAAAAATTCATCTAAGTCAAATATAAACACGCATTAACAAACTTACCGTAAATTTGGTTCACAATTAAATAATTTCCGGGAAATTTTGGATCACTATTGATCTTAAAATATCAAATAGTAATATAACAGTAATAATAATAAAAAAAAATTGACTAAAATAATAATAATTTTTTGAAATCGATTATCCTAAGTATTGTTAAAAAAAAATCATCTAAGTCAAATAAAAACACGCACGCAATTTTACGGGAATAGAGACAAGGCCTTTACCTTCTAGACATACCCTCTAAATAACTCTCAATTCCAGATGCAATATTAACAAACTTACCGTAAATTTGGTTCAGGATTAAGTAACTTCCCGTAAATTTTGCCATTTTGGATCACAATTTAGTAACTTCCCATTGATCAAAAAAAAAAAGTAACTTCCCATAATTTTTATATATATACTTTCTACATACACACTCTACTCTAATATTGCTGCAAAGAAAGAATGGAAAATGAAGTGATTGTGAGAAAAGATGAATCTAAATCATCTCATTCTATAAGGTACTGCATCCCCTTAACACACACTTTCATGCTATTATTTTCCATTTTAATTTCATGAACATACATATATTATTATTATTATTGTGATAGTGAAAAAAACATAGAAGATCAAATGATTGCGTTAGAAGAAGAAATTATAGAAAATCATACTCACTCTTGGCCAAAGTATTTAATCCCTTCAATTTACTCTCGTGCAATTTTATATAAGAGAAATTTGATCGGAGATGGTTAAAAATTTGGACTTTGGACTAATACATCCATTTTTTTTTTACCAATTTTTTTTTTATATTATGGGACGGAGAGAGTATATATTCATACTGTTATTTTTTGCTTTTGATCTCATGAACATACATACTTTTTTATTGTGATAGTGAACAAAGTATCGAAGACCAAGTGATTAGCTACAAGAAGATGCTTGATGAATTAACCGTGTACTCTGTGGGATTTTGCTTGGTATTGATGGTGTTTCTAGCATCTAAGGATTCACTATTGACCATGCCAAAGGATGCTCGCATTTTCACGAAGTTCTGTTTTTTTGCTGCTATTTTATTTGTTCAATTATACATATGTGCTTCTGTAGCAGACAAACCTACAAACCACGGCATCTTTCCGATGTTATACATATTGTTACCGACAAGTGCAATATCAGTTATAGAGATGAGCTTTCTTTCACGAATTGGTGCTATCATCTTTTGGTTCTTGTGGAAATTATACATTGCAGGGATCGTTGATGTGAATCGACAAGTGATCGACGATGAAAATAAAGTAGTATCAAGTGAAAAAAGAATTCTACTCAGACGGATAAAAAGTATTTGTGCCCTTGCCCTAGCTTTGAATTTTGTTTATCATGTATGGGATATATTTGAATGTTGTTTTTTCAAGGAAGATCATGTTTATATATGAATGAAATAAACTCACACTAGTGTTAGGAATTTCAAGGTCACACTCACATGAGTCTTTCTAATTTTTATTTTTTAGTATAGATAATTCTATTCAAAGTTTAAAATTTATGCATAATTATGATGAATCAATATATCATACCATATTAGCTTTCATGTATGAATGTAACAACGTGCTTGATTTTATTCCGATTTGAATATCTTAAACAAAATTTAAGTGTGTGTGTGTGTATTTATGTGTATATATATATATATATATATATATATATAGAGGGTGTATCCTATGAGAATGGCAAAATATATGAGAACGCAAGAATAAATATTTACCACTTGATTAAGTATGAGAGAGTATGATTAAATTACTATGAGTCCTATTTTTTTTTTTTGTTACACTCATTAATGGATGAGGATTCACTAAATCTTTTGCCTTTTTTTTTCGGTAATTAGTTAAACCCTTTTTTTCTTACGTCTCCTCCATCTCAATTTTTCTTGACAATTATCAGAAACTACTAGTGATTCGTTGTTAAAGCAGTCATAAATTTGGCACGATAGTGACTGCGGAAAATCTTTTCAATCAGTAACATTTCCATTTCCAAAATCTATTTTCAAAATGTAGATCCATACGTGGTGGTGCGATGAGCGGCGCTTGCCCTCCGCACCACCTTCTTTCCAGTTCTCCGGCGGCATAACCTTTGTTTTACGGCGGATCTGGAAGGTGTCGGGTTTTTGTTTTGTTGTTCCGGCGGTGGTTCTGGTGATTTCCAGTGTCACCGGTTTTAGTTTTTGGTGGTGTCGTGGGTTTTGCGCGGTGGTGCTGGTCGTAGGAGGGTTAGTTGTTTGTTGTTGGGTTCTGGTGTTGGTGGTGTTTGCAGTGGAGGTTTTGGTTGTTTGGCTTGCTGTTGTTTCTGGAGCGGATTTGGCTCCGGCGGTCTCTTCTTTTTGCTGCTCCTTTTTGGTTCGTTTTCATTTTCTGGTGTGGTTTTGGCTCTGTTTCAGCGATGATGGTTGGTTGTGGCTAGTTTGCTCCGGTGGTGCTGTGGTGGTTGTTGGTTATGGGTGATGTAGGGGTTTGTTGTTACGGTGTTGTTTTGGTGGTGGTTAGTTGTTTTTGGTGATGATTGTTGGTGTTCGAGAAGGAGTTGTGGAGGTGGTTCAAGGCTTTGTGGGTTGTTGTGGTGGTGAGGTTTCGGTTTGGTGGTGGTTTGTTTACTTCGGTGACGGTTCGATGGTGTTTCACGGGCTATGTTTTTGGTGGTGATTGTTGGTGTTGAGAAGGAGTTGTGGTGGTGCTGCAAGTATTGAGGGATTTGTGATGGTGAGGTGTCTGTGGTGTTTGGATTGGGTGATGTTAGTATATGGTTAATATCGTATGTGATTGGTTTTCTACATACTTGATTTTCTGACCACATTTAAATCTCTTGAGATTTGCAGGACTCTTTTTTGAGCCTCTGAGGTATCCAAGTCTGTTGAGATTTGCAGATATTTTTGTATTTGGTTGACCTCTCTGCGTCGGTATTGACCGTTTTGAGATGGACTACAAGCTGAGACTTTTCCACCTAGGTTTTCATTCTATCGTTGTCCCATCAATTTTGACTCACGCAGCTGCCTTTTGGATTCTGATGGGCCGATCACTTTTGCTTCGAGGTCGGAGTTAGTATCTAGTGGCATTTTTTTGAGTTGAGTTGATGTTTTCTTTGGTGGTCCGAAAGCTGATGAGTGTCTTTCTAAGGATTAGAAGTAGACATTTGTTAGGTGGTATTTGTTTCGGTATTTTTCACTGGTGTTCCGCTTATATACGGCACCTTTGTTTTGTAGTTTATCTTTTACAAATCTCTGTTCGTCTTGTACGGAGATCTGCTTATTAATAATATATATTTGCTGTTCAAAAAAAAAAAAAAACAGTAACATTTCCATTATACTGCATTTGGATAAATGGATTGAATGGCTCTAACAAATATAGGTGAAATATGCATGTAACTTCTTCTGTCACTGACTTGCTTTCTGTTGTTGATCTAGTGATTTCAGTAATCACCAAAAAATTGAGATGGAGGAGACGTAAGAAAAAAAAGGTTTAACTAATTACCGAAAAAAAAAAAAAGATTTAGTGAATCCTCATCCATTAATAAGTGTAACAAAAAATAAATAAGACTCGTAGTATATATATATATATATATATATATATATATATATATATATATATATATATATAATAAGCCAGGACGATTTACAATTCTCTCTCCTCAAGATATCTCTCCTCTCATGCATTCTCTTCTCTCATTCATTTCATATTAATTGCTATTATAAATAATTTATTACTATAATTCATTTTTTTTGTTACATTATTATCATTCAAAATACAACAAAAAAACTTTTCTGATAAAAAATATTTATGGGAATAGTGTGAAAACAAAATTTTTTAGAAAAGGAAACAAATGTGCAATATCTTTTTGTACTTCAAAATGCACAATTTAAAATTTAAAAATAATGCACGTAATTTTTTTTTTACTTCAAGTGTTTTTTATTCTTTGTTTTGTTTTTATTTTTATGATTTTTTGTTTCTTTGTTGTTTCTTCGTGTTTTTATTTTTAAATGTAATCACAACATAATTATAATTCAGTATAAAAAATGATTTTGATTCTAATTTCATAATTATTCATTAATGCTAGAAATATTATTTAAGAGATGTTTTTAGGGTTGTGTTCCATTCCATTTCAAGTATGAAAAATTTCTCACTTCTCATTTGTTTTATCAATGCTTAAAAGAAATTATTTGTTTTTTTCTTTTCTCCATTTATGTCACTTTGTTCTCCATCTATTTTTTTAGGGGTATGCTCTCCATCTATTTTTCTTCGGATTCACTTAGCTTTCACCACTTTTCGATGTATTGATAATTACTAAATAGAGTTTCTCTATATTTTGCTTCATTTTGTTGTTGTTGTTGTTGTTGTTAATCATATCTTTAATATTGATCTTACGTACATTATTATATTAAAATATAATTATAATTTGCTTCTTTCTGTTTCATTTTAGGACCAACAAATTAATAGTGATACAAAAAACATCGTCAACATTTGAAGACCATAATATACATTTATTTTTTGTTAATATAAATTTTGTATTCAAATAATATTTATGATAACTTTTCTATTTTCAGATTCATGTGAAAGATTGATGTTATTATTTACACAAAATACGATTATAAAGTATTTATTGATATTAGCATCCGTTGACAATAGGGGTGCGTTTGATCTATTAAAAAACAAGGTATTGGACAGGACAAGTCCAGTTGTACTGCGTTTGATTGTGAAACTGTTTCAGGAACTGGAAAAATCAGGTGGCAAGGGACAACACAAAAATAGAAATTTTTGTCCTCCACTAAACCATAGCACAAATTTTTGTCCATAGTACAAGTAGTCTAAAATACCAATATACATTTTTTTTCACCAAACATCGTATAAAAAAAAATTATTCAATATCATAAAAGTTTGTTCCGTGCTGTTTTATCTTGTGTTGTGCTGTTCTATCTTATGTTGTGATGTCTAGTACTTAGTGTTTAACAGATCAAACGCAGCCTAGGTGTCAAATTTTATTTTGACACCAAATACTAGTCATTTATTTTGTTTGATCCAATAAAGATTAATCTCATGATTTATTATATTTCCCATCTATTTATGGAAGGTCTTTTTTTTTTTGTGAATAATATATGAAACTCTCTATTTTTCTAATTTTTTTATTCTCTGTCCCCAAAAATTAGAATCAGCCGTGCCAAAAAAATATGATTCAAAGAAACCAATTTTTTTTTCTTCTTCTACTTCCAGATAAAAGAATTATTTTTTCTGAAAATTACAACACAACATGAACTTATTATTTTAAAGAAAAAATGATGTGATTAATTTACTTTTTATATTTTGCCATTTAGTTTTATTCTAAATTGTACTCCACCATAGATTGTTAGTTAATATATAAACCGAATTTTAGTTTAGTTTCTTCAAAAAAAAAAAACCGAATTTTGGTTTGAATATTATAAAATTGCATATATATAGTTCATGATGCATGATCTTTTATGATCCAATATGATCCAATTTCGCAATGAAATTTTTAAAAAAATCGTAGCCTTTTGATGATTTTTAACTCCTTTCTTGATGTTGGTAAAAAAACATTGCTTTCTTGATGAATAAAAAAAATTGATTCTTGAGTGAAGCATAAAATAGTAAATAAGCATGAAGCAAAGGATTGACAAGAATAATATATTGTACTGTACTTTATTCTAGAATTTTTTTATTCTTTTAACCAGAAAATATTTTTTTTGATAATATGGACGCAGAAGAAATAATTTGGACCCAATCTTTATCAATTAAATATTGCTTATTATGAAGAATTAATAAAGAGCTCGATAAATTTAGGGGAGGACATCATTGACATATTATATGATTTGATCTATTTTACAAATTATGAAATTAATCTTAGTCATTAGATTAAATAAAATAAATGAACAAAATTTGGTGTCAAAATAAAATTTAATAAAGTTCAATGGTTCCTGACTCTTATTGATATTATAAGTTTTCCCATAAAAAAACTAATACATATTGCATATACGAATTCCATATTCCATATATATTTTTTGTAATCATACATATTGAGTTTTTTTTTACAATACCTTATATGTATAAAATTGATTTGTAATTGATTTGTTATTTTTATTTCAAATCTATTATATTAATAAATAAATAAATATATAGATAATTGAATCTCATTAATGTCTCTGTAGGATAGCTCAAGTGGTAAGAGCTGAGGGACATATGAGTTGGGTAAAGGGAGGTTCAGGGTTCAAATCCTTTGAACTATGGAAAAATTAAAAGGAAATTGTGAAATGGAAAAGATAAAAAAAAATCACTGATCATCGAAAAAGGAGAAAAAATAGAAATTTATTAGTTAGAAAAAATAATGAATATGGACCAACCATTTAGATACAACATGAACCAATTTATTGATCATCTATTTTCATTGTTGTTTTCTAAATTATCTAAATTGATTCTCGATTCATTAATAGATTGAATCAAATTGTCAGATTTTAAAAAAGTTGACTTAATAACTCTAAGCAAATAAATAGATTATCATCTTATCTTAAATTTTAACTTAAAAATAGTACATCAACATTTATTTTATATATTTAAATATTATTCAAACGCCGTTGATTTACCCGTGCTTGGCACGGGTCACACACTAGTATATATATATATATATATATATATATATATATATATATAGAGAGAGAGAGAGAGAGAGAGAGAGAGAGAGAGTTTTATCCTATAAGAATGGGTAAGTAATATGAGAATGTGAGAATAAATATTAATCATCAGATCAAAAACGAGAGAGTATGATTAGATTACGGTGGATCATATGCCAAAAATTTATTTTCATTCAGCCTTTTCTTCTCTGACTTTTCATGTTTTCTTCGTGTCCTTCATCTCATGCTTCGACCAGGTACCTCCACATTGAATCTCTCCCTTCAATCTTGTAAGCTCTTTTTTCTTCTTGCTTATGTTTTCAGATCTCCCTTGAGAGTTTGAGTTTGTTTTGGGATTTAGGGTTTTTGTGTTGCAGTTTATTTTTTATTATTTAATCTTTTATGATTAATGTTATTTTATTATATTTGTCATCTAGTTTTCAAATTCTCATAAAATTTTGGTTTTTAGGTACTGGCGTAGGGTAGGTGCAGCAGCAGCTGAAGTGAAAATGATATATTGCATTTTAGTAAAAGAAGTAGACACTGCGAGTTGATTTTGTCGAAGACTAACTGAAATTGGTGTTGCGTGATAGAAATAGTCAAGGGGATATATTGGATATATTTCTATCACGCATTTCTATCACGCAACACCAATTTTAGTTAGAAATCTCAACGCCTTCCCTGATCTCTCTCAACTCTTCTTCGTCGCGTTACGTTGGTTGTCCTGCTCCCCGACCAATCTTCTTCCCTTGTTTCTTCCCTTTTGTTTTAGTTTGCAATTAAAACGTTGATTTATCAACCATTAACAACTTTCACCAACAATAACATAAACAATCAATTTTTGTAAATTAATTGAATAATTGTGAATGTGTTACTGATGCATTCCAAGATCTGATTAATTGTAATTTAATTGATTAATCATGGACTTGCAAATCAGATTTGGGTTTTGCAATAATAAATAATAATAAAAAGTAATCGGTGGTGAATTGGTAATGGGGTCAAACAGAGAGAGTTTCTTAATAGCATGAATTAAAGTGGATTGAAGAAGATGATATATCAAAGAAAAAAAAAATGGAAGAAGATGAAAGAGTAATGGTGAAGAAAAACTCCTATTTTTTATTCTTATTTTATCCTCGATTTTAAATTATTCTCATAACAACTAAATTTAAAGAAAACCTCTCTAGTCTCTTATACTACCTTATATTCGAACAATCAAATTTAAAAAAAACTCTCTTATAACTCCTTATATTCCAATTAAAAAACGGTAACTATTTAAATTTCATTGTATTATTATTCAGCACTATCATTTATTTGTTCTATTATCCCATTATTTCTATCTTTCTTACTGTTAACTTTTTCTCTCTTCTATTATCCCATTTATTTTCATCATTTTTATCATTTATTCTTCTCTTATCACTTATTACACTAACTCATACATTTTTTCTTCTATTTGTTTATACATATACATATTTATTCTTATTTTCTTCTCATTGTTTATTTTTAATTATCACTAATTTGAAGGCATGATCATTATTGTGAAAGTGCAAGCATCAAAATCAAGTCTAACAACCAAATTGCTCAAATTAATATGATTGAACCAAAAAAAACGCGAGAGAATCTATGTCCCAAATAGATTGTTTCTTCTTTGTTTATTTTTGAAATAATGATTATATATAAATATGTTTAGATGCAAAGAAAAAATATGTCAGATGATCATCTCAAAGTAAAAAAAATTAAGAAAACTTTTTTTCTCAATATGTCATGATATTTTCTCTAATCAATAATCAAGGGAAAAAGTAAAACTAAATTGAAAGAGAGAATATGGAGTAAAAATCATTGTTTTTCAATTGTATAATAAGGGAGTAAAATTCATATACAAATAAAATGAGATATTCAATGAGATTCTTACACACAAAAAAATAAGAATGGGTGGTTCCTTTTCTTCTTTATGTTTTGTTATTTATGAGATTTATTGTTATTGATCTAAAGTCAGTCTCCTTTTTTTGTTAAATATTTCCTCTAACATCGATAAAAAATCGAGAGAGTGGAGAAGAAAATGAAAGACAGAAGCAACGTGAGACCAAGAGGACAATGAAAATGATAGAGAGAAAAAAAAATGAAATTAACTAATATTAGCATTTTGTAAGTAACCATCAATATTTCTCTTTTTTTTCTTCTTTCCAATTTAATAAATTATCTTTATTTTAAAGAATAATGAAAGAATAATTTTAGTTGTTTCTCTTTATCCTATTAACTTGCCCTTACTATTCTTTCCTTTTGTTGGGAGTGGTTATAGTGCATAAGTTTTTTTCTTATGCACCATGCATAAATAATGAAAATTGTTTAATGCACCTCAAATTTCTAGCGCACCCCCCAAGTGCACCCCCAAATTTGTAATGCACCCCTAATTTGGAGGGTGTGCTAGAAATTTGGGAGTGCACTAAGCAATTTGGTTGAATGTGCACTAAACAATTATTTGAGGGGTGCGCAAACAATATAAGGTATTTATGCACGGTGCATAAACAGGATTTATGCACCATAATTTTGCCCCCTTTTGTTTATTCGTCCATTTGTTTTTTTTTTTTAATTTAAGTCAATCTAATATGCAAAACTTTGATAGTAATTTCATACATTTTTTATGTGTAAGCTAATAATCTCAAATATTTTAATTTCATACCTTTTTTATTTTATGACCTATTCACTTTGGAATGATTTATCAAAAGATTATTATAGGTGTGTTTTGCCTTCATAAAAGAAACAAAAGACACAATATTAAAAGAAATATATCAAGTTAGTTCATTTTTTTCACCATGTATAATTTACTCCAAATTCTCACCTTCTTTTTGTTCTTTTTTTAAATCATTGTCTTTTATAATATCATTTAGTTATTAAATTTGAGATGTTGGGAAAATTTTACTGTTATATTTTGATGAGAGATACAACTTTTTTTGTTTTTTATTTTGTATTGATTATGTTTGTTTACTAAGAGTCGAACATATTATTTCTATTGTATTGATTCTGTTTGTTTTTTATTTTAGTTCAATTTTTTATTTAAACCTTAACTTCATTATTATTGCAAAGATAAAAAGAAACATTCTAAAAAGAAAGATACATGAGACTTTATCGAGTTTTTTGAAAATAATGTCATTGTTGACTTCTCTATGTGACTTAATTTGTTATTTTCTGAAAATCAACTATTAATAAAACAAATAGATGTGCAAAAAATTGATAATCATCTTCAACTTATAAGTTAGCATCATAAAAAATATATATCACACAAACGAATGTGCCCGTTTGGCACGCTAGTAATGATAGGGTAGAGAGGGTACATGTGAGATCTTTAAATCCTGTCCATTTATTTTTGATCTATAGGATAAAATTTCATTCTCATATAAAAATGTCATTTTCATAACTAGGATATATCCTCTATATATATATAAGTTAGGAAAATGCTAAATAGTACACCCCATGCACTAGTTAAAGATACTTAATATAGTTATTATATTTGAAATAGTTACAAAGTTAAACGAATAAAATGCTTTATGTTAATGTTGCTAATGTAGTTTATGTGAGTATGGTTTAAGTGGAGATTTTGTAAAAATATATGATTAAACAATAAAATTTGACCTTTAAAAAACCAATCAAATTGGAGAAATGTAAATTAAACATTAATTTATGATGATAAATTACTCAACTTTTTAATAGACCATATTAGAGAGTGAAATATCAAATTTTTTTTGAAATTTAAAAATTTGTCAAATACTCCGTTGAAATTTGGAAATAGGCAAACACCCCCTAAAATTGTGTAACATCAATCAAATTATCCTCAGATTCTTTTACTACATCTGTTTTGATGATGTGAGCGTTAATTGCATACGTGACACCTGTTAACGTGGTGACATGTCATACGAATAAAATTTTGTCAAATTAGGGGGGTTAATTGACCAAGATACCGTTAAATTTAGCCTCTGATTTTGAACGTTTTAGTCAATTACCTCTCCTATAACAGTATCTTGATCAATTATCTCTCCCTCGTGTGATGTGGCGACACGTTGACAGATGTCACGTATGCGGTTAACGACTATATATGTCATCCAAATAGACGGAGTAAATGAAACAGGGATAATTTAATTGACATTTTACAATTTTATGAGAGTATTTGCCTATTTTAAATTTTCAAAGAGGTATTTAAGGATTTGTGAAATTTCAAGAGAATATTTGACATTTCACTCCCAAATTAGAAATTACAACAATATCTTCATCTCTTTGCCGGTTATTAGTATTTGAGAAATACCTTAATACCGTGAGACATTTTTTTTCTTTCTTTTGCAAGACTACCCAAAATTCCTTTGCATGACTGCATGAGGATCTTGCACCTCATGCAATTGTGGACTTTTATCCCAAACTCAAATGCAAAAAAAAAAAACTACAACAAAAACAAAGGAAAAGTATAAAAGAAAAGATAAGCCATGTAAAAGAAAAACAGTTAGAAAACAAATTTAAAATTAACGCGGGGGACATTCACATGGTCTGCTTGTGAGTCCTTTTCTTTATAATTCGTCTATAGTTATTTGAGCTCCTTTTTCTCTTAGGCTTTATTGGTGAGTTAGGTTTTGGAGTGAAGAGCTTATTTTTCTTTTCTAAATTACAGAGTCTATATAGTATAATACTTGAAATAATAATTGAAAGAAAAAAGATAAATGATCACATAACGTAATACTTCTATCACACTTAAATTATTGTCTTAGGTAGTAAATGCAATAAATTTTGATAGTGAGGAAAAATAGCAGTTAGAAAACACTTGCTTCAATCTAAGTTGTAGTTTGGTTTAATTCACCTAACAGCTCATAATTTCTTTCATAATAATTTTAAAATTTATTTTTTTAATATCATTTGGTTTTATTATAGGAGTGAAAATATATGAGAACAAAATGATGTAGTAACTTGTATTTTTTTTCCTCTCATTTGGATTCGTTTAACACATAAGTATATTTTTTGATTATCTATTTAAATGAAAATATATTTCTTGTCGATAGTTATGCAAGAAAAATGTATTATATCTAACAATCTAAAAATTATTGAAGACTCCTTTGTCGAAAGAAAAAAAATTATTGAAGACTCCAGAAGAACGCGTTAATGTATTATTACATTAAAGAACAAAACATAAGTGAATATAAGTTTAAGTTGATAAAATAGATGTAAAGAAAAAGTTATCAGTTTTTTCACTAATTTGTACTACACCTAAATTATTGCAACCGAAACACATTATTGTAAACGAGAAATTTATAAATTATACTCTCTCGTCCCAAAATTATTGTCCTTTTACCTTTTTAGTTTTGTCCCAAAATTATTGTCCTTTTCAGAAACCAATGTAAAATTCAAGTTAGTTTACCATTTATATCCATACAAAAGTTAAAATATTAATTAAATATATTTTCTCTTTCTTAATAAAGTAAGGGTAAAAAAGACTTAGCTTATCAATCTTTGTTATTTCTTAATCTATGTGCACAACTCTAAAAAGACAATAGTTTTGAGACGGAGAGAGTAATAAGTTATTGTTGGCTACACCAATATATGTGATTGCGTACAATTAATTCATCTTTTAAAACATAAGTTTTATCATATTAAAATTAAATAGTATTTCAATTTAGCACATTTGCAACATACTAAAAAAAAATCTCGCAGGTCGCAGCATCACGAGACTCATGCATGTTTCCTACTTGTATCTAAAATTCAATCTGATGACTTCTATACATTGTTGATTCAAATATCCTTACAACCTTAAATATCTAAACATTACTTCAAATTTCGAAAAATTAATTAATTAAAATTCCACATCTATCTTTATGTGCATGGTAATAATCCATATTTGGTTTGATAAGTTAGGAAACTCCAAAACTATTCCTAATCAATCAACATATCCGCAGCATTTGTTGTTTGAATGGTGGCCTTATTACTTTGCATGCTTAGACCTTCGTTGCGTTTTTTCATTTCCTGAGACCTGATAAACTCTTCAATTCTTGCCTTGAGTTCAACATCAGGAATTAGCATTTCGGCGGTAAGATGAGAACGGTTGAATGGATCAGTCTGCACAAATAACGAAATAGAAAAACATAAAGTAGTGAACCTCTTTTCAGAATGAAAAATCCGTAATAAAAAACAACAGGTCAGAGATGTTACGCTATCACTGAGAAGGTGCCTCTGGATGACAGGACGATCGACTGTGATCCTTGAAGAAGGCAAGATAACTGGATCCTTCATCAAAGTATACTACACAATACATATAAAGAAATGTTAATTTCTTATTCGTGTGTATTTGTATTAGTTTATTCAGTATGTAAAACAGCTCATAGTAAAAAAATAAAATCCAGGTTTTGCAAAATCAAAAGCAATTTCTCCTAAAAATAATGAAAAGCAAACAGCAACTAGTCATCACCAAATTAAGATCAATGGTGGCTCTCATAATAAACATAGAAAAATAATTTTAAAGCATACTTGAATTGGATCCAGGAATTCATCTGGTATTTCTCCTAGAGTAGCTTCAGCATCCATGGCCTCGGAAGCAGCAACTTTGGCTTTAGCACCGAGCTGGATAAATTCCTGTATAATTCTTCCATCCTCGCCAATTCTACGAAGGACATCTGCAGCAGAGCTAAACAACTGCAGCAAACTCGTAGTCAGATTGCATTCACTTACTGACTTGTGGTAGTACTGATCAAAAACTACTTGAGAACAATCACAGTATATTAAAAGTCTCACAAAACTAACCTGGTCGTTGTATGATCGGCCATCCTTTGATATGGCAGATGGAAAGATGGAATTTGTGTCGCCTCTAGCCAGATGCACATATACTTGCACAATCTTCAAGTGAATAAATTGATGTTTAGTTAGTTCTCTGGAAAACAAGTTATTGTGTCATGTAACACAAGAGTTTTGTATAATTCCGACGCTACTGATGTTGGAAAGGATTTTCCAACAAACTAGGATTTAAGCACAGTTCAACAAGGCAACAACAAACGATTTTTGTACGATAGTGTTAGCAATGAATTCAGACAAGCAAACTACCCACGGTGAAAGATATTAAAGCTTGCAAAGCAACACGGAATACACTAGAAATAAACACGCAATTTAACAATATAACAGGACATAAAGGTGGAGTACAAATGGAGTATAAAGCACTATTCTGTATATGCCTTTGGATCGACCAAAGGTGGTGATGCCAACCTGTTTAAGCAAATGCTTTGGACGAAACTCATACTTTTCAGGATCTTTCAGACTGAGCGATTTTCTTTGGGGACCCACCAATTGCAGCAGAAAGTAATTGAGCATGCTGGCCACTCTATCAACCTTGCAAACGTGAAAAGGAGGACAACAAATTTCAGAGGAACATTATAGTTGTTTTATGGGACGACTACATAAATAACATGCTAGTGTTGGACAAAGAGAGTACCATCTCAGGAAGCAGGAATGGAGCAGTGATCTGCTCTGAAGTAAATGCAAGCATGCTAACATCTTCATTTGCCAACTTCATATCTATCCGAATAATCTACAAAATTTTGTAGCATTGCTAGTTTCATTAGATTAATTTTAAAATATATCAGAAATATAATTACTCAATAGACTAAAGTTGGACTGACATTTTCTTGAGAGTGGAACAACCGGGTCCTCTCTTGCCTCTCTTGAACTGGCCGTCGCTCCCATTCGGCAGTATTTGACATCTCAGCCTCCAATTCTTTTAGCTCAAGAATTTTGTTCAGACTTTCATCAAGAAGATAAATACTATCATTAACCAGAAAGTTTAAGAAATTGAGATAGACACCCTTTTCCTCCTCTTTAGCAATCTGTAACAAAGTTAAGTTCAGCCAAAACAGAATGCAGTAGAGTATTGTAATAAATACAAAAATTCAAATATATTTCATGTATTACCTGTCTCCAAGCACTACGATGACTAGGAACATTCCACAGGTATTCAAGGAGTTCAGCAATATTATGTCGAATGTTAAACTTGTCGTAGAACTGTAGTGAACAAATAACAGATAAGAAAATTAGCCAGGAATCCTTGTACTCAACAACAAAGAAAGATTAATGATTTCAAATACTGAACCCACTGAAAGTAATATGTACTCCATCAACACGTGTGATTAATGGGAAACCATTATCAAGGCATTATTTATGAGCTATAGAAAATTAGTGAAACAGTTTGAAATAAAACTCGTAATTTCACCACATTGCTGCTGGTCAATCACAAGTTTAGGATAATAATGAAATACTTATTTATCAATCTTATGTCATCATGTAGTAAACAGGAACATTAATCCCCTTGTTCAAGCCTCATAATAAGTTTGAAAATAATGATCAAGATAGGTTTTTTCCAAACAATTCAAATATATTCCTGATATTAATCTATAATTTTACAGCATGAAGAAAAAAAAGTGGGCCATTGTCTTGCTCTGTAGACTAACCTGCGTGTGAGAACCAGTGAACTCAATGTCAACATAAAGTTTCAGAAGATTCCTGACAAGATACTCAAGAGACAGTTGGTGCCCTTCAAATAGAGTAGATGTAGCAGATGAGCCGCTGCATTAAGGTGACAGAGCACAGAAAACACATCAAATTATTGAGCTTGAAGACTTCAGAACAAGATTCGTTGATATAAATTTAACAAACAAACTTCAAATTTTATATAGAAGACACCAAATTACCTCCTACGAGGCATCCAGTTGTTCAGAACTTCAACCATCTTGGCTCTCAGATATGGGTTTTTGATAAAATCAGGGCTGCCCATGAACATAATTATGAAGTTCATAAATTCATCCTGCAGAACAAGAATATAAAGACATAACCCTGAATAAGAAGAACTTGGGAGATGAAAGATAAATAAAAATAACTGTTTGAGGTGAAGTCTACCAGTACGACTCCATCTAAGGCCTTTGGAATCCGGGAAGCAAATATTAGAAGTTCCAAGGCATCTTCTACAAAATGTTCAGGCATCGCAGAAAACTCCATTGGGCATGTTGGTGGTAGAGGCATCTTAAATCCACCAACCAAGCCAACCAACCAGACAATCATCAAGCGGTAGAAGGAAAGTGCATTCTGAATAAGTGTGTTATCCTAAGAAACATAATGTGAAACAGAAAAAGTCAAAATGTAAATTGATATTTGAAGCTAGAAAGAGCACTAAAAAGTGACAAAAACTTCTCTACTTAATATGAAACATAATCAAGCACTAAACTTTGGCAAACATTAGACTCAGAAGAATATACAATCTTCAACAGATATACTATTATGGCACTTTTATCCTTCAAAGCAACCAAACTAGTTGAATGAGTGCAATGTTATTTATTTGCACCTTGTCACAAATTGTTCTCTTTCTTTAAGCAGTGCTATCATTCCTAATTTTCTTTTGTGACATTAGCTCATAGATAGAACCTAAAAACATACCTTTAAATTCCATCAATGAGCTAATGTCACAAGAAAACTAGGAGTGATAGCATTATTTAAAGAAAGAAAACAATTTCTAACAAGGTGCAAGTAAACAGCACCGTACACATTCAACTAGTTCTATTTAAATGGTAGTCCAAATCTATGTAAAGCCTATAGTACAAGGTCAAACACATGAGTATGTAGAATGCAACATTTTACAAATGCTACTTAAGTTTGTGTGTGTATAACAAAACTTCAAAGAGAGAGGAAATGTGACCTACCCTCAAGATCTGAGCTTCATAACAAAGTTTTTCCTGCGAATACAACTCAAGTTCTTTCTCAAGTCGAGTTATGTCCAATTCCAATTGAGGTGAAGGTGACTGTCCCTGCATGTTTTTAAGTGTGGCAAGAGTATCTTCACTTCTAGAAATATCCTGAAAAATAACATGCCACCAAATTCAAAGCATATAAGAAAATTCTTCAATTCTACCCAAGCATATGAGAAAATTCAAAGCATATAAGAAGAAGGCAACATTAATATCGAGCCCCCATAAAATTGAAGAACTAAACCTTTAATTCTACCCAAACATACATGTCATTACCTGAACTAAGTGTTTGAAGTCAGAAAATGCTTTTAAAAGCCCCAAGTTGAGCACTCTTGCAGTCATAAAGAAGCATTCACATATAAATGAATATTTAGCATTATTACTACCAGAACTACTGGCCTCTTGAGATTGTTGCAGACGTTTCTCGCCATCATTGTATTGATTCACTTCCCCTGCCTTAGCTGGATTATTGCTCTTAAGCCATTCAGCAACTTCTTCTGATGACGCATGAAGGGCAGTCAACCCACTAAAACAAGATCACATAACCAAAAGTTATCTATAGAGAGAAACCTGAAACTTCAATCAGAAAATTTAAAATTTAATATACAAAGCCCCTCACCTTAGCTTCAAACGGTTTGAATGGTGTACATATTTAGCATCAATTTTATCCCTTTTTGTTAGATTTGCATCTAAAAATGGTTCGCATAGGCGAAGCATGACTGCACTGAGATTTACAAACATGCCTGAACTTGCACAAGCAATTGGGTCAACCTGTTAAAAATGTAACACGTGGTCTCATGAGACATTAAAAAAAGAGTAGAAATAAGTTCAAAAAGAAAACCAAAAAATTCAGCTTTAATATGATTGGAAATGGGAAAAGGAATGAACAAAGAAGAAATAAGTTATTAATACCATTTCTCTCATTACTTCATACTTTATTTTTTTTTTAAATGCAGATAACAAAGAAATTTACCTGTATATGAGCCCTAGATGCATTAAGATTGATCACCTCTGCCAGATACTCAAGTACATTTTCACGAGTATCTGTACTTCTAAGGAGGTTGCGGAGTACTTCAGATAACCCATCATATAAGGTATTCATGACAGTTTTGATGGTGGTGAATGAAGATAACAAATCAGATGGTCGCCGAGTAGATGCATCAGAAAAGCACTGCTGCCTGGAGTTAAAGGAGAGAAAAAAAATGTTAAAAAATAAGCAAAGGAGAGGAATATCCTTAGGGTTCAACCTATACCATCAACCAATAAAATGCTGAAAGACCAACATATTGATCACAGACCATTTGTTTTCACAAATCGAAAAGATAGAATTAGAACCAATAAGCAAATTGAAATAATACCCTTGACATTTTTCCATAAATAAAACTACTAGTGTTAGCTTAACCAAGTGGCATTTGGAATACCTATCTAGAACTTATCTTACAGCATACCAATAATTTCTTGGAACTGATTTCAATATGTGCTTTATGAATAAGCTTATACTTTAATAAACCAAACTTCTCATGATAAAATAAAATCACTTATTGGACAAGAACTAAGTTCAGCTATTCACCCCACCGGTTAGTTGAACCACACAACTAAAAGCAACCTTCATCTACTACCATTATCTTCATTTCCTCACCAATCCATACAATTAAAAAAGCAAGACCAAAACATAAGCAACAATTGAATCCCAGAAAAAAGAACAAATACACAATCCATACAATGGAAACATCAGATAGTTTAACCAAGTTTACACAAATAAAAATCAAAGCTTCATTTTCTCACCAAACCATACAATGATAATAAAAAATATAAAAAAAACAATACATCATCAACATTCAAATAAGTGTTGTCAATTGCAGATTAAGAAACGTAGCGGTTTGTTCCAACTCCACTACACAACAGTGCTATAGCGCCACGATTTGACAATATTTTGTACTAAATAAATAGCATACTATGGGTTCGTTTTGTTCAAATTCTACTACGCTATAGTCTATAGCTGCTGTTTAACAACACTGATTTGAATTTCAAACCAACTAAACCCCATATCAAATAACAATCCAAACTTTTAGCTCACCCAAAAGCACTAAATTCACATTCCATACATCGAAAACAACAGATAGTTGTTGAACCAAAAGCACTAAAGTCTACATTGTAGCCTATGGTTGCTATTTAACAACACATATTTGAATTCCAAAAACACTACACTAAACATAAAATCAAACAATCAGAAAAATCGAAACTTTCAAACTCACCCAACATCCGGATTACTCTTGAAGAAAGTTTGATCAGGAAGAGCACTGACATGAAAAAAAGGACCCAAAATACTAGTCATTTCAATAGCACGACCATTCATATAAACACCTTTAGGTATCCACCATTCATGACTCACAAGAGATTTTGCACCAACAGGTAACCTAACCAAAAACAACAAAACCCTAAGAGAATCCTGAAAATTACCAAGAACCGAAATTTTCATCACATTCCCTCTTAATTCCTCATACAACCCTTTCAAAATTCTATCCAAACTTTCAAAATCAGGATCCCTAAAAAACTCATCTAAAAACCCTGGAGGACTTTTCACTCCTCCTATTTCACTACCACTACCAAAAACCCCCATTCCACCGCCTCCTCCACACTCCGATATAATCAGCGGCAGCAAAGGTGATTTTCCAGTTACTGAATTTGAATTCTGACTCGCGAATAATTCAGGATTCGCGAGATGAATTCTACAATAAGAAACACAGAGTTTCTTCGCTTGCTTAACAACAATTTCCATCTCTGACCTAATATTCTTATCCTTCATGTTAGCGATTTTCTTCGCTTCTTCGTGTGCGCGATTGTAACAACCGATTAGATACTGAAAAGGTTGAAAAGGTGTGTTTTCTGCTCCGGGGATGGGGAAATCGCCGGAGAGACGATCTATTAAGACACGTTCCATTACATCGCGAGAAAGGAGAAGGTCTTTTCCTTCGCTGAGAATCTCTGCGGCGGTTAATTCGAGATAGATGATACGTGAATCGGTTGCTCCGGTGGTGGTTGTTGAGTCTCCGGTGATGGTGACGTGGAAGATTTTGCGGATAATGATGTCTTCTACTTGTTGTGGAGTTCTTTGGGGTTTCGCAGTCGCCATTGGAGTGAGTGAGTGATCGGAAAATTTGGTTTTTGTTTTGATTTTGAGATTTTGTTTTTGGTTTTGAATTTTCTCGAGAAAGAGAAATTGTTTCTCGAGAAACAAAGGGAAAAGGATCTAGTTAGAGTGTAAAAGAGGAATGTAGTTGAAGAGAAGATGTAAGCTTAATACGACGTGCAAAGAGGATAAAACGACATGTTAGTTTTTTTTGTTTGCATCGAATATCCTATACCCGCGATTGCAAAGACTAATTCCTCGAGCCGAATAAAACTATAAATAATGGCTAAAGCTCTCACTCTCACTGGAGAGACTTTAACCAATGGTTTATTTATTGATAATGTTTGTTTTTATAGAATTTTTGATAAATAATCATATCAACTAGATTGTGCTTCGAAGTCTAGTGTGTGTGTATATATATATATATATATGCTGCCCACTTATTTATTTTAAAGATGAATTTCTAGCGATTAAACTAGCTGATAAAAAATGAATGATATCTTAATAAAAGAAAAAAGGGAGTATATTTTGTCAAAAAATAAATATTTGTGTGATAATAAATATTTTAGTAAGATTATTAAACAGAAATATTTAGTGCAAATTCTTGACACAAAAAAAATAATAAAAATTAGCTCCAATTTTTAGTCAAAAAAAAATTAGCTCAAATTTTATAATTTGGTAAAATTTAGTGAAAAATAAATCAACAAAATAATAGAATGACATCTACAAAAGATATTTTACTCAAAAAAAAAACTACAGAAGATATTAAAAAAAATTGTAAATATTTCATGGCTGATAATATCATCAAATTTGACTTCTTTATTTTTATTAAAAAATGATTATTGATCTTTAATTACATATGAATAAAAAAAAAAGAGTACGAGGTGCCTCCAATTTAGCGAGGGAATAGTCACTCTGTTCGGCGGTGATACCCCGGTCTCGACCAAAAAAGAGAGCTTAAACTATCATATCAATCATATTATATTATTAATTTCTAGTTTTAGCTTAGTCAAAAAAAATTCTAATTTAACGCAAATTTTATCTTAAAAATTAGCATAAATTAAAAGTTTAATTTTTTTTTTTTGACGCAAAATTAAAAGTTTAATTAAAAATTAACATATAAATTATTTATGTAAAATGAAGTCGCTATTAATTAACACATATTTTTTTAAATGGTGTTCGATGTTGTTTCATCCTAAAGTGGTGCTATTTGCAATTTCAAAAAGTCACTAAGTCGTAACATTATCAGACAAACACTTCAAAACATAAATAAATGTCTGTTAATAATTCCATCATATTCCACTTTTAAGAAGTGCAATCATCTTGATCTACACTACTGTGATTTCTTCGTTTTCATCTAATATCTAATATTTTAAAAATCAAATCGGACAACTAAACTGCTTGAACCTCAAATCATCACTATCATGGTTAAGTTATTTAAGCGGTTTGACCCATAACTTAGAGATGGCGCCGATTTAATATTTAGTTCGGTTTTTAAAACACTGCTTTTATCACTAAGATATTCTCACCAGATCAATGGTGGACTAACTTTTTTGCCATATATCTATCTAAGGTTTAATTTGGCTTATTTTCATCCACTTACAAAGCCTTAATGGCATACTTCAAGCATTGCCACATTTCATTGCTTTGTTTATTGTTCCAGTCCATTTTATTGCACATTTGGCGCTATTATTCATTGAAGGTGTTTGGACTGCAAATATACGTAGCATTGCTTTGTTTATTTTTTCAGTCCATTGTGGTTATTTTCTATCTCAAATTGTTTGGTAGATTTGAAATGATAATGAAATTATGTTTTTATGATTTCAAATACCAATGCTATCGGAGTTAAAATAAGGTTTTTGCTACTAAAAAAATTACCATATTTCATTTTTCATTCTTATAAAAAAACTTGCATGTTGTCTAGAGTTCTAGCTTAACAGGCAGAAAAATACCGAAATGACTAAACAGAACGTCTATGATTAGAGTTCGATACCTAATCACTCTACTTTATATGTTATAAACTAATAAAAGTAGGTATACTTATATTGCAATCTAAAAGTCAAAGCTTCATAATCATAAACTAATAAAATAAGTATGCCTAATTTATAATGTAATAAACATTCAAGTTTCAATCCAAAAAATAAAAGCATAACAAGTAATTTACCAAGTAATCTGTTCTACTTAAAACCAACAAAAAAAATTTCAAATTAATTCAATAAGCTAAATAAAAAAAATTGATAATGAAGTCTAGAATAATTAAAACTAAATTCAACAATCTTAAACTAAGAAGCTAGCATGAATATTTAAAGTATTATGGGCTACTTCCTTCCATCCATGTAGTTGTTGAACATATGACTTTGAAGAATATCCATATCATAAAATCCATTAACTTGATATCCATGTGGTGATAGGTTTGAAAGATGGTTTGGAAGATTATGGAAAGGAAGATTATGCATACCAATAGGATATGATTGCATTGTCATTGCATTTCCATTGTAATAGTATGCTGATAAATTTTCATCATTTTCAGCTTCATCGTTCCTTTTTGTACCGATTTTTGGATCATAGGACATATTAGCATCAATCTGATTAGCCCAATTAGCATCGAGTTGTTTGGAGGGATAATATTGTGTATATCTACCCTCATTAGACTCCGCTTGATAGGAATTTTGTGCACTAGAAAGTGTCGATGAAGGTTGCGAGTTTTGTCCCAATTGAAGTGCCCAAAATCCTAATGAGTTTTTATCACTAATATTCATCAATGGAGGGTAAATTTGTACTTGAGGAATATTGTTTAGCATGAGATTGAAGTAGCTATTTGGATTTGAAGTGAAATAAGGAGTATTAAGTTTATCAACCTTGTGCGATTCTTGAGCCATTGCTTTTCCCTTGAGATCTCCTTTTAGCATATTCATCTTTTGATTAGAAGCATCAAGCTTACTATCCAATATGCTAGCAAATAACCTTATTTGTTCCTCTCCAAAAGTATTGAAAGATTCATCCCAAGTTGGATACATGATCTTCAACATATCTTTGCGCACTTTGGAAATCTCGAATTCGACTTTTTTTATCCTTTCTTTGAAATACTCTTGAATATCATAGATCTTTGGACGCCGGTCCATTGTTGTGTTATAGTACTTTTGAAAAATTCTATGTATCTCATCTTTTTTCTGAGGCCATATTTCAGGTTCAGCATATCCTTGACCTTCATAATTAGGAGCATAGAGAATTGCACAAACATCAACCTCACAAAGAATAGATAGTTCTTTTACTTTTTTCAATAATCCATCCTTTCTCTTTTGAAGTGTTATCTTTCTTGACCTTTCTCTTTCAATGATTTCCATAGATATTCTTCCACGACCCATTTTCTGTGGAAGAAAAAAAAATACAATCATACATTCATAACATTCATAAGATATCATTATATATATCTACACAAAATCAAATGGAAGCAATAAAAATTTAACCCATCTTAGCATGCATATGCAAGGATGCATCGAACAAAATAAATAGTGCATTTAATAATTTAATAACTATATATACGGAACACATACACTCTTTAAATTAGATAGTGCATTTTACGTTGGACATGCGTCGGTGTCTAACATCAACATAATTTAGACACATATGACATATCATTATATTTAATTGTATTATTTTGTCAAATTATTATCTATGTCGATGTGTATGTGATGTGATTCGTAGACTACTACTATTCATAATGCTATATAAAGGTATTCTATATGTATATGTATGTGATTCATAGACTACTACTATTCATAATGGTATGTAAAGGTATTCTATGTTGTAGCACTTGTAGCATACAACAAAACAACTCAAATACATAAATATTATTTCATTTATTAGTAACTAGCGGGACAAACGGGTTCCGTGCCCGTTTGTGTGATACGTATTTGTGTTATTAATAGTTAGTTTTTAAAAAAACAACAAATTAAGTCACAAACATAAAAGTTAAAGAGATAGAAATTATAGAAGTTAATAATAATATTAAAAAAATCATAGAATTTAAATTTTTAAAAAATAGCCGTTAAGGGCGTTTTAGGTATTATTAAAAAAGGCTACACCAAACAAAAAGTTTTCCCTTTATTATATGTATAGATATACGAGTGTGACCAGATGGGTGGGGGAGTAATATACATATGAGAGAAAGTAAAAAAAATTCAATAGCAATGCAAAAATGAAGGAAAATGTGAAACATCAATGGATGAAGTATCAATTATTTCTCTTTTTAAATCCCATAAAAATGTACAATTAAAATAGTTGGCACAAATATGTGAAAAAAAATAGTTGGCACAATTATTAGTTTGGATTCAACAAAATTATCTTTTTAATGATCCTATCTATTATTCCAATCACTGACTAAAATATCTTTGATTGATGCAATTAGAACCAATTATTTCTATTTGCATAATTTGAAAAATAACTAGTATCTATACTATATATAAAAGGAAAACTTTTTTTTTTGTAGCCTTTTTAATAATGCCTAAAATACTCTTGATTGTGTTTTTGAAACTATAAATTCTTTCTTAACTTCTATAACTTCCGTCTCAATAATTTCTATACATTTTTGTTTTCATCAAACCAAAAATTTATAATCATCTTCAACATATAAATTAATATCATATAAAATATGTATCACATAAACGGGCACTGACCCGCTAGTACTGTTATAAAATAAATAAAATAAACTAGTATAGTTATGAGTATACCATTTTACAATTAAATTATTAATCAGAAGGAAAAATGAAATATAAAATTAGATACTATTTTAAAATTCTAATCTTTTTCATTAAAAAATGAACTTGATTATTTGAAAATATATACAAAGATTTGAAATACATTAAAATACAAAAGATTTTCTCAAAATATATAGTATTATAAACCTAAACGAACAAAAACAACAAAGAAGTTGTTTGATCCCCACGACTTTGGAAGGGGCTTGAAACTCCTTTGACGTCAACTGACTCTCGAATCATATTAAATTGATAGTGAAATTTAAAAACAATAAAATACTTGTGTGCTTTCAGCCTTTCACTGATAAATATCAAAAGAAAAACCCTGAACTTTAGATTTAATCCAACACCGCAAAAGAAATTTTTGATCGAACAAATTTTAGTTTTTCCATTTTTTAGAAACTAAATTAACAAATTATGAAAAAGAATTCAAATACATACACAACTCGGCTCAATCAGAAATTATCAAAATATACTATAGTTTACCTCTTAATCAAAATAACAATTGCAATTTACATCACTAAGCATTGCACACCATCTCTTACCTCTTAATCAAAATAAATCACCGCAAAACAAAAATGAATTGAAAACGAAAAACAAATTATTAAGGCAAATAAAAAAGAAGAAAAGAAAACTAACTTGTTTATTCCTTCTTTTGCTTGTGTTCCTCGAATTTCTTTTCTTGTAACCCACTTGTTGCAAAATTGCTCCAAATGCGAATTATTTGTGATTTCTCTACATTATATATTCTACTTTATATATATAAAAATTATTGTGTTAAAAAAGGAAAGAAAATTAATGTGTTAAAAAAAATGTGTTAAAAAAGGAAGGAAAAATAAATTTATCAATCAAATTTTATTGAAGGTAGATTCTTGCCTGATTTAAAATGGACATGTAATAAGACCAAAAAATAAAAATGGACACATATTTTTTTTATGGAGAAATCAGGGTATCCACTGTCGAATTTAGTGATTAATCCATTGCTGAAAATACTTAATAAGGAGGATCACAGTTCGATCTCTCGACTTCATTTACAAAGAGTTGAAATCCACTTGATGTCATAACTTACTCCCGAATCAGATTAAACTAGTACTAGTGAATAAAAAAATTTGACATACTGTCACTTTATGTTGTATAGTAAAAGGAATTTGAATTTTGTAGAATTCAATTGATTAATATTTTCAAATTCAATATATTCTTTCTTTTTGTTAAGTATTTAACTGTTCATAATTTCATTCTTTAAGATAAATTTTGGAGAAGTTGGATTCCTATATATCGGCCCATATATATTACAATATCCCTATCGAAATAAAATAAAAATTACCGTATATTTTATAATATACTAGTCAAAAATTAATGAGATACAATAATATTTAGTGAAAAATAAATCAACAAGATAATATAATAGAATGACATTGTTTCAAAAAAAATATATATAATAGAATGACATCTACAAAATATATTAAAAATAAAAATAAATTATTATATGCAGATAATATCATCAAATTTGGTTCAATTTTTAAATTATTACATTTATTAAGGTCTAACTTTAGCTTAGTCACGCAAATTATGTAAAAATAAAACAAAAACTTAGTCACTCGAATTAACTTTTTCCTTATACTATAAATAAAATTTATTTTATCTAGAAATTTTTAGTTCAATTTGACAAAAAATATCAAAATTATTAACTGAATCTTGTGAATGGATTCAAATCCAAGACTTTACAGTTGTTTCATAAGTTTAATTCCAACGGATTATACTAAGACAAAAAAAAGAGTTATAATCAAAGCTTAAATGATTTTTTTGATCTTTGTAAGTTGTCGTATTTTTAGTTTTAGTCATTGTATGCTATTTTTCTTAAATATCATTTTAGTTTTAGTTCCTTAAACTTAAATCCACATAAAAATTTATTAGTTTTCTACAGATTTTTTTCAAAACTTTCTCCAAATGTTAGTTTAATTTTAAAGACTAAAATCAAAATAATTTTAATACTTAAAAATAAATTACAAAAATAAAAAATATGCAAACTTACGGTATCAATTAATTATATAAGCTAAGCCTAAAATCAATACGAGTAGTAATCCAACTTAATTTTTTTTTGACTAAAAAACAAATTCATTCATTCAAATTAACAAATACATAGATCATTACAAATTCAGAATTGCTAAAAACTGAAAAAATTGAATCTGCAAACAATCTCGCAGCATCTAGGTTAATAGCATACAACGGTATTATGAAAGTGCCTACAAATATAACAACATAAAAGTAACCGGAATGTTCATACTCCCGGATTTGTAGCATTGACGTCCAAGTCTTCATCCGATCTATAATAAGTTGATATAAATCTGTCAAATTGAATCAAGGAACACCGAACAACGAAGAAAACCAACAAACGCCGCACAAGACGACGAACAAACACAACGCCGCACAAGATGACGAACAAACAAAACGCCGCACAAAACGACGAACAAACACAACACCGCACATACTTAAAAAACAAAGAATCAAACTTTTATAGATAACTACTTATTTAAACATAAAAAGAAGAAAACAACGGTGTTGATGGGTGATTTCCGACAAAAAATGGTCAAAAACCACCCATAGAAAGAAAGAAAAGAGAGGAAAGTTGAGAGAAAAACCACCCCCTATAATAAGTTGAGAGGAAAGTTGAGAATCCAACTTAATAACACACCATATAAAGCAAAGATATGGAATATCCAAAAGTGACATCATATTGACATTACAGATCATAGAGTAAGCAAGCAAGGTGAGTGACTCAGTGTGACCAAGACGACGTCGTTTTGATACAGAGACCTATTTCCCAATCGAGTAGTACCACTACCAACCTACGATTCTCCATTTTCCCTCATAATCGGTATTTTCTTCTTATCTTATTCTTCTCAATTCTCAATTCTAATCCCCTTTTCAACTCTTTCATTTTTATTAGGGTTTCTGTTTTTCAAAATATCATTTGGGATTATAATTTTTCGCTGATTTTCAATTGATTAGTTCATTTTTCACATTAAAAATTGTTTTTTTAATGGGTGTTTTAGCTTGTTTTTCAATTGATTGATTAGTTCATTTTTCACATTCAAAATTCAATTTTTTAGTTTTAATTTTTATTATTTGAATGATATATTTGATGGGTGTTTTAGCTTTTGCTTGTTTTCAATTGATTAGTTCATTTTTCATATTCAAAGTTAATTTTTTTTTAGTTTTACTTGTTATGATCTGAATGATGTCTTTGATGGGTGTTTTTGATTAAGCTTGTTTTCAATAAGTTAATTTGAATTGGGGTATGCTATTAAATGAGTGAATTATTTGATGTGATTTTGGAAGAAGTGAATTATATGATGTAATTAGCTTTAGCTTGTTTTCATACAGAAATTAGTTTCAATTTGTGTAGAAAGCTATTGTATTGTTTTGAAAACTCACAATTGTTCATGATTATCTTAATATGTGTGTTTTTGTAAGCACTTTTGAGAAGTTCATCGTACTTGGGTCATATTTGGCTTCTGGTTGTTAATTGGATTGGGCTATCTTTAGTCTGTACTATGTACTTAACAAACTATTTTGTTCAAGCTCCATGCTAATTAGGATATGGATTTACTTCATTAGAATAAAATGCAGTTACACACTTTAATTGATCTCGGCCATCTATTTGAGATTTGTTAGCTCACATTATAGTAAAGATCAGCATCTGCAGTTACTGCATTGAATCAGAATCCCCGTAATTATATATTGATGTCTAGCATACTTCTTATAAATAGGGGTTGGATAATTCTTTGTTGGACTAGAAGGAACCTTTTCAGCGCAAAAATCATTGAATTTTATGCTGTTTAGAGTTTAGACATTTTGTTTACATACTTGAGAACTTCCTTTCTTCAACATATCCCGAAATCTTAGTCATATTAACCATAAAAGCAGAATAAATCATGCATGGTAGGCACTCTAATATGGATTGTGAAGATGTTATGATGGCCTTTTCTTTTAATTTTAGGTGTATCTTTGTCACACAAGACAAAATAGAATTAGAAGTGAAGTTGTTAGAGAGAAAGTCGGAGTACCTCCGATCGTGGCAATAATGGTAAAATAATGTCTTAGGTGGCTTAGACGTGTTCGAAGCATCAAATAGGAGGGTAGACACGATGAAGGATAGTTATATAGTTAGAAGAAGATCTAAGAAAACCATAGGTCAAACCATCAATTTTTTTTGTTGTTGAAATAAATGGCTTATTTATAGATGTTGTCCACAACAGAATTTTTTTTTGTTGTTTAACCCCGGTAGCTGATCACAACTAGTGGGAAAAGACTTCGGTGGTGGTTGTTGTTGTTGTTCCTTATTACTATTATGTGGTTTTGTCTTATTTGCTTGTTTCATAGTTTAGCGTTCAGTCGGTCATTAATGCACTAATTAATCACATTGAGGACTGAATGGTACCTTCTGATTGGTTATGTGCTTATTGTGTTGTGATTCAGAATGTGGAACTTTGCATCAAATTGTATTGCTGGAAATGTGGGACAGAAAAATGATACTCCAAACCCAACTCATTCTACTTCAGAATGTTCTGATGATGAGACCTCTGTCGTAGGAAGAGAGGAAGGGCTTGAATGTCCAGTATGCTGGGAATCTTTCAACATCGTTGAAAACGTGCCTTATGTTTTATGGTGTGGTCATACGCTCTGTAAAAACTGTATCTTGGGACTACAATGGGCTGTCGTGAAATTTCCGACGCTGCCGGTTCAACTTCCACTCTTCATCTCCTGTCCGTGGTGCAACCTTTTATCATTCCGTTTAGTTTATCGGGGAAATCTCAGATTCCCTCGCAAGAACTACTTTCTTCTGTGGATGGTTGAGGGCATGAATGGTGACCGAGTAAAATCACATTCAACTTTCTCTGGGGATAATCAACAAAACTGTACAACCAAAAGCAATTTAACCTTAGGAGGCCAAGTAAACCATGGAAACCTTCAGAGGGGGCATGTTCACCATCCAGATACATCAAGCTCCAACCAGAACCGGGGTAATACTAATACCAGTAATCACCTCGATATGGAAAGAGTGCATACATCTCTTCGAAAATCACTGATTTTCTTCGTCCAGTTGACAGCTAAGTTCCCGTTGATCCTTATATTTCTTTTGATTATCTTGTATGCAATACCAGCCAGTGCAGCCATTTTGGCTCTGTATATACTTGTTACAATTCTCTTCGCTCTTCCATCATTTCTCATCTTGTACTTCTCATATCCAAGTTTAGACTGGCTTGTCAGGGAAATAGTTGCTTGAGATCAAAAGCTAGTTTAAGCTCAAACTTTGTTCCATGATTTGCCTGCTTCCCCTTTAGTCCTTTACAAGCTGTGTTAGTTCTCTTCCAACATACAGCACCACTTCAGCTATGGTAAAAGCTTGGCTGGTTGTTGCTTGATCGGTATAATTATAAAGTAAGTTCTTGGCATTGATAGTGTTGATATTAATCAAAGCTGTGGAAACCGGTGATAATAATAATGCTTGTGCCGTTTTTCTGGAGGCAAATATTTTGCTTGGCTTAATTTCGATTTTACTTGGGGGATAATTGCGATACTTGGGGGATAATTGCGATACTTGGGTACTATATTTATCAATATCATGTTTTGTATGGTATGGATACAACTTATAGTTCTGTGTTTGTAAATTGTATATAACAGTTGTGTTGTTTGTCTTACCTACATTTGTTGTACTATCTGCTTAATTTGAAATTTTTTCCTGTGGCTGCTACAAATTCTGCAACTCTCTTGGATATATGAGTTTGATTTTATGGTTGTGTAATTGGTATGGATCTTGTTTGAGAAATGCATGTCTCAACTCAAGCACATATAATGGCATGCATGCATAAGCTAGACAAGAAAAGTTTTTTTTTTTCCTACATGGAAGTTAATTCATTCCATATTTGTTTCTCTGCAGCTCAAGCAACATGTACAAGTTTGAAAAGTCATTTGTAACCTTAAAAATCAAGTTTGATGAAAGAAATGGTGTTCGATTGTTTTAAATTACAAATATTTTTATTGCTACTTCTAAAAACATCTTTGACTGAATAATGATTAGTTTTTTTTTTGTCGAGACCGGGTATCCACCGACAAACGTAATGACTAGAATAATGATTAGTTGAAAACAATAACTAATCAGCTTATTTGAAAAAAGTAGGAGAAAACAATGATTAGTTGAAAACAATCATTTGAATAATATTCCTCCTAAGAAGTGGATCCTCGACTTTCTTTTTTATTTTTTTAAATTTTTTTTTTACCCGGGTTCAAATTCGAATTCCTGCACTTTCTTGCAATATGTTCAACCAATTGAGCTAAACTCACGAGACTCAACTTATATTTATTTAGGCTAAAATAATACATGATAGTTTTTAACTATAAAATAAAATTTATAATAAAAAAATATGAACATGCCATTTTATTTCACTTATATATAATTATTTCGAAAAAGAATGAAGATAGAAAATAAGATTTTAATTTTGCTTAAACATATTAATATGGAAAATTTATCATCTTAAAGAGTTTCTTGTATAAATTGAAGAAAGGTATGTCAATAATGAAAAGGCTGAGATATTTTTTCATCACATACTTTGCCAATACTTCGTCACCAAAAAATTGTTTCTCATGAGACGGTACCGACTTTGAAGCTTCTATTGTTGGCAATCGCAGCTTGCCTGAAGGTCAAGAACATGTTGCTTCAACTTGAGTATCCCCCATTTTCCTTTCTTATTCAACTTCAATATTAATCTTTGTGATTGTTCTCTCTCTCTCTCTCTACTTCTTTTTTTATTCTTTATTAATTTGCAACCTTATTTTTGGCGAAAACTTGCTGATTGTTGGCAGTAGTTGATGGTATATCTTGCAATAGTAATGTTCATACACTTTTGTATTAAGATTTCTTTCAGAAATTAAGCTAATTGACAATTGTCAAATGACACCTATAATTAGGGGTGTGCATGGTTTTAAAACCACACCAAACCATATTTATCTAAACCAAAACCATTTTAATAAAAAATTGGTTTTTTACAAAATTAATTTGGTTATAGTTCAAATCCGATTCGAAACCAATTCATAACCATTTTTTTACAATATTCAAACTATTTTTTTTATTAATTGATTAAAAAAAACATATTTTGTAATTATTGAAAAAAACCATAATTTTTCTTTAATTTTATGAAATAGATGTGTATATATCAATTCAAAAAGGTTTTTTTTAAGCCCAAACCTACTTCTATGCCTAAACAATAAGATTTTTTTAAGTCTAATTTTGTTTTTTTTAAATAAAAACATTAAAAATCATAATTTTTTATTATTTTAAAAATAATTAATTTTATTAAATAAAATCATATTTCCATACCAAAAATAAAATAAAATCATATTTAAAAAATTGGAGGTGGATGGGGGCGGCCGGCCGCGGGGCTCCACCGCAATTCACCGGAAAACCGACGTCCGCCGCACCGGCCACCGGTGGTCCGACGTTGACCGCCGTGTTGACCACCGGCCCTCCACCACCAAACTAAATCTAAAAAATCGTTATGGTTTACATTTAGTTTTTTTATTTGAATTAGGTGTGGTTTTTTTAAAAATGATTTATACAAATAAATTTGGATAAGATTTTGTTAGTGGTATGGTTAAGGTACCTTAATTTTTTGCACACCCCTACCTATAATGGCTAGTAGCAAAGGTCTAGTATTAAGATTTGCAATTTTATTTTTCTTCATTACATTATTGTTTTGATAAATAGAAGATTAATTTGCAAATAACAGAGATATCTTTATCCCTCCAGTTCTGTACCTCAAAAATTAGTCATGCTAAAACCTCAAAAATGTTGGATTAAACATATAACTGTTCAGAATAATTAAAACATAAACAAAATAATAATAATAATAACTCAATTCAACACTGATCTAACAATCACAATTTTTCACAGCCAACCATTATGCTAAAACCAAATTGAGATTAAAAGATAAAAAAATAATAAGCCTTAAAACCAAATTGAGAGTAAAAGATCAAATAATATTTGCCTAAAACTTAAAATTGAAAGCAATTTTATCAAAACTTCTGTACATAATACCTCATGGTATGAGCTAAAGAAAAATGTATAAGCAAAATGGCATAGCCTATAGCGTAAGCAGTAAGGTAAAATTTTGATTTTGAAGCAGTAGAACCAAGTTTCTTGTACATATATGACTCACGCTCCCTTACATTATCATTCTCTTGTGGCATGATGTTTGGAGGAGTTGGGGGAGGTGGGGCAGTGGCGGAGCCAAGGGTGGCTCGTCCGGGTCACCGCCCACTCGGAAAAATTAGAAATTACTTATATGACTTTATGTGTATATAAAATTATGAGTGAATGGAACATATATTAGATGGTGCCATAAAAATTATTAGAAATGTGGTTGTACAAGCGGATGTGTCGCATAAATCTTGTCTAATCATTAAAGGTTAAATCCCCCTAGTTTTTTATTTTTATTTTATGTTCAAAAAAATATCATTCACATTATTATTCTTGCAATAGTTTTTCATATTTATATATCCACCATTATTTATCCCACTAACTTTTTTTTTTAAGTAAAGTATAATTTTCTTATGATCAATTTTGTACAAGTACTACAATCAAAGTTAATTATTGATTATTTTGAGTCACTTAGTACATGTAAATATTATTTTATGGTACGTAGTTTAATTTTTTAATGACCAACTTTTTTCTTACGTGAGTAAATTTATGGTATTTCATTCCGAGTGATCTATATTGTACTTATTACAACTTCAATCATATTTTTACTCATACAACTTCAATTGTTATATACAATATAATTTTGTATTTAAAAGGTTATAATTATTTTCGTAGATAAGTGCTTGCGAGCGTGGTTGAAAAGTAAAAAAAATAATAATTTATCAACATAGTATTAAAAGAATTGACGATATGTCTCTCTTTTAAGAAAAGAATTTGGATTAAATTTTGAAGTTACCCATATTAAATGCAGATCAACCTTGTTAACAAAAATAGATATGTATAAGTTATATGTGGATAGACTCCTACAAAATAAAATAAAATGTGCATGTTGCAAAAATTTAGACCTTCATAAAAATGAGTAAGTATATGATTTTGCTACAATAGCACTTATTTTATGAAGGTCTATTTTAGCAAGTAGAAGCTTTTGATTTGGACAAAAAAACCTATCTTTTTATTTTTTTGAAAAAATAAAAGTTAAGGGACACAAATATAATTTAGCCAATAAAATTAATGTTGTTTTTTTCTTTTAATTTTTTTGATGACTGTCTAGTTTCCACTTTCCCTACTATTCTTTTTCTTCCATAATTTTTTTGATGACTGTCTAGTTTCCACTTTTCCTACTATTCTTTTTCTTCCATCTTTTATCTCTCCACATTCTCTTTCTTCATCATCATCGTCAATGACATCTACATTAGAAGGGAAATGTTTGGATTGTAAGGGAAGGTTTGGGCGACGGAGGTTTCTCTAGAGAATTCATTTGTGCAACTCTTCTTTTTAGAAGGATTTCATCTATACTATTATTATTTAAGACCCTTTTTTCAAAAAAAATTGTACATGTGGCGTCTTCTCATGATCTCTCCTCTCATATGCAATTCACATTTATTTCAATTGAATTTTAATTTTATTGAAAAAAAAAAAAAAAAGACAACAGAATCTGTACATTTAATTTATATGATGTCAATTAGTACGTTACTTACCAAAAAATTACGTTATCATTATATTTTTAAATTCAAATCATATCATTAATTCTAATTAATTTTAATGATATGCATTAATTCATTATATTTCATATTTCATCATATTATACAACTACAACCAAATCAGACAGCAAACATATATTTAAAGTAAATAAAATCATAAATTCTTAACCTTTTAGGTAATACCACAAATCCACTAATTCATTGTTATTAATACATATTTTGAATTATTGGTTAAAAAGAAAACGAATGTTGAATTTCAAAATATTAATATAAACATTATTTATAACATTATTGTTTATAATTAGTGCTAACTGCTAAATAAACATATTTTTCTTTTGGTCTTGAAATTAACATATTTTTTAATAAATATATAAATTAAAGTCTATATCAATATTTTTTTTATAAATAATAGTTTAAAATTTAAATTCAACGCATTTTTTTAAAAATGGTTTAAAACTGGTCTTGAAATTTTTTAATTAATTGATTAATGATACTTTTATTTAGGAATATTCATGTATCATATATGTTTTTTTAGGAATATTCATGTATCACCATATAATTCCTTTCTTATAAAATCAATAATTCCTTTCTTATAAAATCAATATTAATTAATTGGGGAAAATTCATGTCTCTTTTAATCTTATTTTGCTATAAATATAGCCTCCAACCAGAAACAAATGTCACAAAATATATATTGCTTCTACCAATTTATGTTGTTCTTGCTTTGCTCAATTTCTTTTTTTTTTTTGTTAATGATTCTTTCTTTTCTTTTATAGTTTTATCTATTGATTTGTTTATTTATTTGATTTATTATCAGGATTTGCAAAATTGGAGATCAAAGTTTGACACACATGACACAAATAAATATCCATGGTCATGTGACAATATTGATCAATTTTAGAGTACAAAATATTGTACCATTCTTTGTAGTTTATAGTTTAGTGTGTAAAAGATTATCATATGTTTTGGTTATACTAATTATGACTTCAATCAGTTTAGTGTCCTATACTATAAGTCATGAGTAAATGACTATAAGCAATATTGTTTAGGAACATGTTGGATATGTAATGTATAGAGAAGAAGAAGAAGAAGACTATAATTAAGATATATTTTTAAGTTATTGCAACAAATTCAATTGTTCATATAATTATTATATGAGTTGTACTTAGTGATACATTATATATAAATTATCTATTTTGTTAATAATTATGTGCAAGTCACATATATTTTAGTTCTATGTTTTATTTAAATGATTTGTAATTTATTTAAGATTTAAGATTTATGTTTTTTATCTCTATTTTTTATAATCCATGCACGGGATAAAAGTTTCTCTAAAATTTTTCTCTATTTAGATGATATTGTTTTTGCATTTCTCTAAAAGGATTTAATTTGTATGGGTGTAAAATAATTTTACACTGTCAACCATTGATAACAATGTATTCCGCCACATCACTCCATTTTATCCCACTTTCTTTATATGACATGAGAGATTGGAGGTTTCTTATTGGATAACCGTGTAAAATTATTTTACACCGTCAGTGCATATCAATTAAACTCTTTTTCTAAAAAAATTCATTTTAAAGGTGATATATCATGTTGTTACTTATGTATGTCGATTCAACTAATAAGAATCTGATTTAAAGTTTAAAGTTGATCATCATTATATATTTATGCATATGAAATATTAGACAAGTCACAAGACATGCATAAGTTGGTAATTCCTTTATGAGGACTATATTTATTTTAAAATTTATACGAGTCTTTTTACCATTATTATTTATTTCCTGCGTCTCTATATAAAGGCATATCGGTATATAAATATTCTACTACAACCATTAGTTCTTTAATAATATTTTAATCTCTTTCTTCTTCAACAATAATTTTTTTTTTTTATCAAAAAAAATTGTTTTATACATCTTCAGTTTTTATGGAGGATTTTTCTTTCTTAATGTTTTTAATCATTTTTCTATGATATTATCTCATGTGGTTTTTACTTATGCTTATGTTCAAAGTGTTATAGTGTTATTGACTTAAAGACTCTTGTGATAAATTCACCATATCTTTGTATAGAATGATTTTGTTTAATGTTTTATTTGTTTCATATTTATTTTACTATAAATATTATAAGATAAGATTATTTGACTTTTTTTTCTTTGGAGGCCTTTTTTTTTACAACAATATAAGGATATTCATTTATTCAAATAGATAGAGTACATCAGATACAAGTACAAAATCAACATCGTTAAAAATATACAGGATGAATCTGCGAACAAACTCACAACATCCAAGTTAATAACATAAAACGGCATACATGCCAACAAATAATGTGATAAAAATAAAGTAACCGGAATACATATGCCTTCGGATCTGCATCGTTGACAAACTTGGTTACTGGTTGATTCAGTAGTTGATCTGTCAATCTGAACCAAACAAACACCGCACAAGACGAGAAAAAAAGAACACCACACAAGACGGGAAAAAAAGAACACCGCGCAATATGGGAAAAAAGAACACCGCACAAGACGGGAAAACAAGAACACTGCACAAGACGGGAAAATAAGAACACCGCACAAGACAAGAAATCAAGAACATCGCACACGACGGGAAAACAAACTAGCGTCGCACTAAGACGACGAAATAACAAACAAAAGCCAAAAGAAAACTAATAGATGTAAAAACTACTTATTTAGATTGAAAAGAAAAAGAAAAAATATGTACATAAGCTTTTTTATTTATAAAATGTATAAAAGTATAATCTTATAAAATATATTTTTTTTGACAAAATCTTATAAAATATATTTAAAAGTCAATAAATCTACAAACGTATTTTTTCCCGTGCATGACACAGGCTCATAAACTAGTTATAGTAAGATGACATAATAACAATAAAATAAAATTCATTTTATAATTTTTTTTGATAAAAACAATCTTTTAAATAATATTACTCCTAAAAAGTGGATCCTTACCTATATTTATAATATATTTAGGCTAAAATAATAAATGACAATATTTTATATCCATAAAATAAAAAATATATGAACACTCTACTTTATTTCACTTACATATAATTATGAGAAAATAATATATGTACAAGTAGTGTAAAATAATTTATAGAGTCATCTAATAATATTTGTCAAAAAAAATGCTTAAATGCACTTTTGATCCTCTTATTTTAAAAAATTTGAACTTTTGATCCCCCTTCTTTAAAACCCAACATTTTGATCCTCCTTCTTTATTTTTTTAGGAATTATAGTCCCCCACTTCATATTAATAATTTTGTTGCTGATGTGTCAGCCTCTTTAACGACGTGGCAATATCCATATGGATAAAAGATAATCCATGTCATCGATATATATTTGGCAATATTCATAAGTTCAAATTTTTTAAAATAGGGAGATCAAAAATGCATTTAAGCCAAAGAAAAAAAAAGTTATCTAATAGTAATCTAATTATGTTAAATCACGTTTTATTACATCTCATTTTAATTGTACACTACGAAGAAGAAATGCTTGAATTTTATTAAATGTCAGTATAAAATTAGTTTATAGTGTACATCCACTAAGTTCTAGGATTATTTTAAAAAAATACATTAAATGTAGAAACTATGTTTTTAATTTTTTTTTACTAAAGCTATGTTTTTAATTTTTAAGATAACAAATATAAATAATAATACTGTATTTTCTTAAAAGAAGTCCACAAGGTTCTAGAACAATGAGAAGAGAGTGAACTTCAACTAGCTTCTTGTCCCTTAATCACATATTCCACAATTAAAAGATGAGATTCATAATTAATGTTTACATTTTTTAATTTGAATAATATGACCAAAATAACTTATATTTTGGTACGAATGTAATACTAATTACCAACAAATTTAATATAACAATCAATTTTTTTAATCTCCGACTCACTTGGGTTGATCTGGTGGTATTGAATTGGGACCAAAGAGAGGAGGTTTTAAGTTCGATTCTATATTTCTATCCAATACTAATTTAGGTTGGCTAATTTACGACTAATTCTTTTATTTAGGACCGAGAGATGTAATAACATTAAAATTCAGATTACAAGCAACCCAACCAACTCATCTCTCCATTACTACTATCCATGCCATTACATATTTTTCTTCTAATGATTCTCTCAAAAATCATACTTTTAAGTTTAACAATGGTCAAACTTGGATTTTGTATGCTTCTTCACCTATTTGATTGAGTCATCGTCTTTCTGAGATCACTTCAGTACCATTTTCTGGCATAATTAGGATAGCTTTGTTGCCGGGTTCCAATCCGAAAAACAAGGATGTTCTTGAAAGGTTTAGTTCTTGCTACCCTATATCTGGTGTTTCTGTGTTTAAAGAATCATTTGGTCTTGAGTATAAGTTTGAGAAGAAAGGTTCAGGTGATTTAATAATGTTAGCACATCTTCTTCATCTTCACCTTTTGTCTAACAATGATTCTATTGTTACTGTTTTGAGTGATTTCAAGTATAAAAGCATTGACGGTGATCTTGTTGGAGTTGTTGGTGATTCATGGCTTATGAAAACTGATCCTGTTGCTGTAACTTGGAACTCAAGCAAGGGTTTGAGAGAAGAATCTCGCATTGAAATTGTTTCATCTCTTTTGAAAGATGTTGAAGGTTTGAATTCTACTGCAATAACAACAAAATCTTCTTACTTTTATGGTAAATTGATTGCTAGGGCTGCAAGGTTGGCATTGATAGCTGAAGAGGGTTGTTTCCTTTATGTGATTCCGAAAATTAGGAAGTACTAGCATGAGACCTGCGCGTTGCGCGGTTGTAAGTTAGTTTTAAGTGATTTTGTGAGAAGTTGTAAATAAATGCTACAAAAATAAATGATAATAGTAGTGTTAATATTTATGTAAAATAATAGATAATGTTAATATTTTAAAAAAAGTGATAGGTGGTTAAATATGTTGAAGGAATTATATAAACAAATATAAATTAACATGTGCGATGTTTTAAAATGATAAATATATAAACAATGGTACAAAAGGCGAATATTAATTTACAGGATAGAATTGAAAGTATACAAAACATAATTTACAGGATATAATAATTGCAATAGTAAAAATGATAATGGCCGCATCTAGTAAAAAAGAACAAAATACATAATTTATTGATGAAATGAAGAAAGCAAAATACATAAAGAAAATAATGGAAAATCATTTTTGTGTGTTGTTGCCGGCTTTCACTTGATCAGTTTTTTGAAACTTCTCTTTGATTGTTTAAATTTTGTGTTATCATCAGATGACTTTTGTTTCCCCTTTTTTGTTTTCTTTAAGTTATGTAAGAGAATTTGTTCCTCATCAAAGGATGTAATATGCTCCTCTTCAATTTGGTCCTTCCTTGTTATTTTAGACTTGTCACTTGATTCTTCATCAAATGAAGATATGAGGACTTTTTGTTTCAGACGATCCAATTTGAGTTTACGCTTGAACACTATATCATATTTTTCAAACTCCTAATGAATTTTGACTTTGTTGGTGTTATCATATTTGAAATCATCTTCCGGATTTGGTGGTTGTGAGAGGGGCTCCTAGTAGTGAAAAGGAGTAAATGTTAGTATATTAAATGAACAACTTAGTGGTAAATTATTGAAATTTGTGTGTACCTGTTTGATTGGACCATGCCAATGGGTTGATCTAGTAAAAGGTTAGTCGAAACAAATGTTCTTGTGAATGTATATGTCTGAGACCCTTCTTTCAAGTTATGATTTGACAACCTTATTTAAAAAATGAGTGTGCATCTATGCAGATTGTAAATTTTGGATGGTGTGTCTGTGTTGTTCCCTTGTTCCAATAGTTGTGTTGTTGTTAGTATTGAGGGGTTTTTGCGCATCTTTATCGAACAAAGTAAATGTAGCTGCCGCTGTTTCATCAGACACGTTAACTTGAATTTTGAACCTGCAAAGTGAGAGATGGTGCATCAGATCTCGTTTAAATTTGATAAAAAATCCAAGCAAATTGCTGGGTGATGTGTGAAAAATGGGGAAAAACATCACGATACATAAAAGAAACACACAATGGTTTAAAATAGAGTCAGCCATCAATTTTCATGTGAATGTTTAAAAGTCAAAAAATTGGATACCTATGTAGATGTTATTAAGAGTAAGTATAAATATCCGATCAATAATTTCGAATAAAACATAATATGAATGAAATAGGTTAAAAGAAAACAAATAGGTGAAAGAAGAGATATGATCTGCAACTATCTTTCAAATTCGACAAAGGAACTAATGAGAATGTATATTTTAGTTAAATTAGAAACTAAAACTGACGGGTGAGATGATGCATCAGATCTCCTTTGAATTTGATAAAAAAGTTCCCAAGAAAATTGTTGGGAGAAGTTATTGATTCCCTAAACCAAAGCTGACAGAGAATCACATTCATGAAAATTGTCATATTACATATTGATTGCTTAATATAATATCGCTTTTTTGTACTAACTAATTTCTTACACATTAATTAGGATATTGACATATTGATTGAGGAGAATGATAACCTTGATTAGCTTGGTTGTTTGAGGGGATGGGCATAAGATTTGAAATGGTTTTTTTTGGACACCTGTCTCAACTGTCTTAATGTGTCATATGAGTGTCGGAAACCAACGCATGTCAGATACTCTGACACGTCTAATCAGAGAGGTATTCATGCATCATAGGGCATATATGCTTCATAGGGCATAATATGATGGTTGCAAAATTATACCATCACCACTATACTCACCAAAAAATAACATTGCCTTGCATTTTTCCTTTCATGTTGAAATACAAAAAATTTATTTAATAAGTTACTCATTAACTACTGAAATGAGCTAGACCCTGCATAACTTCAACTTAAAATTAACATAAAATATTGACAGACCATGGGGATGCTCAACAAAAGTTGCCAATTCAATACTACTAATATCATGCAATCCGCCAATCCCTTTGTTATAACTTATATAATTAATAAACTCTATCGTAGTGAAAAAAATAGCAATGGGTGATCTAAATCAACTGTGGCCAGATCTTTTCGAAGCTATATGGGAATACTGACGAAGCAGCTTCAAGATGGTTGTGCAGACTCATCATAGTGGCATGAAAATATTCAACAGAAAAGAAGTAGATCATATAAATGTAGTATATATATATATATATATATATATATATATATATATATAACAGATTAATTATAAAAATATAGAGAAAGAGATTTCAAGGTTTGCAAGATATCGGATGGTAGGCGACATGAAAGAGGAGAACTCAAATTGCACAATGATTAGATAAAGTGATACTTTGATTCAAAAAAAGAAGATAAAGTGATACTTACGTCGATGAGATAGTGGCAAATTGACGGCATCCGTTGATTGAGACGAACGAAAGGGGGTGGACGAATGACGGCAAGGTGCACTGATGTCGTCAGCCACTGAGAAGATATAAGTTTGGGCATGGAGAGCGTGAACCACAGCAAAGCGTGTTGCCGAAATTACGGCGACCGAGCACTGAACAGAGTGAAGTTTTGGCAAAGGCAAAGTGCAATGATCCGGGGAGTTCTGAATTTGGGATTTTGGAAATTGGGATTACTGTTAGGTGGGTTTAGATTTTGGGAGTTTAGGGATTAGAAGAATAGATGAAGGAAAGGAGAATTGATTTGGGTGAAGAAATGAAAGAGTCGTAGTATCTATTTTAATTTATTAAATTAGAGTCCAAGTTTATTACGTTGACACTTCATCAAATATATGCCACATAATAGTATTTGTTCCACATCAGCAAAATTCTGATGTGTCAACCTTCTCATTCTACTTTCTCAATTTGAATCTTTTTATCCATCCACACATCTACCACCGATTAGATTATTTAGGTACCACCACCTCTTTTCTAAAATTTATTTATACAATTAATTACATGTTCAACACTTAACTACACTTTAATTTGGTGGTAATATAATGTATTCATGTGACCATAATTGGCATTGCATTTCTCTTTATGTGACCAAAATATGGTAACGTCTACAATCATAACATATGGTAACGTCTATTATAAAGAAAATGGTAACTTCTCATCTCTTTCATTGCATCCCTTAACTTATTTTTTCACCCAATTCCAAAACATCATACTGTCTTCTTCAAGTTTTCCATAGGCCTAAAAATGAATTTCCAATCGAGAGAAAGTTGTACAATTTTATTTGATGTGATGAGTTGAAGCTATCTTTGTAATCTGAAGTCTGAACTATTTTACTGTTTTCCTGCCATCTCTATTGCAAATTTTCTGGTTTTAATTATATTCTTGTGTGTTGCTGGCTTCCAAGTGCAAGTATGGCCTTAGAGCCAATTCATTTTACCTCATTCAACATATATACCATAATATTATGTTATGAGTTGAGTTTCAAATATTATTTTGTTAAATATACCATAAAATGAACCCTTTCTTGGAGGATTCAAAGGTTAGATTTCCTCTGTAATTTTTTCGATTTTATTACATTTCATTCAAGATGATCAACAAAGTCAACCACAAATTATTTGAAAAGTTGGAAATTTGCATATTTATATTGTTTGTTCAACCTTACTACATGAAATTAGTCTTGTGGACGACATGATGATCTATAGATTTGTTATATATTTATATTTTTTTTATCCCCTTTTCATATCAATTTTGTCATTTCATTATATTGTTTTAATCTACTCTTATCAAGTCTACGAACAAGAACAACGATCCACTAAGAATAAATAATGAAGGGTGCAGCTCCTTCAATCATTTGGATCGACCTCCACATATGTGCTTTCCTTTAAATCTTGCAGGTGCCAAAAATATTTATTTTTTGTTTTAATTATAAAATTCAGGTTTTGATTACATTTTTTATTTTTGTATATTGTTTAACTGCCTAATATAATTGATTCTTCCTATGTTACGAGTTTTTGTTTTCCAACATTTTATGTTAGGAAAAAAATCACCAATCCATTAGAGTGAAAGCATTGTGCCTTCCTCCAAAATTAAATCTCTTCATATATTTTGAGTAGTTTGAAATTCACAGCATCCTCATAGTTGAGTGATCATATTTCTAATTATATTGTCACTAGGATGCTTGATATCATGGAAAAATTATGTACAATTACTTCGGTTTGCTATAGTTTTTGCCATATATTATTGTTGTCACGCACTTTGCAGCACTTGCATATGGAATGATTATGTACAATTACACAAACACTTACTCATTTCCTCCTATTGCTTATAGATATTTTCAATTTATACAGGCACGCAGCAACCGCGCAATGCGCGGGCCTCAATCTAGTGTCAAACTAAATTAGTGGAGAAGAGAACTACAAATGAAATAGGACACCTAGGATTTTGGGCACACTTGGCATTTGATGCATAGGTGGAAAGGAATAGTACACATGGCAAGAGGAAAATTGAAGACTTAGGGGGGTGTATTGGATTGGGATTTTGAAAGACAATTTTATTGAAAAAAGTCTTGAAGATTTTAAAAGACTTTGTGAGATTATATTGATTTTGTGGGATTTTAAAAGACTTTTTGTAAAAGACTTTTTATAATCAAGATTCTTAACACAAGATTTTGTGGGATTTGGTAGGATTATAATTCAGATTTTTAAGATTTCAAAATATATTACAAATTTTACGATTTCGAAGGATTCAATGAATCCAAACACAAAAAGAAACAATAACAATAGGAATTTTTTTTTTTTGACGGTAATAACAATAGGAATTTAGAAAAGAAAAAACATGTATTAATATTATTATTATTAATAATAATAATAATAATAATAATAATAATATATAGCACAAGAAATAAAAACAATAGACGTTTAGACAAAAAAATGGAAAAACATAAGATACAGAGTGAGCGGGGGGTGGGGGGATAGGGAGGAAGAGAGTGAAGAGAGGAAAAACAAATAAGGAGATAACAATGAAAGACGATAAAAATTGATAAGGATGTTAAAAATTATGATAGTTGATGAAAGATGATATATAATAATAAAAAAAAATAAAAATAAACAAGAGTCTCATGAAATCTCATGAATTTTGGTGAGATTGTTGAGAAAGTGTTTTCTTTGTATTTTTGACTAAAAAGTCTCTCTAAATCCTTTTCATCAAAGAATCCATTAAAATCCTGAGATTTTTGAATAACAAGAGACATTTTAGAAGTCTTGAGAAATCTCAATCGAATACCGCTAATTGTCTTGATTGAATATCAACGGATTTTCTTAAATTTTATAAAAGTCTTGATTGAATACCACAAGATTATTTTATCATAAGAAAATCTTTTAAAATCCTTCGAAATCTTAATTGAATACACCCCCTTTAGAATTAATATATTAAAATTGATAGATAGATAGATAGATAGATAGATAGATAGATAGATTTGAAGGAAATGATTGAGCCTTGGCTTAATGGAACTTTTAATGGAAATGGATTTCTCTATGATAAAAAATGGGGAGGCCTTATAACCAAACAAGGTTCTACTAATACTGGTGCTGATTTTGGTTTTGGAATTTACAATGATCATCATTATCATTTAGGATATTTTCTCTATGGAATTGCAGTACTTGCAAAGATTGATCCAATTTGGGGTAGAAAATACAAGCCTCAAGCTTATTCACTCATGGCGGATTTTATGAACTTGAGTAGAAGTGCAAACTCTAATTACACGCATTCTTGGGCTGGAGGGTTAACGGAATTCACTGATGGAAGAAATCAAGAGAGCACAAGTGAAGCTGTGAATGCATACTATTCTTCCGCATTAATTGGTATGGCTTATGACGATTCAGAACTTGTAGTGACTGCATCTACACTTGCATCATTGGAAATTCTTGCTCCTAAAATGTGGTGGCATGTGAAAGAAGGAGCTAATATGTACGAGAAAGAATTCAGTAAAAACAATAAGGTTATTAGTGTACTTTGGTCTAACAAAAGAGACAGTGGTCTATGGTTTGGTCCAGCTGAGTGGAAAGAATGTAGGCTTGGAATTCAGCTCATACCATTGCTTCCTATTTCTGAAGTCTTGTTCTCTGATGTAAAGTATGTTAAGGGACTTGTTGAGTGGACATTACCTGTTTTAAAAAGGAAAGATGTTGGAGAAGGTTGGAAGGGGTTTGTATATGCCTTAGAAGCAAATTATGATAATGAAAGTGCACTGCAGAAAATAAGAAAGTTAAAGGGTTTTGATGATGGTAACTCACTGACTAATCTATTATGGTGGATTCATAGTAGATAGTGGTGATGGTGTTGAGAATGATGGCTGAATGGTTTCACTAAATTAGTTATTTTTACAAAGAAATTGAGAAAAATGAATCTATGATATATCAAGCATTTTCTCTTACAATTTCTTTTATGTTGTTGATATATGTTGGATTTGCAATCCTTTTTGGTTTGCTTCTTGCTAGTATGTTGGCATAAATATTTTGAAATATTGGTGCTTTTGACATTGTCATGAATTTCAAGGTTCTGTTATTTAAATTTGTTTATCAGTTTCATGGCATGGCAGTCATGTGTTTCGATGATATCAAGCATTTTCTCTCGCAATTCCTGTATGCTATTGTTATTTGCTTGATTTGCACTACTTTTTGGTTTTATATAGCACTTTTTGCTACTACTTGCTTATGTTGTTGCATAAGATGCTCTATTTTTCTGTTTGATAGAAACTACTCCCTGTGTCCCAAAATAAATGTTACAGTTGATCGGTTCACGTTTGCCGACGCACAAATTTATGTTTATGTTTATACTTATGTTGTAGTCTCCCATCAAACAAACACAAAAATAGTTGCATTTAAGCATGTAGATGACAAATGAATATACAAATGAATACTTTCTATTCACTCATGCATGAACTAATGAATTTTAGTTACACATTTTTTTTTTTAACAAATCAAAATGAGATATATATAAACCAAAATACATAGCCCGACCAACATAAGGTGTGCTAGAACGGACCGCAAGAGTTTACATCAACAAAGTCAGCGGTAAAAAGCAAATACAGAAATATATCAAAGCACTTATCAAAGCACATCATAAAATACCAAAACTAATGTAAGTATATCAAAGCACTTATCCTTATTCAATTCATATAAGTTATATGCCTTATGTAATTCACATCATAAATTATAGTAATAGGGCAAATGTAGGAACAAAAAGTATATAGGTTAATGAATGTAAGTTTTGTCCACAAGGAAACACATAAAGTTGATAAGAATAGTTGATAGAACACAAGGAAAACTCAGAAAAATAACAACAGAGGAAAGTGTAAAACTCTCCTGCCAATGAGTTATCCAAGTTAAATAATTTAAGACATAGCAAAGAAAAGCAAACCAATTTAAAACAGCATATAACACCCGAGTGTTGTTGATGGCAGAAGGCCAAAAGTCCAGCATATAAACACACCATTGTGGCCTAACGCCGGCAAGCATCACAATTCCTTCACAAATTGCCTATGGCGGTTGTTTAAAATCCGCCCGGTGCCGCCATTAAACAACACTGCAATCAATTGTTTGCATAAAAATGTACATTTTACAAAAATATTACCCTATAACTTAGGGAATTATCATCAGGAGTAAATGCACATTTGTAAGCTGACATTTTAAAAAAGTTATGTTTTGAAGAAGTAAATCTAAAAAAAACATCTTACATAATTCAAACTCTATCATAGCAACCGCATTGCATCCTTGACGTCTGAAAAGTTCCTTATTTTTGTCACTGTACCCCACACAATAATCCTTATTTTCTATATTTATTCTTTTTTGTAATAATTATAGTATAAGTGAAATTAAAATAGCATGTTTATAACTATCAACTTTTTACATTTATTCTTTTTCGTAAAATTGAGTATTATAAACATGATACTTCCTCCGTCCCATTTTAAGTGTCACAGTTGATCAAATCATACACTTTAAGAAAAGTTTGTAAATGAAATAGAGAGAATACAACTTTTACTAAAATATCATTTTTTTATTGGTAGTAAACATTGAAATACTAAAAAGTAGAACTTTGAGTGTATTTTTTCTCTCACCTAATGATTGCTTTAAGGGGTAAAAGAGAAAAAACCAATATTATAAATAGTATAGAACACTTATATTGGGACAAACAATTTTGGCAAGTAGGACACTTATTTTGGGATGGAGGGAGTATTTTATTGGCTTTTTCTTGTCTACCCCCTTAAGATTTAGGGGTATTTACCCCCAATCACTTAAAATAAAATTAACTAATAGAAATTTTTATAAAATACACCGTTGGATTAAAAGTTTATATCATATGGATCATTAGTGTAAAATTTCAGACAAATTTTAAATCATTTGATATGTTATTGAGACGCATCAAAATTAACAGTTTCTATGATATCTTAAACATCGTTAATCTTTATGTGTCTCAATAACATATCAAGTGACTTTAGATTTGTCTGAAATTTTACACAAATAATATATATGATATAAACTTTCAATCCAACGATATATTTTATAAAAAATTATATCGCTTAAAACTTTTTATAGTGGTTGAAGATATATACTCTCAAATCTTATAGAGGTACACAAGTTGTCACCTATTTTATTTCAAGTACACTAATTAGGATTAGGAAAAAAATAAACATAGAAAATAAGATTTAGTATTTTTTTTCTTAGAAGAAGTCTACAAGGTTCTAGAACAATGAGAAGAAAGTGAACTTCTTGTCCCTTAATCACATCTTCCACAATTAAAAGATGAGGTTCATAATTAAACATCCTAGTTGGACAAAATCCTAAGACCAAAATTCCACGTGTCAAAACCATATCCAATAATGTTTTTTCCACTAAGATCAAAGATCACACCAATGTGCCCACAACAAAACCAGTACATTAGTTTATGACAACAACAAAAAAGTGAAAAGATGGTGGCAGCAATTGCTGTTTTTTCTCCAAAATCCACACTTTTGAAGAACCCCATATGCTTAAAAGACTCAAGTTCAAATTTTGTTGGTAATTCTTTAAAGGGTTTATGCTTGAATGTAAAACCAAGACAACAAAGAAGAGATTCAATCAATTTGGTTGTTGTTTCTGCCACAAACTCTACTGGAACAACAAGCAATGTTAATGGAAGATTTTACTTCAATTTCACTGGTTTTCCTTTTCCACTTGGTCCTTTTCTCAATAGGCTCACTATTAGGACTGAGGTTTGCCATCTTTTGGTTTTTCATATATTTGGTTTTGTTTAGTTCAATTGATTTGGTTATTTGGATTTTGTTCATTGAATTTCCCTATTCATGACATGATATGATGCGTATATGATAATTATAACTTATGTGTTTCTTCTATGAAATTATGACACAGACACGTAGACACTGGTAATAATTTGGGAACATATCAATCACATGCATCGATGTTGTGGTGGTGTTGGACACTGACACATGTTAGATACCGGTTACGTTTTCTGATGTGTTAGTGCTACATAGGTTTATCTTCCTCCAAGTTTTTCATTTTTTTAAGCATCATTGCTAATGACTAGAATGCATAATGTTAAATGTAACAATTTATTCTTTCTCATTTATACTCAATTAATCACAATCTTTTGTGTAAATTTGATGAAAAATCTTTTGTACCAAAGGACATTTTCCTTTTCTGAATTCATATTGGAACTAACTGCCTTCAATGTTATATAAAGTGGATTATGATTTTAGTTGATTGAAGAAATTCACGAATAATTTTGTATTTTATTTTGTGTTTATGATGCTTGTTGAGAACATCACAATGTCCTCTATTTTTATTGGATTCTGAGTGCACTTACTCCTTGATGAAATGAGTTTTTATCTATGAAGGACCGACACAGACACCAGACACAACTCTGACACATAGACACTAATGATAATTTGACAAAATTGAGGTGTTATACACTGAACACGGCTTCAATCTCAAGAGTCGATAATTTAGTTTTTTTGGGCATTTCATGTAATAATGCTTAATGTCGTGTTGGTATGCTTTCCCAGTATAGGAACTTTTATTTTTTCTTTGTAACATTTCGGTATAACTTTTAGCTAGAATTCTGTTTTTGAGATACTTATTCCTCCTTTTTCGTTTAATGATGGTGTAGGCTGTGAAGGGTTCTATATGGCTCTTCGAACAAGAGCAGGCATTAGGCTTCAGCAGTGTTTCAACAAACATTAGAATGACAGTTATCAAACTCAAATCTGGTGGATTATGGGTTCATGCGCCTATAGCTCCAACTGATGAGTGTATTCAGGTTATTCCATTATGATTGCCAATCTTTTTGAGTATTCAAACTTAGAGTGAGTTGGAATATTCGCTTCAAGTCATAGAAACAGTTTCTTGTAAACTCAAGATAATGCGGTTTACAATAGGGCCCTATTTGGATAAATAGCTTGATTAAGCGCTTATAGAATTAAGTCAAAATGTTTTCATATAAATTATAAGCTATTTTCATAAGCTAACCTGAAGAGCTTATAGAAATAAGTTTAAACAGATAATGACAATGTAATAAGCTGTTTCTATAAGTTCAAACAGTTTCACAAGTGCCTGTGTTGGTGGCACATAGATCAAGAGTGTTAGTTTTGTGAACGCAGGAATATAAAATCTATGTTATTGATAGGGTGATTTTATTTATTGCAGCTTATCAAGGAATTAGGGGCTCCGGTGGAATACATTGTCCTTCCTACTTTTGCTTACGAGCATAAAATATTCGTCGGTCCGTTTTCAAGAAAGTTTCCGCGCGCTCAGGTATGGGTAGCGCCAAGGCAATGGAGTTGGCCATTGAACTTGCCTTTAGAATTCTTTGGCATTTTTCGCGCTAAAACTTTGAAAGACGACGATTTATCCACTCCTTGGGCCGGTGATATAGAGCAAAAGGTTCTAAGCTCACCAGAAGTTGGTAATGATCAAAAGTTTTTGCATATTTTTATATTGAAGATCTGTTTGGATTGACTAATTTGACTATATCTACTGACATAATCACTTATGACACTATTTTGGAGAGCTTATGAAGACAACCTATGACATGTCCATAAGTTTTTTTCAACTTATTTCCATAAACTCTCTAGGATAGCTTATGAAAATATTTTATCTTTCATGATAGAAATAGCTTATAAATAAAACCCTATATACAAGTGATTATGCTATAAGAACTTAATTAAGTCATATATCCAAACAGGGCCTTAATATTGGTAATCAAACAATGAAAATTCTCATTTTCTTATTATCTTAGGAATTGGACCATATGTGGAAGTAGCTTTCTACCACAAGCCTTCAAGGACATTATTGGTGACAGATGCTGTTATTTTTGTATCAAAACAGCCACCTGAGTGTATTAACAAAGAATCACTTTTAGCATCTGCGAAAAATGGTTTGGCTGTAAAGATTCTTAGTAAAGGAAAGGAAGTGCCTGATGAACCTGTAGTCGACAACAAAAGAAACCTACAAAAAGGTTGGTTTTTCTATTTCTTTTACTTATTCAACTTTCACAAAGCATATTACTTTTCATTTTGGATTTGACTCCTCTTAAGTGAGTAGATAGTAAAATGAAAAAAAGATCGATATTTCATGCACGTATGTGCATGTAATGTCAATGCTCCATTTAATTATCAATGATTGATATCACTCGCTTTATAGTCTAAAGTGAATTGTCTACTTTAAACTGAAATTTTATCTTTATCCTTCGGTTGAGGTCAAGATGAAATGAAATTTGATGGTTGTAATATGCAGGATGGGAAAGAATGGTTCTACAAATCTTGTTTCTTGGTCCATCGAATCTTTTGGAACCTAATGCAAGCTTTGAACAAATGTCAGAGAAGTTGATTGTTTCACCTATTGTCAAGACTTTGGTCTTCAGCAAAGTTCCTGAAAAGGTAATCTTCTTTCTGTTGTATCATTGCTTTTTCATTAATCCAATTTTGATCTAGCTATATATGATATAGTGTTATTAATTAAAAATGTGGTCATTAGTTAGAGACCAACTAGCAATTCAAACTTCGGTATAAATTCATAGCAAGACATGTATAACTTTCAATTTCCTAAACTAAGAGAATTACTTGCTACTGTGAAAATAAGGCATGTTTTTTAAATTGTTAACGAAAATCTGTCAACCGATATTGAAGAAAAAAAAAAAACTCGAGTCATTCTAGGCCGATCTATATTGACTTATTTGAGCTTATCTACTAATAGCACTTGTTAGACTATTTGGGAGAGTTTAGGGAAATAGTTTATGACACGTCCAAAAGCTATTTTATTTCCTTAAGCTCTCGAGAATAACATATGAAAATAGCTTATATTAAAACAATTGGACTTTATTTCATCTTTTGTTATAAAAATAGCTAAGCACTAATGTGATTAGCATTTATGCTATACACACTCAGTTAAGCTGTTACAAACATCTCAATTCACGTTTTTGCATTGTTTTACTCTGATTCAGGTTAGAGACTGGGTTGATAGTATTTCGCGAGATTGGAGGTTTAGAAGAATCATCCCAGCCCATTTTGCCGCACCAATAAATGTAAGTAGGTCTGATTTCCGTGCTGCATTTGGATTCTTGGACGAGTTTTTAGGCGACCAGTACGATACTTGGCCTTCACTTTCCCTTTTATTCTCATCAATCAAGGGAAAAGCAGCTAGCTATTTTCCACCTGATGACATGAGAACCTTATCATCTCTTGACGAGTTTTTGGTCTCAGTTGGAGCTGTAAAGAAAACTGTTTCAGGAAGGAAGAGGTGAGTGAGAGAGCATGACAATATCATTTGCAAAATGTTAACTTTGCAAATGATAAAATACCTATAGTTTTGTTAATTTAGGAGGTTGATTCTTGTTAAGCAAAATGTAAATGTTTCACAATGCAAATATCATACATATATGTTGTGCATTTCATGAGGCAAAGTTGGTATGCAACTCTTTTAAGTTAATCTTGACGCATCTTAATACATATCAAATGATATATTATATGACATGAACTTTCGATCCAACAAATAGCTTAATAAAATATATATCTAATAAAATGTTATTGAACGGTGTAATAATGTAATATGACTCGAGTGTTACGCTGATGTAATTTGATCACTATATGTGTGTGTCAAGTGACAAAAAGTGTTCATGATTATTAACACGTGAAAATAGACAGAAGACTAACATGTCATGCATTTAAACTTTAGGGGATTATAAGTTGATTTATTTTTTGAGATCAAATTAAGTGTCATTTTTTAAAACTAATACTACCTCCGTTCCTTTTTACTTGTCGTTTTAGAAGAAAAAAAATACTAAAATAAGAGAGTGTATTTTTTTACCTAAATTTTCTATCATAGCCTTTTTTAAATATCATATTTTTAATCCACCAATAAATTCATACTTTTTCACAAACATTATCTATTTCTTTTTTTTTGGTCGAGACTGGGGTACAATAAGCATTAACTATTTCCCTCGCTAGATTGGAGGCACCTCGATGGGTGGGCAAACATTATCTATTTCAAAAAAAAAATTGTAACAAACTTTATTTAAAAACAAACAAAATTTGTATATAATAAAAAGATTATATTGTTTCAACAAAAAAAAAATACTATACAAAATTTAGTCAATAAAATAAAATAAGAATGGGGTATAATAGACAAAATATAACATAAATCGTCAAAACGACAAGTAAAAAGGAACGGAAATAGTATAAGAGTTATATCAAAATAAATAAATAAATAAATAAATAAAAGAGTCCACTCTTAGAAAATGCTATGGCTTTCGGCGTGCCTTATGTTATAGAGGGATATGGCCCAAATAAGGTGTCTCATAATCCAAGTAATAGTTAACTTAGACTATTTTTTATTTTTTTTTATAAAAAAAAATTATATAGAAATTAACTTAGACTATTAATTAAGAGACAGTAAATATCAGAACAAAATTATTGCTAATATTTCTTGGTTTTGCCCATAAATTTTTTTAATGATTCTAATTTGTTCTCTACCAAATAAAAATGAGTATATAGACATTTTAGTAATTGAAATAGAAAGTTTGCCATTTTATCTCTTAAATTTGTGAAATAACAATTTGATCCCTTAAATTGTAATATCAATCAATTTAGTTTCTTCCATCAAAATATCCCGTTGGTAAACATCCATCAAAATCAACAAAAATGCATACTTATTAATTTCAATAGTATTTTGCTGCATCCATATCCTAATTTTTAAAATTGTGGTGCAAAATTTTAGAAAATGATAAGTTTGATACAAAAATGCATACTTATTAATTTCAATAGTATTTTGCTGCATCCATATCCTAATTTTTAAAATTGTGGTGCAAAATTTTAGAAAATGATAAGTGTGATTGAAAATTTTCAATTTTAAATACTAAACCGCTATTTTTTGCAAATTTGAGAAACTAAAATAACCAACCTTTGTAATTTCAGCGACTAAAATGCATTTTATTCAATTAAAAATGTTGTGAACATCGGACTTAACATTTGCTTTTTGCAAAATAGTACTCCATCTTTTATTTTGGGTACAAAAATAGTACTCCTATTTGATAAAGTAAACTAAATAATTGTCCTCTCAAAGAAAGTGAAATAATTGACTAATGACTCACACAACCATCTTGTCCCTTTTTAACACTATAATGTAAAATAATTAATAATGTATGGTGTATATATATTTCATTTTGAGCTATAAGTATATAATTAATAAAAAAAAGTAGTTTAAAGAAATTTGAAAACAATATACACTTTTTTAAAGAAAAAATACCTAATTAAAAATGAATCAAGGGAGTATAATTATAAATCAAAGAAATGAGAAGGTTGACATTTCTTGTTCATGACAAGCTTTTAATGCTTTTAGATGGAAAGTCACCCTCTCCTTGACTAAGTTGAGCTACCAAGTACCAACTCATATTGAGGTGAATTAAATTTTTTATATGATTAATTATTGGGAAATTTTATACACACAAATATATAAAATCTATTAAAGGTGCAAAGTTGAGATCAATGGAATCCAAGGGAGATTTTTTTGTCTTTTTTCTTTTCTTACATATTTTTTGTGTGCTTATGCCAACCACAACTTTGTTATTGCTTAAAGGCATACATGTTTCCCTACATACATGCAACCAACTTCTTTTCACAAAATAATTTAAAAAAAAAATCATGACAACTTTATTTTTCATTGTGTAAATATAAACAACTTTAATTTTCATTTCTTTCATAAACTAGCATTCTTGATCTTTGTGAACCCTACTTAGAGATTGTACAAGTTTGTGATAAAAATTTGGGACTTTATTTGGGACCTTTTATAGGTAAAGTGTAAATGCAAGGGAAAGTTTGTGAAATAATAAAAATGGTTGAATGGGACCTAAGAGTTTTTTTCACATAATAAGATGCATATATTCATTGAAGTGGAGCAGGCACCAAAACTATGGAAGATCATGGATGACATTACTAGTATTATACAACGATCTTAATGATTGCCGTGGCGACCATTATGGTTGGAATGATAACAATTTGTATGTGTTCAGCAATTATAATTCAGTTGATAGTTGGGAAGACGTTGATATATAAGAATATAGCTTTTTTAATCTTAACTTTTTTATGTTTTGGAGAGTAGCATTTCCATCACTCTAAACTTTTTTTATATCAAATTTAAGTGAGTTGAATCTCAAAAATTCAGCAGAGTCAGTGTAAACTTCAAAACTCAAAGATTGCTAGAATGCATGTGTACACAAGTTATTATACACCAATTTGTGGAATTCGTTAGTTTAACTCTTAAGAGAAGGGAGTTCTATTAATTAGTTTAGGGTTCGGAATTAGTCTAAAATTGATATTTTTTTGTCTTAAATAGAGTGGTAATCTACTGAAATTAAATTCACACAATTAAAAGGTCTCGAGTTCGAACAAAGATCACAATGTTTGACCTAACAATTTCAACATTAGACATCAAAATTTATTTTTTTGAAAAGGAGTTTATAATTATGAATACAGGTAAGGTAGATATAAAGATTCATGCTCTTCTTAATTGCTAGTATGAATTGCAGAATTGTTCATTAATTTCTTGATATTTAAGTTACGTGTATGTCATGAAAATGTACATAGGTATAGTCGGTAATGGAAAGCAAGAGCAAAGAGTGACCCTCCATCTTAGTATAAAGACAATACATGAGATTCCATAATCTTTTCTTTTTTTCTTTTTTTTTGGTCAGGTAGCCCAGCGGCTTGAAAATCACCTTTTAAAGGTGAATAAGTGGGCATACCGGGTTCGAACCCCAGTCCCTACACAAATGTGCACAATGTTCAACCAATTGAGCTAAGCTCATGGGACGATTCCATAATCTTAATTAGTAGTACTATTAGATTAGATGAACCTTTGGCTACTATCACAAATCAACAATAGTTATTGATAGGTACTCACTATACCCAACAATTTGTTTTATCCTTCTTAAATCTTAATCCAAGGTGATCATGATCACTTTTGGTTCACTAATTAGTACTTAATTATCTTCAAATAAAATTAAAACTCTTTGATGTTTTTAGTTTACCAATCGAACTATCTATGCGGGACATATAAATTTATATAGACTGAATTGTTTTTCAAATAAGTGAGTATGTACAGAAATTAAATACTTTTTTTTTGAACAAGCCAAAATGAGATATTATATATATAAAAAGAAATCGACCCCGAGCACAAGATGTGCTAAAAACAGAGCGATTAAGTCTACATCACATAAAGTATGAATACAATTGCACCAATCAAATGCCCATACATAACAAAGGGTTTCCCCACCAACGATGTAAGTTAACCCCTAACCCAGGATACTGATTCTTCAGCCACCAGAAAGAACGCCGCTTGATCAGGTCCAATATATGAGGAACAGAGTGTGCCGAGTTGTTGATACAGAAATTAAATACTATGTCACCTCATGTACCCAAAAAAAAGTATGTAAAAAAAATAATTAAAAAGAAAGTAAACAATTCATTTATATTTTCTTTTTATCTTAAGGAAAGTCATCGCCATTTACCAACTAGTTGAGGCGATGATCACAATGATCACAATAGTTTTAGTTATTATGCACCAAAATTTGTAAACATTTTTTTTTTCTTTCATCCTATAGTTTATAAAGAAATGAGTTCTAGTAGTTTAAAGTTCGAGATACGTTCCAATATCAAGTGGTTCTAGTCATTGTTGCGGATGATTGAATTGTAGTCTTTTTAACTAAATTCATAACCAATAACCACCGAATCAACTAATGTGTTTGGTAAACTTGTAAACATTTTTAAGTATATATTCATTTCATGTTTTCAATAAGTAAAATAATCTATAAACTTAATGTTTTGAGATTTTAGGCAAAAATGTAATGTTCAATTTACTTATGTGGTTGCTTTTAGTTCAATATATAAATCTAACCCAGCAAGACTTCTTCTCATATCCCAAAAATTGTATCAGAACCTTATTCGACTTGACGGGGAAGCATGAAGGATGACTAAAGTCTAATATTTTCATTATCCATTTTAAAAGGTGAAATTTTAGCCGCTAAATTAGTCACAAAATAATAATTTATGATTGTAAAAAGTTTCCCCAATCAACCAATCATAAACCACTTTAGAGGTGAATATAATCAAAGTCTAATATTTTTAACTGTCTAACTATAATAATCGATCAATAGAGTAAAAACTTTACGCTAAAGTATATACATCAATTAAATTTATAAATATTTGTCAAAATAAAATTAAATCCATGAATAAATTTTAATTTAATCCTTTTGACCGAATAAATCAATAATATTAACAGTATTTAAGAACAATCAAATGAGATGATACAAATTATCTTTAAGCTTAATTTAAAATTTCAAATTCAAACTTCAAAAATGCAATAAGTAACATTTAAAACTCTTGACCGAAAACTTTATCATCCATATAACGTGTTTTAACTAGAAAATTGCCATACTCAACTGATATAAAATGGTTACGGAACTAATGAAAAAAGAAATTAAATTAAAAATAATATTTTTTAAATTTTAAAAAGTTGATTGTATAAACTCAGATGTCATATTATTATGCTTCTATTTGCTGCTCTAATCAATGCTCTTAAGAGTACCGGTTAACATTTTCCTATAAAAATTTGGAAAAAATTAATTAGTGCATGCCATACACTAGTTAAGGAATCTCAATATAGTGTTATTGTATTGAAACTTGTGTAATTAATGTTTGTAAAAGTTAAAAAATATTGTTTTCAATGAAAAACTTACTCCCTCCGTCCCAAAATGTAAGAGAAAAAAAACTCAAATTTTTTGTCCCAAAATATAAGAGAAAAGTCCCAATATTTATCTTTTCAATAAAAGTTTACTCTCTCTCTTACTTTTTCTATAACCAACAACCAATAAAAATTATTTTTACATCTTTCTATACAACTTTTTTCTAAAAAACATACTCTCAATTATTATATTTTACTTTTTCTTAATAAGTGTGATTTTTATTTTTTCTCTTACATTTTGAGATGGAGAAAGTACTTTTTTATATTCTTAACTAGTGCATGGGGTGCATGGGGTGCACTAGTTAGCATAACCCTAAAAATTTCACTTAAAAGTTAATTGTTGACTAATCATTAAAGAAAAATATAAATGGATTGTTTACGCTTTTCATAATTATCCAAAAAAATTAATATTATTTTTTTCAAAGCAAATTTAAGGAAACTAATTTAAGTTTTTGACTCACTCATTTTCTCACCAACCAAACCGACCCATCCATTCCTAAATTCTTTAATTAGCTTTCTTATTTTTTGTCCATTTTTTAATTTCTCACCATATTTTTCTTCCTAAAGACTTTTTATTTATTTTATCAAATCAAAAATATATAAATAAATAAAATAACCTAAAATTTCAACTCTCTCTCTCTCTCTCTCTCTCTCTCAGATTCTGTAACAAACAAACATAGTGAAGAGACACACACACCGAAACCTGAAAAACAAAAACAACACAAAGAAAGAGATGCTTCCACGTTCTCTTTCAGTGGTCCCTTAAGCCATCAAAATTCACTTTCTTATACTCTCTTTTTTTTCTTTCATTTTTCTGAAAACAAGGTATGATCTTTTTTTTTCATCTTTTCATCAATTTTAACCAAAATCATGATCTGGGTTGTGTTTATTTTTCTCTAAATGCAATTGGGTTTGTTTAAAAATTTGATTTTTATTTGTTTTGATGAGTTTTTAGAACTTACCCTAATTCATTTTTCTGTTTTATTGATTATTTCATTTGGGTGTTTTTTAAAGTTTTGATTTTTATTTGAATTTTTCAAAAGGGTTTGTTTTATTTTTTGTTTTCTGGATTGGAATTTGGTATTTGTGATATTGTTACAAAATTATTGTCTATGGTGTTGCAAGATGAGTTTTCTTGATCATGAAGTTTTGCTATGGATTTTGTGATGTATGTGATGTTGTGGAATTTTGTTGAATCAATGTTATATAAAGTGATGCTTTGTTTTTGGATGAATTTGGATTGATCTTATGATTTTCTTACATGATTGGTTTCATGATTAATGTGATTGATTATGAATAATCATAAGTGCCTTTTTATTTGTTATAATATTTTTGCTTCAGGTTCAGTTAAAAACAATGCTTACTGTTTCACAATTATGACTCATAATTTTGCAGTACAAGTGTTTTTAAGATATTAGAATGTTTGCTTATTGAATTGTGCTTATTGCTTACTGATTTTTCATTTGGTTTTTGATTTTTCACAATTAGAATGATTCTTATTGCATTGATTTTTTTTTCCTTCATTTTTTCATGTATGTTGTTTTTATAATATAAGAAGATAATGTATTGATCTGGATTGAATGGAGAAGAATCAATGTAAAAAACAAGCTAGACATTTTTTTGTGCCATAAAGTTTTTTTGTTTCATTTCCATTTTGAGTTTCAAATAAGAATTTTTCCTAAGAATTCTGAATTATTTTTAGAAAAAACACGCTGGAAGGGACCTCCGACTTTGTGGTTAACAGCCACACACTAACCAATTGTGCTATTCCAGCTACCGACAGTTTTTTGAAGTGATTTTCCCAAATTGATGCTAGTTTCAAAGATTATGATTTCGAATATGCTTTTGCATTTAGAATCAGTCGTTACTTAAATTTAATTGTATGTCCTTTTTACTTATTTGATGTGCTTAGAATCGGCTTTCTTTCTGAATTTCAGGATTTTCGATCTTAATCACGTTCTGCTCTTCTGCACATCTCATTTTTCATCCGATGGCTAGTGAAAGTGTTGAATTACTGGTTGCCCCGGATGTAACTAAGTCACTTGAGGTTAAAGTGAGAAGGAACTCTGCCGGTAATGCTAGGTCAGGAAATGGCGATGAAAAAGTTGTTCCTCATTATCTCAGAGCTTCAACTGGTTCCTGTCATGATTTGTGTAAATATGGGAGGGAGCATGTATCGAAGGAAAGACGATCTATACCTAACAGAGCCACAAGAAAAAAACTTCATCAAAGTTCGGAAAAGAGCATTGGTGAGGTGATTGTCAAGTCCAAACTACCGGTTGATTCAAAGCTGAAAAAGATGTCAACAGACGTGCTCAAAGAATCGATTGATTCCAAGCCAACAAAGATGTCAACAGGCGTACTCAAAGAATCGGTTGATTCAAAGTCTCGGATTCCTGATGCCTTAGATACCAATGCAGACAAACTTCCATCAAAATCATTTGATGGCCAAAAAAATGTTGCTAATGAAGTTAAGGTAAACAGGAAGAAAACATCATCGGTTGAGGTCAAACCATCACTCCTTCAAAAGTCTCGTACTTCTCCATCGACAAGTCAAGAAGTTTCGTCATCAGCTGATAAGGAGGTGCAATCGCAATCAAAATCAACTCTGAAGAAGGTGGAAAGTAAATCAAAACCAACCTCCAAAGTCAAAACTTCATCAACATCAACTGATGGTCCGGTGAAAGCTGTGTCAAGACCGGCTCTCAAAAAGGTGGAAAATACACCAAAACCAACTTCCAAAGTCAAAACTTCATCAAAATCAACTTCAAAGATGTTTGGAACTTCATTGCAGTCATCTTCTTTAAATGGTGAAGAGATGAAGTTTTCGGCAAAACATTCGACATCTTTGAATTCAAATCGCGTCGGAAAGAAGAAAGTATCTTCCTCTTTGAATTCCTCAGAAGGCTTTGATGACAAAATAGTTAGTGAGATCAAGACAGAAAAGAAAGTAGCCTCCTCCAAAACACCTTCAAGAAAACCGATAGCACCTATAAAAGCTTTATCATCTCCGAGAGTTACAAGTCAAAATTCAAGAAAGCACAAGAGCCTCAAAATTGCCTCTCAACTTAGGAATCAGAAGACTGCAAAAAAAGTTGAACTCAAAGAGCACAGCAACAACGAGGTGGAGGAAAAGACTTTGTACGTCATCAACACAGAATGTGAAAACAATACATTGCAATCTGACCAAACTGCAAGCTACGACGATGAGTCGTTCCTCCCTCAGTTGTCCACACCTATGTCTTCTTCAACCTCTGTTACTCCATCCTTATCACAAGAAGACCAAGAGGAATCTGAATATACAGCTAGTGAATTTGAGGTAGATTCTTCGGGAGACTGTGAAATCGAATGCATGGAAAATGAAGGAACTTTGGAAGTCGAAAAGGAAGGCAAGCCGAGAAAGGTTAAGGAAGCTGAAGACAAGGACTGTGAAATGATAAAATTGAAGTTCAGAAGAGGGAAAGTTATTGATAATCAAGTTGAGAGAAATACTCCAAGGAGGCTTAAATTTCGAAGAGCGAAAACATTGGCAGAGAAAGCAAATGTTGAAGACGATAACGAAAGGAAAAGCTACAAAAAAAGAGATGAAACATGTAGTGAGAGCAATGATGCTAATGCAAATCAAGAGAAAGTTGTTTTGAGACACCAAGATGTTGAAGACAAGAAAGATGCACAAGGATTGTTTAATAATGTGATTGAAGAAACAGCTAGTAAACTGGTTGAAGCTAGGAAGAGCAAGGTTAAAGCATTGGTTGGTGCATTTGAAACTGTGATTTCTCTGCAAGACAAAAAACCTTCTGCAAGCATAGTTAGTTGATGAAATCAATATGGATGGAATTTTTGTTGTTTTTTTTTTATTTGTTTTGTTTTATGTAAATAAATTCTAGGAGAATAAGCTTTGGCTTAAGGAACTTTAAGTTGAAGTAGATTTTTACCTTGAATTGATCCTAGAAAAGCTTTGATTGTAGAATTGACAAGAGGGATTTTGTGTTTGGAACTTATCTTACTTATCTTGCATCATATACTTTTTTTCATTACATAGTTTTTATTGTGTTTTGATAATCATATACTCCCATGTTTGTTGAAATTACATAAAAATATAGTCACACTCATGTTTTGATTTTTAAGTTTGTATTTTGCTGGGCTTATCTAATTTTCTTGTTTTCTAGATTAGAATTTTGAAGTTTTAATATTCCAACAAGATTATTGTATATGGTGTTGCAAGAAATTGATCATTAAGTTTTGATATGGATTCATATGTGTCAGTTTCCAATGACTTTGTCATTTCGTCTATGTACTAAAAAAAACCATGCAACCAATCATCTAAGTAACTAAGTTTTCAATGAAGATTTAGAAGTGCAACATATTTCAGTAAATTGAGTTTGAATTTGATCATTCACACTCAATTTACTGAAATATGTTGCACTTCTAAATCTTCATTGAAAACTTAGTTACTTAGATGATTGGTTGCTTGGTTTTTTTTTTGGTACATAGACGAAATGACAAAGTCATTGGAAACTGACACGCACAAAGTGGAGTGACTGGGGTTCGACCCGGCCATAGACATCCAACCTAACAATTTTAATATTTTCTGGCAATTGAGCTAGGACTTATGGACGATTGATTGCATGGTTGATATGATTGATAATGATAAGTAAGTACTAAGTGCTTTTTAATTTGTTGTAGATGTTTTATTACATCAGGTTCAGGTTCAGGTTCAGTTAAAGATAAAGCTAACTGTTTCACAATTATGATATATAATTCTGCAGTACAAGTGATTTCAACACATTAGATTACTGAAGTTGCTTACTAATTTTTCTTTTGGTTTTGGTTTTATGATTTCTTTTCCTTGGTACATTTATGCCTTAATTATGACTATTGTTGCATTAATTTTTTCCATGCATGTTATTTTTATAATAATAACACTATAACAGAAGAGAATGTAACCTCTTGAGGGAGAGTTTTACCTCTTTGTGGTCCTTATCCGGCTCAAGAGATTAGTCTCTACAGTTGCGGGCAGAGAATACCCGGTTCAAACCAAAAGAAAATAATGTAACCAGTTGTAAAAAACAAGTTAATCAGTTCTTTTTGTGCAATAAGTCAATAACCATTTTTGAGTTTCAAATCAGAAAATTAATTTATTATACCAAAAAGCATTCTGGTTTTTTTAAAGAAAAAAGGAAAAAAGAATTAGAAAAACGCTAGAAGGAGACGTTGAACCTCCGACCTTGTGGTTAAGGGCCACACACTCTAACCAACTGAGCTATTCCAGCTTTTTGTTTAATTTTTTCTAGTTTCAAACATTATGCTTTTGTTGGTGATAAATTTTTATTTGTTTGCACCTTAAAAGATTCACATGATGTTTTGAGACATCAAGATGTTGAAGACAAAAAAGATTTACAAGGATTGTTTAACAATGTGATTGAGGAAACAACTAGTGAATTAGTTGAAGCTAGGAAGAGTAAGGTAAAGCATTGGTTGATGAAACTTTTGTTGTTTTTTGTTGTGTAAAAAAGTTGTAGGAGAATAAGCTTTGGTTGAAGGAACTTTAAGTAGAGGTAGATTTTTGCCTTGAACTAATCCTAGAAGCTTTGATTGTTGAATTGACAAGAGGATTTTGAGTTTGGAACTTATGTTAATTTATGGCTGCTTTGCAATAAATTAATGCAAAGGAAGAATATCCTTTTGAATCTTTGACATGGTCATGCAAGCCAAAGGAATTGGAAAATTGCAATTTTTTAGAATAAACGTGCTTCAAAGATTCATAAATGTTAAATCAACTGACAATATCGATATTGTTAGATATTACATCTTCATCCGAATTTGAATCAAAGATCTTGCAATATGTATAAATTTAATAGTATTTATTATCAAAATTCAATTAGAAAGAAAAGAAAGGTGCTTCTAATTGAAAGTATCACTAAAAAAAGAGTGATGACATTTCAATTTGGTTCAAGTTCAAGAGTGACTAACTAAGTTTAAAAGGAGAATAGAGTTTAGGGGACACCATCATGCCCCTATCTTCTCATTCTATAAAGGGAATAACTAACACATTCAATAGTTTGTATTTTTTTTTCTTCTACAAATTGTTTTCACTTGAGGCAATCATATTTGATGCATGCATGTTAGAAATGTGTGTACTGTGTACATATTCAATTCTCACTCGTACACAAGTCAATATTAATAGGAAAATTGTTTAATAAAAGAATGAATGATACGTCCCTAGTTGATAATAGGCCAAGCTCAAAAGGGTCATCATTTGGACTAGGGGTGACAAAATGATCCGCTAATCCATTATCCATACAATCCATCCGACATTTTATTCATCCAATCCATCCATTAGTAAGACAAATGATTCATGGATCGGATTAAATCCATCCATTTAAATTTAATGGATAATTCGATCCATCCACTATATTTTAAAAATCCAATAGATCTTTTATTTGTATTTATCAAGATCCAATGGATCAATATTTAATATTATTTATTATAAATCTATTTATTTAAAAAACTCAAAATTATAATAATAAGTGTGTTAAAATTAAAAATTTGGATGAATAAGTTTGTTTTTCTTAAGCCCAAAACTTGATATGTAGACAAAGCCCAACATCAATTTCATTTTAAATTTATTATTAATAATTTATTATATTATATATATTATTAAATAATAAATATATATTAATTGGATGGTTGACCATGAACACTACTGGAGTTGACCTCCGGACCACCTTCCTCCGCCGCCGGACCACCGTGGTCAACGCCGGCGGCGTCCGTTGACCACCACCACATTTTGAATTATTTAATTAATATTATGAAATATTTTTAAATTATTAAATTTATTGGATTTATTTAAAAGAAACAATTGGGCTTAAATAAAAAACTTAGTATTGGGCTTTACAAAAATCATGTTTAGACAATTATCAAATTGATGATATAGTATTATTATCCCCACCCCCTAATATAAATTAATATGCAATTGATTATTAAATTAATTCATGCAAAAAAAATAATACACTTTAATATATGGATCGGATGGATATCCATCCATTATAAATGGATGGATCAGATGGATTTTATACTCAACGGATTGGATTGGATGGATTTTTTTTAATTAATATTTTAGTGGATTGTAATGGATTAATGGATTGTTTTAATCCATCCATCATGATCCAAATCCATATCCATCCAATCCATCCATTTTGTCACCCCTAGATAAAACTTATGCTTTAAAAACTGTGTACTTATAATTATTTTAGGGTCAAATTTAGTAAATTGTTTTTTTTTTTTTTTTGAACAAACCAAAATGAGATATATATATATATACGAATGAAATCACACCCCAGCACAAGATGTGCTAGAGCATGTCAAAAGAGTTTACAAGACCATGAATATCACAATACAACCAAAAATCAAATACCCAGACATAATAATGGGTTAACCCACCAACTAGACAGATTAACCCCTAACCCTGGATACTGTAACTGCAACCACCAGAGCGAATGCCGCTTAATCAGGTCCAACATATGAGAAATCGACTGCGTCGAGTGTTGGAAGAGGCGCTGATTGCGCTCTTTCCAAATTACCCAAACACAAACCAACCAGATAAGCTGCATAAACGATCTTCGCCTCCGAGTGCCACCGACTGCAGAAGTGAACTGAGTGAGATGGGCTGTAGGAGTCAAAGGATCAACCATCTCAAAACCAATCCAAGACCTGACTAGCGTCCATAGGGAACCAAAAACACCGCATGAGAGAAAAAGATGCTGAGTCGTCTCAATGTCACCACACCCTGAAGTACAAAGTTGATCCGTGGGAGGAATAATGCCTCGCAGAACCAAATTTGCCTTCGTCGGTAACCGATCTCTCAAAAGTCGCCAAGCAAGAATAGACACCTTCGAAGGAACATGTCTATGCCATATAAGATCCGCTGCATCATCTAACTGAAGCGCCTCCTGAGAAACCAAAATCTGATAAGCACCGCGCACCGTATATCCACTATCGGGATCGAAGCGCCACTGCCAAGCATCAGATACCTGCTCCTGTAACTGAACATCAAGTAATAAGGTCTGACACTCCCCCAACATCTCCTCCTCCCACACCCATAACTGCCTCCGCCACTCCCACGCCCCACCCCCAGCCCCCCACCCCTGAAAAGCCATCTGAGCCACCGTATGCTGCTTGGTCTCTGTCAAATCAAACAAACGACCAAAACGCACACTCAACGGGACTCCCCCCAGCCAAGGATCCAACCAAAACGAAGTATCCCCTCCGTGACCAACCCACCTCACCACACCCTCCGCAAACCATCCTCCCTCAACCCCACCAATACCATCCCTAATCTTCACTATCTCCCGCCACCAAGCTGACCCTCTCCTCCCCCCCTCGCACAATCGACCATCCTCTACGCCATATCTAGCCTCCAACACCCTATACCAAAAACCCCCCGATCCACCAGCATCCGGGGACTATAAAGGGGACTATAAAGTTTCTTGTAGGTTGTTAGTCATGATACTTCCTCTGTTTTTTTTAAGTATCTTTACAAATATATACGGCCATGATAATATTTTATTGAAAAAATTAAAGTAATTTAAATAGGGTATAATTGACAAATTATACTATTAAAATATTAAAATGACACTTAATTAAAAACAGTAATTCTACGCCAGGTGGCACTTAAAAATGAACGGAGGGAGTAATTGTTATTTTTGTATATCTTCATGTTATATTGGTTATGTGTTATGAGTTATTGGTTATTGTTTATCTACATCTTCATCAAATAGTACATGATTATAATTTATCTACATCTTCATATAATTCATGAGTATATTTCACATATATATATATATATATATATATATATATATAACACATGAAGATGTACTTGTGTGTTATGATTTTCACCTTGATTTCTTCTTTTCACCTTGATCTCTTCTTTTTTGTTTTGTTTGTTCATCGTCTTCCTCTTTTTCTTCCACTTTCACATGATGGGATTTTATTGTATCTGTGTGTAGCGTATATTATATGAGATGTATTTTGTATGGATAATACTTCTATTACTTATGTAATTAATCATGACTATATAACTATGTATTAATGTATATAGAGCTACATAAATACATTTTTAGATTATACATATTTAAATAACCAACAAATCCTAAATTTTTAAAATAGAAATACTAATCTTAAATCCTATTGACATCTTATTTTAAATATAAATCCAAAATATATTTAAATTTAAATCTTTAAAACATATTTAGTCATAATATTCTTAGTCATCTGTATTTTGTATTGGGCCAAAACATGATACAAGTGAGTCACGAAATCTTAAAGTATTGAATTTATGAGTTATCTTACTTATAAAGTGTTCAACCTTCTTTTTCCTAAGCAATATGAAATTTAACTCACCTTACATTCTTTTTATATTGAACTCACCTTATATTTATCGCAACAACAAATTCAATGCATATCATTGCTTTAATTAATGCCCAATCCAAAATGTTGATGCCCCGCATTACTATTTAACCCCATATGTTTGTAACCAATACAATAAGAATTTTTGTTCTAACTGTGATATGTTCTGGGCGAGCATGAAGGTTTTTTTAGGGAAGTTGACATTGTTGAAGTAAGAATGTAAAGAAAATGAAATAGTAGGTGATAGTAGCATTGATTGAATGAGGTTTATTGAAAGAAAAAATTATGTAGGTGATAGTAGGGTGTTGAATGATATACATAAAGTTGATAGTAGTCCGTCCATTTAAAATGTTGATTGTTTTAAAGCTCAATATCTTCAACTCATCTTTTGAGCATTTGGTACCGATGGGTGATATAATATTGAATTCAATGCATGAAAATTTCTCCAATTTGATACCCATGGGTGATATAATCACGAATTCAATGCATGGAAATTTCTCCATAATCCCGTAGTGCAAAAAAGTCCTCTAACTAATAACTCGTGCCGAATACTTAAATAGGAATTCCACTTATGTACTGATATGTATTGCCTAGTGATCAATGAATAGTCTTTTAAGATATGAACAAGTTGTTATGATTTGTTATGATGTAGGCAAATAAAATGAACACAATATTAGATGTGATCAGTGCAATAATGATGAGAGTATTGATAAATAATTGTTATAAAAATTCTCAAAATTGATAAAAGTTATTTGTGTCTTTACCTTAGTTTTGAATTTTATTAATCAATATATTACTTCGTTCCAAAATATAAAAGAATATTGGTCAACCAAAGTAAATGTGTTTAGTCCAACTTTTTAACCAATACATTCATTTTCATTGATCAATTTTCCTTTATATTTTGAGACAAAAGAAGTATGTATGAACTATAATTAAATGTTGTTTATCTCAAGAAAGATCATGTTTATGAACGAAATAAACTCATATTAGTATTAGAAATTTTGAGGTCACACGTGAGTCTTTCTAATTATCACACGTGAGTCTTTCTAATCAGAAGTCAGAATTATAACACGGCGTTTTTGTTAAAATAAGTTAAAAATTAGTCAAAAAAATTATTACTAAAAAAATTATTTTTCATAATGAACTTTTAAATTATAAAACTATAAACATCTCATGCATGATAATTTTGACAACATAGGTGAATCAGAAATCTGTAAAGTGATTATTATGGCATCACAAACACAAACATTCGACATCATAATCCTAGGAGCAACAGGTTTCACTGGAAAACATGTTCTCAAACATGCTCTCAAATTCCTTAACAACAACAACAATCTTAATTTCAACTCCATAGCTATAGCTGGTCGAAACAAATCAAAATTAACCCAAACTCTTAACTGGGCAACCCGACCCGACCCACCACCTTCAATTCCGATTCTCATCGCCGACACAACCGACCAAACTTCACTCCGTTCACTCTGTCTCAAAACCCGTCTCATACTCAACTGTGTCGGTCCCTTTCGCCGCCACGGCGAATCCGTCGTGGCGGCTTGTGTTGAAACGGGTTGTGATTATTTGGATATAACGGGTGAGTCTGAGTTTATGGATCGGGTTGAAATTGGGTATCATGAAAAAAGTGTAAAGAATGGTTCTTTGATTGTTTCTGGTTGTGGGTTTGATTCAGTTCCTGCTGAGATTGGTTTGTTGTTTCATTTGAAGGAATGGGTTGGTGGGTTTTTGCCAAATAGTGTTGAAGCTTTTTTGAGCGTTGAATCTGAGAAGAAGATTGTTGGCAATTTTGGAACTTTTGAATCTGCTGTTTTAGCTGTTGCTGATTTGAAAGAAATGAGAGAAAGAAGGGATGTGCATGCAATCAAAAGAGCTAAGCCTTTGGTATGAATTGCATATATTATATAGTATCATAATAGTTGTATGTAGTAGGCTATATTTCAGTGACATTTGAAATTGAAGGTGTGTCTGGTATCTGACATGTTTTGATGTCTTACATTGATGTTATCCCAACGCATAGTGTTTACATTTGATTTAATCGCTTGTATGTAGTAGACTATATTTCACTGACATTTGAAATTAAAGGCGTGTTTAGTATCTGAGGTGTTTTGATGTCTTACGTTGATGTTATCCCAACGCGGTGTTTACATTTTATTTAATCGCTTGTATGTTTTCCAATTATTACTGGTGTTTGTGTTATGCTTGGTGTTCGTACCAATGCTTCATAGATAGTAATTAAGGTTTACTTAATTGAATGCAGTGGTTAAAGAATAGACACTTATAAAATATATTACACAAGCATAACCAAATACAAAATAGTTTGAAGTAGTTACGCTTACAACAGTTCCAGATTTGATGCATAGTTAGTTACTTGTAATAGAAGTTAAGGTCTTCTACATTTGTTGTAGCTTTCATTGTGATAGGAACTATGTAATGGTATGAATAATTGTTCTCCATTCATTGAATAGTCTAGGGAAATCATTTCATATTCACTCCTTTGAGAATTTTCTCTCAATGTCTTCTCTCTCAAAATAATATTAGATTCTCATTTGGACTAGAGAGTTTGTTTTTAGCCATAATTCAAGTGTTATTGTCAATGAAGTGAAGATGGCTGAGCATCATATTTTCATCATATGTTAAAACATTGACTCTTCCTTGAATTCTCATGGTGGATTTATCGTCTAAATTATGTAATTTGATCCAATCGCTATTGGTCCATTGTACGCTATAAAGTTTCGTCAAAAAGTGCCTATGGCGGAAAAAGCGTTGTAGCACAGCGGAATTTGAACAAACCACTTTCCGCTAATTTATGCGATATGCAATTGACAATTCTGTTCTACTCAAACTAATGTAACTTTGTGTAGTTTACTTTGTTTTTTTTTTCTTTCTCCATTTAATATATTTCATATCCTCTATGTAATTTTCCCAAATTCTAATGAATCGTGCATGTTTGTAGATTCCAGGTCCCCTTCCTAAAGGACAAATAATAGAACACCAGAAGAAAATTGGCCTTTGGGGAATAACACTACCGTCAGCAGATGCAACCTTAGTTGGAAAAACATTTTCTACTCTAACAGAAAACCCTGACGGTCTCCCAGGATTGGACGAGAGTCCCGAAACAGTCGAGAAAAGGAAACACTTTTGGTCATCTATGAAGCCAGTTCATTTCGGTGTGAAGTTAGGTTCAAAATCTTTGTTAGGCATTTTTGGATACATCACATTTGCTATAATCTTAGGTCTTTTCGGAAGTACAAGTTTTGGAAGATGGCTTCTTTTGAAATATCCTTCAATCTTTAGCTTTGGTGGTTTCAGCAAGAATGGTCCTTCTGAAGAGGAAGTGGAAAGTGCTTCGTTCAAGATGTGGTTTGTTGGACACGGTTTTAGCAATGAACGTCTTGCTGCAGAAGGAAACTCAAAACCTGATATGGAAGTTATAACAAGAATAACCGGACCCGAAATGGGTTATGTAACAACGCCGATAATTATGATTCAGTGTGCTCTTATAGTTCTTAGCCAAAGAAAGAATCTACCAAAGGGAGGAGTTTACACTCCCGGGATTGTATTTGGTCCAACTGATCTTCAAGAAAGACTTCAAGAAAATGGAATTTCATTCGATGTCATCTCGAAAAGTAATCTATCTTCTTGACTGGTGCAGCTCATAATTGATTAGAAGAGAATAAAAATGAGTTAATGTCCTTGTGAGAATGTGTATTTATAATCAAGTTTGTTTCATTTGTTTACATTTTGTGAGAATACTATATAGTTGTAACATTTGTATTCATAATATTCAATCTGATAACTTCTATACATTAAAGAAATTTAAAGAAAAAGAATATAATAAATGGTTAAGAGTATGAAAAAGAAACACTAATATTTTAGTGGTGTTATAAAATAATTTATTATTTATTCATATTTGGAGGGAGATAATCAATGTACTAATTGGCTAACTAATTCTAATATCAAAGTTTTTATCTACGAGGTTATCATTGTGGAATTTCCTCAGAGGGAATTGATTTATACCTCGTAGTATTTGTCTTAGTTCATTTATTTTTGTATTTTGTCTTTGTTTTGAGTCTTTGATTTTTTTTTATAAATAAAAAATAAAGTAATTTATAATTTTAAACAAATAATATTTATAAAATGACTTGTATTTTAAGATAGAGAAAATCAAATTTATATGAGATCAGAATGAAAAAAAAAATAATTTAAAAGGAGGTATTTTAAAATACCTCATATTGGCTAATTCATCATACAAATCCCTTTTACCAGCTTTGAACCAGAGACCTCAAGATAGATGCATAAGCCTCTAACCAAGAGATCACATGGAAGATGGTGTCACTTTCAATAATTGCTAAACATTTATATTTACTAATTGGTTCATGCTTTTTTTTTACTATTTCTATACTAGTACATATGCTTTTTTACTATTAGTAAACTGTGTCACTCTTTTGTAACAAAAATAAAGTAAAGTGTTTCAATCATAAAAAGATAGATGTAGTATATTAATTAATTTAATCTTTTTTCATAAATAATTTAACCTTATTGATTTGTTTTTGGAAATTTTAAAGTATTAACGTCTAGAAGTTATCAGATTTATTACTCTGATACAATTGAGACCATGCTTTTCTATTTGAAAACTAGCTCAAATTGTTGTATGTCAACATGCTGAGAATAAAGAGAAGACTAAAGTAGAACAAATGTTGTTACAAATAATTTAATCTTTCGGTTCTACGAGTAGAGCTCTGGTTCAACTTTAATGTAAATAAAATATAATAAAGAATTAATCCCGTGAATTTATCTTAATTAGTAGGGAATATCTCATTATATATGTAAGTGTTAGAGTTTAAACTTTAGAGACTTTACTTATTCATTTTAAAGATAAAATTTATAACCATTAAACTACTTGATAAAAAAATGACAGAATTATTTCATGTAAAAACTAAACTGTTATAATTAATCAAATGTTAGTTAGTTTAATGGTGATTGACGCATGATTTAGTAGAGACTAGAGAGCACCACAGTTCGATCCTCGTAACTGTACTTGGGAGTTGGGAGGGGCTGGAACCACTTGATACCAAAACTGACCCCTGAATCGGCTTAGTCAGTTCAATAGACTAGATACTGATGATGGTAGAAACAAAAAATAAATTAATAAACTTTTTTAATTAAAAATGTTTTGTCTCACTTATTCAAGTATGCCCAAGGGTAATCTAACCCAAACAATGGTTTTAGACCTCCAAATAAAAAATTTTAAGGAAAATATGTCTCAATTTAAAATTCGTTTTAAATCTGACTTAGTATTAGTCAGAGGAAATAAATACTTTGTCTCTCTACTTAATTACAAATTTGTATTCTCATGACATGTGTTGTTACTCTCTAATTTTTAGAGAAAGAAACCACGATACTCCATAACTCAGAGTTGAGCTAAGTAAAGTCTAATAAAAAATTTAAATTTGGTACATCACTTGTTCAATAAACCTAAAAAATAACTTTTATTTATAAATAAGGTCGGAAGGAGTATTTGATAGAGTCTATTAATCACATTTTTTTTTACCAAAAAGAAAGGTATTTTAAAATACCTTATTCAGGGGTAATATTCAAGAGAGGTTGCTTGGTGCCAGTCTCAAACTGAATGTCATTTAGCAAAAGAAATGCCTTAACCAAGTGACCTGTCACAAAACTGACAACACATTTACCATACAATGGTATTTTATTTAACTACAAAGCTGGCACTTTAGTTTCCAAACATTAAACATAAGTGTTTGAATTTTTGTAGTAAGAATCAAAGGTTTAGAATGTGTTGTCCATCCTGACCAAAAAAAAAAAATGTGTTTTCCATCTTGTATTGGATTGTCAGGTTGTTATTAAAAATTAAAAATTTGTATTTTTTGTGGTCAATTAATTTAATTTTGATTGATTAATTTGTTTCTTATATATGATACGATATCATCATTAATGTATAGATGTAATAAAAATTAGAATATTATATCAATGATAAAATTCATTTTTTTTATAAAATATTTCATCATTATTTTATAAAATATTTTTTTATCATTACAATCGTACAAAAACAAGTACATGGTATGCTACATACAATCGTACAAAAACAAGTACTCTGTAATTTTTGAGGAAAAATTCATACATATGCAATAACATTCAATCCGACCTAACTCAATGAACAATGTACTTTATCAATAGTACTTGTTTTAGGGGTGATGGAGTAGTTTCAGATTGCATGTATTTTGAGAGAGGCGCATTGCAGTCGGTCGTATCTAAACCATTTGATTAAGATTAACAGTTTAAATTTTATGCTCAAATATTTAAAAATAATTAAAAACTATTTTTTTTTATAGTCAATTAAAATCTGATAGTATTAAATTTAAATGTTTAATATTAATCGGTCAATTTAAATTATCTTATTCCATGTAGTCAAACTACAAATAATCCAAGTTGGCCTAGCCTAGTTCTCATACTTACCCTTAAAGTTTTTCAAGATAATTATATGATCGGTTCTTAGCCAAAGAAATAATCTACCAAAGGGAGGAGTTTACACTCTCAAAATGTAAGGTATCTTCTTGACTGGTGCAGTTCATAATTGATTGGAAGAGAATAAAAATGAGTCCATGTCTTTGTGAGAATGTGTGTTTATAATTCAAAGCTGAGAGCATTTTTTGTTTATTTGTTTACATTTTGTATGAATACTATATAGTTGTAGCAACATTTGTATTCATAGTATTGAATCTGATAACTTCTATATACAACTGTTTCAAATATCTAAACATACTTCAAAATTTCCAAATAAGTTGATAAGATTAAATTAATTAAAATTCCAAATCTATCTTTATGTGCATGGTAATAACCATTTGGTTTGATCACTTCAAAAAAAAAAAAACCATTTGATTTGATAAGTTATGAGACTCTTAAACTTTTCCTAATTAATCCACTTCACCAACATATATATAACCCATTTTGGATCAGGTTATTCTCGTTATAATTTCCATATCATTCACAATCACTTATAATTAATAATGAAAAAAATAAATTAAAAATAGAATTGACAGATAAGAATATGATAAATAATAAAGATTATAAAAAATAAAAATTACTATTTTATTAGTAGTATAAAGTAATTTACAATTTGAAACAAATAATATTTATAAAATGACTTGTATTTTTAGACGAAGGAAATAAATTTTATATAAAATTAGAATGACAAAAAGGAGGTATTTTAAAATACCTCATTGGTTAATCATCATAATATTCCTTTACCAGTTTCACACCAAGAACCTCAAGGTAGAAATATAAACCTCTAACCAAGAGACCACATAGGAACTGGTGTTAATAGTTACTGAACATTCATATTTAATTATTGCCTTGTGATTTTTTACTACTATTTCAAAAGTACATATGGTTTTTTATTACTCCCTCTGGTTTTATATATAAGAAACAATTTATTTTTTAGATACATTAAAAACTTGATGTATTTAGTCAATAATATAGACTAGATACATCAAATTCTCAATATATCTAAAAAAAATAATCTTTTCTTATATATAGGACCGGAGGGAGTATTTAGTAAAATATTTTACTTTTTTCTTTTTGGTACAGCATAATATAACTAAAGTGTTTCACTTTTTTATGATCAGAAAATGAAGAATTATGGCCACGGCCTAATTAGAAAAAGATAGATGTGGAACTCTAATCAATTTAATTTTTTTACAAGTAATTTTATCTTATTATTAATTAATTTGTTTTGGGAAATTTTAAAATAAATTGAAATGTGACATTTTTCGATGTCTTATATTGATGTTATCCCAATGCATAGTGTTTATGGGTGCGTTTGATCTATTAAACACTAAGTACTGGACAGCATATCATAAGATAGAACAGTACAACACAAGATAAAATAACACATGATAAACTTTTATGATATTGAATAATTTTTTGTTTTATACGATGTTTGATGGAAAAAAATGTATTTTGGTATTTTAGACCTCTTGTACTATGGACAAAAAGGTGTGCTGTGGTTTAGTAGAGGACAAATATTTCTACTTTTGTGTTGTCCCTTGCCACTTGATTTGTCCAATCCCTGAAACAATTTCACAATCAAACGCAGTAAAACTGGACTTGTTTTGTCCAGTACGTTATTTTTTATCAGATCAAACGCACCCTACATTTGATTTAATCGCTTGGATGTAGTAGATTATATTTAACTGACATTTGAAATTGAAGGTGTGTCTGGTATCCAACATATTTTGATATCTTATATTGACGTTATCCCAACGCATAGTATTTACATTTGATTTAATCGCTTGTATTTTATCTAATTATTACTTGCGTTAGTGTTATGTTCGGTGTTCGTACCAATGCTTCATAGATACTCCCTCCGTTTCAAAATGAGTGTCGCTTTAGCTCAAAAAATTTGTTTCAAAATAAATGTCGCTTTTCAATTCCCAATGCAACTTTTTCCATTTATATCATCTATTTACTACTTTATACACTATTTCCAAGAAAATAAAGGAAAAAGTATACTTAATTTAGCAAATGTACTATTACTTTTAACATAATGGTTGCATTCCTTAATATGTGTGAAAACACCAAAAGCGACACTCATTTTGAAACGGAGGGAGTAGTAATTAAGGTTTACTTAATTGAATGCAGTGTAAAACTCTCTTTTATATGTACATCCAATCAAAGTGGTTTACTTAATTGAATGTAGAGTTTACTTAATTGAATGCGTATAACAATTAGTATCTTTAGTCTAATTAAGGTCTTAATTAATAAGTTTTTATAAAATTTTGTAAAGTCAATGCATGAAAAATTGAGCTATTTAATTTTTTAATTAAAAAAAGTTTTTTAAAATAGAATGTTTAAAGAGTGCTTCGGAACACTGATTAACAAGATTCTTTTTTAAATAGATTCAAGACCAAATAAATTATCTAAGTCCACATATTTATAAAGATGAAAGGGATGAAGACTAATGCTTTGTTTGGATGAAGAAAGAAAGTTGAAGTAAAGAAAGTGAAAGGAAATAATGTTAGAGGAATGAAAGTAAGTTGAAAGTAAAGAGAAAATGAGATGATTTTTTTATTGTTTGGTATGAATGAAAGTGAGAAAAAAGTGAGAGGAAAGAAAGATACATATTTAATAAATGACACAAATATCCCTACACTACTTAAAATAATACTAGTATTTTTAAAGTATTATATTATTATTATTATTATTATTATTTATTTTATACATACTAACAACTCACCGTACAGAATATAAATATAAACATGCCTGGATGCGGAAAACAATAAGCAAATTTGAAAAGAAAAAAAAAAGTAAATTAGTACTAGTTTTTTGTACGTAAAAAAAAATAAGTTGAAGAAAACATTATACATCAAAAGCAAGGCTGTTTTTGGTATTTCAATGACTTGTATCATAGTTGCCACTTTCTTTCCAATTGTGAGCGTAGGGATGACAAAAGTATCCAAATCTGTGGGCCCCGCCTGAAACAGAACCCGAGTTAACGGATAAAACCCGAATTAATTGGGTTTGGGTGACACTCGATATTTCGGGTTCGAGTTTGGGTAGTGTCAAACCCACAACCGAAACCCGAAATCACGTCCGTTATATATTAAATTATATAATTATCTCTCTTACATTAACATATTGTAGACTATTTTTCATCCTTATTTTAATGTTGAAAATAATGTTAGCATGTTATAGACCATAATTTCGTTGAATTTTCCGTATTTTTTTTACTTTTGTTAATATAATTTCGGGTTCGGGTTAGGGTAGAAAAAACCTGAATCCAACGGGTTTGAGTTTGGGTGCTATTTTGTCACCCGAAAATCTCTTTGAGTTCGGGTTCGGATTTACCCGATATTTTCGGATTCGAGTTTGGGTAGTGTCAAACCCGCGCCCGACCCTACCCGTTGCCATCCCTAGTGAGCGGAAAGTTTTTGGCCATAGGTCCCATACAGAATAATCTTTCCTTTCTCTCTGACATCACAACCAAACAGTGGAATCCCATTTTCCAATAAACTTTCCATCCATTATACTTTCTTTCCTTCCACTTTCCTTAAAAACAAACAAACAATGTGTAAAAGTTAATTAGGGATGAAAATCCTAGTTCACATTCTAAAATTATATGAATTATTTATAGTAAATAAAAATTTTATATAAAATTTTATAAACATTTACTTGCTAAATAGAAAAAAAAATAACTTATTAAAAACAGAAAATGTATTTTGTCTACACTTAGATACGGAATTAAACTCTTATACGACTAATAATAATAATTATATTTTTAGATAATTAACAAAATGGTAATAATAATGAGTGATAAGGTGATGGTGAATTGATCGGACAAGTAGAAGAAGTTGTTGGTATGAAGACACACAACACAATTTATTTGATATTGAAATATTAGTAATGAAGTTGGAAAGACATATTCATTACGTCTTAAAATGAATATTCTAAACTATTTATCATTTTAATTTTTTTTATTTTATTCTTTAAAATAATTATTACTAGGTAAAAGAAAAAATATAATTAAAAATCCTTTTTTTAGTATTCTAATGTCTACTATTAAAAAAAATATAGTATTTTTGTAAAAGTTACATTCTCTTTCTTTCATTTATATATTTTTCATAAAATATATAATTTGATCAACTGTGACATTTAAAATGAAACGGAGTAGTAATATATATTAAGTCAAAAATCAGAAATTATATTCCATTTTTTTATTTTAAAATTGTCTTTTTATAGTTCTTTAGCTGGAACCAGTTGCTTAGCAATAGCCCTGAGTATCGGTTATTATGACTATTAAAATTAAAAAGTTTTATTAACATGTATCTTAAATATACATATTAAAAATCTTAAAGAAGAATTTATATTAAAAAAATGGTGATATTTTAATTTAAAAAAGTGGAAGACATAATTTTTGAGACAAATTTGTTTCTTAGTGTCTCAACAAGTTAATATTTCTTCAATACCACAATATATATCGTTTTATAATATAAATGTAACATTAATTTAAATTATTTATGTATTTATAGGTGGCTTCTAAGGTGTACCAGCTATTAAGTGTCTCACTGTTGAGTCACCTAAATTTTACCATAAGATCTATTGAGTAAAATTGAATGGTTGAGATTCACTTAAAATTAAAAGGTTGCACATAAATTATCCTCACTCAATCTATCCTTTATTAAATCTGTTTTCTCTTGTCTCTCTATTTGCATTCATCTTCTACTTCTTCTCAGATCTCCTCCTTCCTCGTAAATATACTAGACATAATGACTTCTCAGATCTCCTCACTCAAACAATTTTGTTGTAGTTTTCTGGTACTAAGTGGTTATGGTGCCAATTTAATAAATTTGGTGCCAAATATTGAAAGCTATTAAATTTCTTTTTGAGATTCCAACTATTGAACTTATTAAATTTCATAAGCTTCATGAGATTCCAGTTTGAATGACCCTTCTTTTTCAATCTCCATTTTCAATTCTTCAAAACATGGTTCATAGTAAGGAGGATTAAAAGAATTCATCTTTTCTTCTTCATTATGACCCTATGTACAAACACAAATTAATAAATAAAAATAATGTTTTTAGATTTGATTTAATAAGTTCAATGTGACCCTATGTATGAAAATTTGATAACAGTGGTTTGAGTGTGGTTTGCGTGTTTTTTTCTGCCTCCTATCTAGCATGCTTTTGCAGTACATTGCTTTTGTTTTCTAATATGATTATTTTGATTTTTCTAGTTTTTGATAGTGGAGTTGTTGTTCCTTATTGGATGAATAAACGAGGCCTGCAATTTGGGGAGAGTTTAAGGAAGAAAAAAAAAGAAGAATGGTCCTTCCATGGATGAAGGAGACTTGAGAAGAAGAAGAAAGAAGAAGAAGATGAATGCAGAGAGAGAAAACAGATTTAATAAAGGATGGATTGAGTGAAGAAAATTTATGTGTAACCTTTTAATTTTAAGTGAATCTCAACCATTCAATTTTATAAAATAGATCTGATGGTAAAATTTAAGTGACTCACCGGTGAGACACTTAATAGCTGGTACACTTTAGAAGCCACCGTATTTATACTTTTTTTATCAACAAAAATCACTATTCTCTCTCCAACTTTATTATTTTTTCATATAACAATAAAGAAAAAGAAAAAATAAAAGAAAAAAAACATGTATAATTTTAATTCAGGTTAAATAGAGAAGCCAGCAAGCAAGCAAGCAATATTGAACTTAAACGATCATATAACATGAGAAAATAAGGTGCAGGGCTAGCTATAAATAGGTATGTAGCTATGTTATGAAATTATGGATGCAATAGTATATGCATCAGTAAGTAGCTTATAGAGAGGTAGCTACGGTAAGGCATTGCAGCAGCATCAGAAGAAAAGCAGACAGAGAAGAGAAGAAAAGTAGTAATGTCAAATGTGAAGCAGAAAAATCAGGAGAGAGAGACTAGGGACTAGAGAGCAGTATGTGTCTTCATAGCTTTGTGTCTACCCAATAAAGAACTTCTTGTCTTTACTCTTTTCTTTTTTATGATAATTTAAGATTTTTTTTTTGGTAAATTGGTGACACAATTATCAAGTATTAAAAATAGGAAAATGATAAACTTTGTTATTAGAACAATTGTTAAGAATATTATGAATAAATTCACTTAGTAGATGTCCATCCCTTTCTTTCCAATTCCATATACTTTCCACTAGTAAGTGGATAATAAATATATTTGTTCCTTAACTTTTCTATTATTGTCCTATAAATAAGACTCTAGTATATGACGTAAAGACACACATGAATAGTTTAATACAAAGTTCTTTATCTTTAGCTATCTTTATTCTCTATATTCTATATATAGAAGTTTATTTCTAACAAACAAAACAAAAATAGTAAATTAACTCTTTAAAATTTGTGTATTTTACTTTTTTAAAACAATAAATATAATTTTCAGTGCAACTATTATCTTTTTTGTTAACCTTAACTAGTGTCCTTGAACACTAGTTAGCAAAATCTATTATTTAATTGTTTTCGTTTAGATTAATCATAATCTCCGTAGATTCGATATTTTTACTACTTACGATAATTGGTGCACATGCCAAATAATCTATTAAGTTTTTTACTACTTATGACGGGATTCGATTTCTAATCACTCTACTTTGTATGTGTGAATTTATGATGACTTTGTCATCTTGTAAAAAAAACAATATTTTTTTTTTAATATAAACTTATTATGAATTTAAATTTAACCTTTCCAAATACTACTAGATCAAATCTAAATTTAAGGCTATATATATTTTTGGTCCTTATAAATATCTCGAATTGTTTTTAGTATTTATAAAAAAATTATTAACTTTTAGTCTCTCAAATATTTTCTCTAACAATTTTTGGTCCTTACTTTTAAATCAACTCTTCTTTACTTTCACATTTTTGAACGATTTTTTGTATTCAAGTTTATAATATTATAAAAACCTCTCCCACAAAAATTTAGATTTTTTTAACATGAGATAAATTATTTATGAATTTTTAAACGCAAAAAATTAAAAAATACATATTGGTAAAAATATTTCAACTTTTGTAGCAGAGATCAATATAATATACTAAACATGTCAGAGGAAAAAAATTTAAAATTTCGAATAATATACTTGAGTTGAATGAAAAATAATGACCAAAAATAATGATCGAAAATATTTGAGAAATTAAAACCTACTAAAAAAATTTATAAAGATTAAAAATAAAATTTGATATATATTTATAAGAACTAAAAACATATTTAACTCAACATTTAAAAACATCAAAATAAATTTTCACTCCCCAAAAACTGTTAGTGTTGGGTTTGTGAATGTGTTTTGTGTGTTAATTGGGCCTTGCCATATGAAGCCCAATGCTTGTACTTACTCTATGACTATATAAGCATAGAGGTATGTGTGAATAATACATGGAATATCACTTTTGTTCTTTCAAGTGGTATCAGTGGAGCCCCAAGATCCATACCCGAATCCAAAACCGAAACCGCAGTTTCAAGAAACAGTTATAACCGTTTTACTCACTTTTCCGTGCGCGTTTTTTTCCCAATTCCTTCTTCTCCAGTTGTCTTCTCCGATTGTCTTCTCCGTTCCAATGGCGGCGAGTCCTTCCTACGCTCCTCTTCAAATTCCCCGCTTTGATGGTTACTACGAACACTAGTCCATGCTAATGGAAAATTTCCTCAAATCCAAAGAAGTTTGGCCATTGATTGAGACCGGTATCCTCGTTGCTCCAGAGAATGCAACTGCTGAACAAACTCAGGCAGTCACAGCAAGCAAACTATCCGATCTCAATGTCAAAAATTATCTGTTTCAAGCTATTGATCGCACCATCATTGAGACCATTCTTGTTAAAGAAACCTCGAAGGACATTTGGGATGCAATGAAACGTAAATATCAAGGCTCAACCAAGGTTAAACGCGCACAACTTCAAGCTTCACGACGGGAATTTGAGATTCTTGCAATGAAAGAATTTGAAAGCATCAACGATTACTTTGTAAGAACTCTTGCTATTGCCAACAAGATGACTGCACAAGGTGAAAGAATGGAACAAGTCACAGTTGTGGAAAAGATTCTTCGCTCAATGCCATCAAAGTTCAACTATGTGGTGTGTTCTATTGAAGAATCAAATGATGTGACTACTCTCTCCATTGACGAATTGCAGAGAAGTTTGTTGGTTCATGAGCAACGTATGAAAGGTCAGCAAAAAACACTTGAAGAACAAGCACTCAAGGTTTCTCATGGTGGAAGGGGTGGTTACAGAGGCAGAGGACGTGGTTCTTCATCACGGGGGCGTGGTAGAGGAAGATCACAAGGTAAAGAACATGTTGAATGCTTCAAGTGTCACAAACTGGGACACTATCAAAGTGAATGCCCAGAATGGGAAGGTACTGCAAATTATGTTGCATTTGATGATGAAGAAGAAATGCTTCTTATGGCGAAAACCAATCCAGAAAAGATTAATGGTGATGTGATTTGGTTTTTAGATTCAGGCTGCAGCAATCATATGACTGGTCATAGAGAATGGCTATATGAATTTGATGATGAGGTAAGAGATTCAGTAAAATTAGGAGATGATTCTAAAATGGCAGTGATGGGTAGAGGCAATATCAAATTGGAAATTCGTGGTATGACACATGTGATTACCAATGTGTATTTTGTACCTGGATTGAAAACTAATCTGTTGAGCATAGGGCAATTGCAACAAAAACAAGTTACTATCATCTTCAAAGATGATGTGTGCAAAGTTTTTCATGAAGATAAAGGATTGCTGCTATCATCCCACATGTCAAAGAATAGAATGTTTGTGATTCTTGCGCTAGTTATTGTGCCAATGTGCTTGCAGATGACTAAACAAGGAAACAGTCAGCTATGGCATCAAAGATATGGTCATCTACATTAGAGAGGGTTGAGTACCTTGGTGAAGAAGCAAATGGTGAGAGGTCTGCCAGACATTGATGACAATCAAGAGAAATGCTCAGCTTGCTTGACTGGCAAGCAACACAGAAATCCTATTCCTAAACAAGCAAATTGGAGAGCTACTACAAAGTTAGAATTGATTCATTCAGATATATGTGGTCCTATAAATCCAACTTCCAATGGAGGCAATAGGTACTTTATCACCTTCATTGATGACTATAGTAGGAAGACTTGGGTTTACATAATGCAAGACAAAGCAAGTGCCTTTTTAGTATTCAAAAATTTTAAAGCCTTAGTGGAAAAGGAATCAAGCTGTGTCATACAAAATCTTAGAACTGATAGGGGAGGGGAATACACCTCTACCAGTTTCAATGATTTTTGCAGCAATGAAGGTATAAAGAGACAACTCACTGCAGCCTACACACCTCAACAAAATGGTGTGGCTGAAAGAAAGAATAGAACATTGCTCAATATGATTAGAAGCATGATGAATGCTAAAAATATACCCAAACAGTTTTGGCCTGAAGCATTGAAATGGGCTAACTATGTTGTCAACAGAAGTCCTACACTTAGTGTTAAGGATATGACACCCGAAGAAGCATGGTGTGGAACTAAGCCAACAGTTCATCATTTTAGAGTATTTGGGTGTGTTGCTCATGTTCATATCTCTGACATTCACAGGAAGAAATTAGATAACAAAAGCAAAACCTGCATTTTGCTTGGTGTTAGTGATGAGTCAAAGGCTTACAAGCTCTATGATCCAATTGATAAGAAAATTGTGATTAGTAGGGATGTAATCTTTGAAGAAGATAAGACTTGGGATTGGAAGAATAAGACTCAGCTGAGTGTCAATATTGATGATTTTCCACAAAATTCTGATAATGCTCAAGTAGATGTAATCAATGAAGATGATGGAACTGAGGAAATAACAACTGATAATGAGCAAAGTGATGATGATATGTCTCTGGCAAGTGATGAAGATGAGGCTGCTGAGCCTGCAGACAATGCAAACAATGCAAATCAACTAGGCAAGAGACCAAGGAAGCCACCTGGTCACTTCAAAGACTTTGTGACTGGTGTGGAAGCAGAACAGGAAACTGAAATGGAAAATGAATTGCATAATCTTGCATTATATAGCAATAATGAAGATCCTGCTAACTATGAAGAAGTTGTCAAGTCAGAGAAGTGGAGAATTGCAATGAAAACTGAAATTAAGTCTATTGAGAAAAACAATACATGGCAACTCACAACTCTACCACATGGAAGCAACACAATTGGTGTGAAATGGATTTATAAGACTAAATACAATGAAAAGGGAGAAATTGAAAAACATAAAGCCAGACTAGTTGCAAAAGGTTACACTCAGAAACATGGTGTTGATTATAATGAGGTATTTGCTCCAGTGGCAAGATGGGACACTATCAGGTCTATACTAGCTATATCTGCCTACAATGGGTGGAAAGTGTACCAATTAGATGTCAAAAGTGCTTTCCTCCATGGTGACCTCAGTGAAGATATCTATGTCTGTCAGCCACTTGGTTATGATAATGGTGACAAGAGCAAGGTGTACAAACTAAAGAAAGCTTTATATGGCCTCAGACAGGCCCCAAGGGCATGGTACAGTAAGATAGAGTCTTATTTTCAGAAGGAAAGCTTTGAGAAATGCCCTCATGAACCAACATTATTTGTGAAATATGGGGAGAAAGGTAAAATTCTCATTGTAAGTTTGTATGTAGATGACTTAATATTCACAGGTAATGACTTGAACCTGATGAATGATTTTAAGACATCTATGATGAAGGAATTTGCAATGACTGATCTAGGAAAAATGAAGTACTTCCTTGGTGTTGAAGTCAGTCAAAATGATAAAGGGATTCTTATGCATCAAAAAAAGTATGCCTCAGAAATATTATGCAGGTTTGGTTTGGAGCATTGTAATAAAGTTTGTAGTCCAATAGTTCTAGGATACAAATTAGATAAGAATGCTAATGGTAAAGCAGCTGATTCAACATTGTATAAGCAAATGGTGGGGAGCTTGATGTATTTATTAGCCACCAGACCTGATTTGGCTTATAGCGTATGTCTAGTTGCAAGATACATGGATAGGCCAACTGAAATCCATTTTGCTGCAGTCAAAAGGATAATGAGATACATCAAGGGGACAATTGGTTTTGGGATCATGTACAAGCTCAAAACAGATGAAAATCTCAAGTTGGAAGGTTGGAGTGACTCTGATTATGCTGGTGATCTAGATGACAGAAAAAGCACAACTGGGTACTTGTTCAAATTAGGAAATGGAGCTGTGTCTTGGTCTTCAAAGAAGCAGCCTATAGTTACATTGTCCACTACAGAAGCTGAGTATGTTGCTGCCTCATCGTGTGCATGTCAAGCAATTTGGTTGAGAAACATTTGAGTTACTTGAAGCACAATCAAGAAAATTGTACTATGATCTACTGTGACAACAGCTCATCCATCAAGCTATCAAAGAACCCAGTGATGCATGGTAGATGCAAACACATTGATGTTCGTTTTCATTTTCTCAGAGATTTGACTAAGAATGGTTCAATAGAGTTGGTGCATTGTAAGTCAGAAAATCAGTTAGCAGATATTTTGACTAAACCTTTGAAGCTTGATACATTCTGCAGACTAAGGGAAGGAATTGGTTTGGTAGAAACGTGTTCATTGACTTAATGAATACATTCAAGCTGTTCTGGTGCAGAAGCATGTCTGGTATAGAAGTTGATTGGCACATAAGCTGTTTTCTTAAGCTGCTTATCAGTCATTTGTTTCTGCTTATTAGTAGATTAGTTTGTGTCCAAGTTATTTGGTTGTTTAGTTTTATTCACAAGGTACTTGGTGTGTGAATTAAACTGTTGTGTTGATGTATAGATTGTTTAGGATTATTCATAAGCTGTTTAGAACTTATGAATAAGCTGTTTTTCTTTTCTGCATAATCATTTAAATTGTTGCTGATTGGCATACAATTTAAGGGAGGGAATGTTAGTGTTGGGTTTGTGAATGTGTTTTGTGTGTTAATTGGGCCTTGCCATATGAAGCCCAATGCTTGTACTTACTCTATGACTATATAAGCATAGAAGTGTGTGTGAATAATACATGGAATATCACTTTTGTTCTTTCAAAAACAAAATCAAAATCAAATTCAAATATATAGACTATTCAAGTCAACAATTGATTAAAAAAAGTAACAAAAAATATATCGACTTTCCAGTGGCGTACTTAAAACTGCAGTGTCATTTTCATTATTATACGTAGTGAAACAGTATTTGTCATGAATTAATAGAAACATTGTTATGTCCAACATGTTTAAGAATGAAACTAGGAGGACATTGGTGTACTTTGCATACATGATAATGATGACAATACAATAAATATACCTTTTTTGTTCCAAAACATAAGAGAAAAATAGTTAACAAAAGTTGATATATCTGAACCAAATTCTTAATCAGATATATCAACTAATGTTGATCATTTTTTTCTTACATTTTGATACGTGGGAGTACATACTAATAGAGTTATAAATTTAATACTTACTTATTCAAAAAACCAAACGGAGGGAGTACATACTAATAGATTAATTATTATAAAATATATAAAATAGTTCAAATATATGTATTAGTTTCTGTGTTTTTCTTCCTTCTTACTTTCTTTCCTTCAAATCAAACGGAGCTTAAAGTCACCAACATGTGTAATACAAAAATTGAAGTTCACGGTCATTCCAAAAAAAGTTACTGTACCACTACTCTAGCTAGCTACTACTAGGTACTACATACAAGAGTAGAGTGTGGTTCCCCACAAGTCTTTCAATTCCAATAAAGGTTTGGTCAAGGCTCTGTCTTGTTCCAACAATCGAATCTATTCAGTTCTACAAACAACTCTCCAACAAGCCAAAACACAAATATGCATTAATCATAGTAGTAATTGCTGGCAACTACTCGTCCCAATTCGGTTTGAATTGATTCTAAGATAAAAAGAATAAATTTTACTCCCTTTATTCCATTTTAAATGTCACAGTTGAACAAATCACACACTTTAAGAAAAATGTGTAAAAGAAAGAGAGAGAATATGATTTTTACTATAATACTTTTTGTTTTTATTGGTAGTAGACATTGAAATACTAAAAAGTAGATTTTTTAGTGCACTTTTTCTCTCACCTAATGATTGTTTTAAAGGATAAAATAGGAAAAATCAATGTTATAAATAGCATGTGACACTTATTTTAGGACAAACAATTTTGACAAGTGTGACACTTATTTTGGGACAGAGGGAGTAGTTCAATTTTGGATGAAATCAATAAAATAATTGAAGGAAAATGCTAAATAGTGCACCCCATGCATTAGTTAAAAATACTTGATATAGCAAAACTTACCTTGCAACTTGTGCGGTCAACACTTATAAAATATTAAAAGTGTTGCTTTCAATACAAAACTTATTTATTTTGTATATTTAAGTAGTGTATGGTAGGGGTGATCATATCCGAACCAATCCAAAAGTAAAACCGCAAACCAAACCAATCCAAACCGAAACCGCAAAAAACCGCATTTAATTAAAACCGCACGGATCATTTTTCTACTAAACCGCACGGTTTGGTTTGGTTCGCGGTTTTCATTTCATAAAACCGAACCAAACCGAACCAAACCGCAATACTTAACTTAACTATATCAACTATAAACAATCAACCTATTACACAATTCAACTTAATAAACTCAATCAAAATTGAGTCTATAAAATAGTAGGTTGTTAAAATATGTCATTTTACACGATTAAGAACTATAATATTGTTATTAAAAATAAACTCTTTTTATAAGATATACAAAAGTTTTAGGATATATGCAATTTCTGTATATACATATTATTTAATGTAAAAGTAAACAATAAAATACTAATATTTTTACGTTTATTTTGTTATAAGTTGATAATATTCTCGTGTTTTTTATATCTCGATAAACCGCGGCGACCGAACCGCACCAAACCGCATTGGTTTGGTTTGGTTTGGTTTGGATGACCTTTTAAAATTCAACCGAACCAAACCGAACCGCATGTATTTTTATCTCGCGGTTCGGCTGGCTTTTTTGATCAAAACCGAACCAAACCGCACCGCGATCACCCCTAGTGTATGGGGTGCACTAGTTCATAGGGTGCACTAGTTAGCATGACCCATAATTGAATGAGAAGATGGTGGTTTGATGGAAGTTGTGATTAATTGAAAAATGATAATTTAAAAGAGATAAAACAAAAAATGAGTATTGAAACTTTTCTATTGTGTGTTGCTACCGTTAAGAAAAATAGTTTTTAATTAAATGCGTTTAATAAATAAAAAAAGTAGTTTTTTTGTTATAAAAAAATTGAGATATAATTGAGATTATATAACACATACTTCATTTCAATTTGAATCGAGATAGTATATCAAATTTTAAGTTTGTAGATGCATCATATAATTATACTCCCTTTGGTCCTTAACATAATTTTTTTTTATATTTTTAAAAATATAATATATCTAGTCAATAATGTGAACTAAATACAATGGTTAAACGAGATTTTATTTTATATTTAAAGTAGGAGGTAGTAGTACTAATTTAAAAAGTAGATTTTTAATTATATTTTTTCTTTCACCTAATTATTGTTTTAAGAGATAAAATAGTAAAAATCAATATTATAAATAGTAAATGTCATTTATCTTGAGACAAACAATTTTGACAAGTAGAAAATTTATTTTGGACGGAGGGAGTATATATTATGATTTGTATTATTTTATTTTGGAAATTTTCATATTTTTTTGTGTCAAAATTTTATTAGAACTCGAGTCAATCAGTTTGATCGGTTTATCCAGTTCTTTCATGCGTTTCGACCCATGAGCCAGTGAACTAGTACACTTAACAGTTTGATGGCTGGTCCAATTTTTAAAACATTGAATATAAGAATCGAAATACGAACTCTGATACGAACATTGAATATAGTTCTTTCATGTGTTAAAGTGAAGTCTCATTATTTAAAGAGAAGAGACCGAGCACTCATCTCAAACCCTCTTTCATTCTATTCTCTTTCTTCAACTCTAAATTTGCATGTTCACTACTCTAAATTTTTACTTCCTCTTACCTTCTATTAATCTCTTCTTTCACCTTCAATATGAAGAGAAAAGCAGTTTCTCTCCCCCCTTCTTCTTCTTCTTCTTCTTCTTCTTCAACAAGCTACAATGATTCTTCTACCATCTTCTTCACCCAACTGAAGGTAATTAGAGTGCTAAATATTCTGTTATCATTTATTTAAATATTTTCTAAAGGTAATTAGATATAAAGGTAATTAGAGTTCTAATTTTTTTGTTCTGTTCCAGTTGATCTAAAATGAATGAATGTGAATATGTGATTACATCTTTATATTTATATTGTTACATCTTCAACTTAGATAATAAGTACTTGATTCGTTCCCCATTTATGAATAAACCCTTACTTAGATTGATGACACTGGTATATATTTGTATCTTTTTTACCTTGTTGTACGCCTGTCTTGTACACAGTAAGGTGTAGCATTAGTAACATGATCTTTAACTCCTAAATATGATTAGGTACCAAATATTCTTGTTCTCATTAACTATGCTCCATTTATGCTTGCACAACACCGGGAATCTGGAATTGTAAGGTGTCGAATAGTCTAGGCAATAAAAGATTAACAGATGTCATTACCTAATATAATTATACTAAATTACTACCAAAAGTTGCACAGTGAAAGAAGCTAGTTAAACTAATCGAATGTAAATAGACACGACAATTTAAAAATAACAGAATATTAAATTACTTGAGATAAATGTTGAGCAAACTTATCTTAATTTTAGATAGACTAATGATATTTAAGATAAGTAAGTTAAACTCAAAAGCTAAATTCGAGAGCAAGTGTACCGCTACATTCAAGTCTTTGGTTTGTTATAAGTAAACTAGCCGATCCCCTAGATCTTCTTTGGCCAAGATAAGGTAAGATGGGACCTCTGGTCTTACTTTTTCGAGACACGGAGTCCAAAAAAACTTGTTTCTAAACTTTCTGTTATTAGCGGAATTTGTTTTTCTTTAATTATATATTTCAGCAGTGTTTGTCGTCTGTTTCTGTCCATGCATTCCATATTTCTGTATTCCGTATAAGAGAATAATGAGAGTGAAGAATGAAAAGTGACGAGAGTGAAGAGAGAAAGTGAAGATGAGAGAAACATAAAATTTGATTAGTTATTTATGGTACTGCCACTCCGTGTGTTTTCAAAACTCAGAATGGAAAAGCAAAACACCAAAATAGTGTTTTTATTTTTTACTTTTAAAAACTGAAAATTAAAAATAGTTAAATTTAAAATGAGCTGCCAAACAAATTTTTTAGTATTTTAATTTTGAAAACTAAAATACTGTTTTTAAAAACCATTTCAAACATAAAAACCATTTCAAACAGGCCCTTAATTGCTCCAAAAATGTAAGACAATCCTCGCTACTAAACTGCAACCCTCAATTGGAATATCAATGCTCATTTTCATATTTTCATGGTTCATATTATAGTCCATAACAGAAAGCAATAAAAATTACCTTAATGTGAAATTCCAGCCATTAAAATTACCTTTGTAAAGTTGTCTACATTCATCAACAAAAAGCAAAAAAACAAACAAAACAAATTAAAAAAATACCCTTAAAAAATCATATTTAGAATTATAAAGGATGGAAATCGACATACTTTCCAATTGTTGGGCGAAAAGTTTCCTGTAATGAATAGGACAATCTTTCAATTTTGGCATCTCTCGAGAAGTAATATTCTCCATAATGGCATCGATGGATTTAAAATTGATTTCCTCCGAAATCAATATCTTTATACATTCCTCCTTATCAGCTTGAAGTGAGTTAGAAGGCCAACAGGTATTTGATGTAGTCGCAGTACTAGAAGAAGTGGTATAGTTCACACCGGGATACAGTGTATATCGCTCTTTAGAACCAGACGGGGTTCCTCTAGGACTTTTGTAACTGGACCTTTCCATCTCAGCACAACCGTCTATCATAAAATGAGGGATACGCAGCTTCTGACTTTTAAACAAGTATTTCAATGAGTCCTGGAATTCTTGTCCATATTCCTCCGGCATTTTTTTAACCTGATAGAGAATAAAACTTATGATAAATATCTCTATTCCATACATATATGAGTTTTTTGAAATAAATAAAACATATGGAGTTTTTGGAACTACAATTGATCTTTTTATTGCATTAGCTAAAACTTTTATTTTCGTATTCGTTTCTATCAAACCTTACCTTCTCAAACTGATTTTTTAAAGACACAAGTCTATGGCACATATCTGTAGGATTAAAGTGAATATGCATAAAGGGATGAACCATTTGAGTTTTGAATAGATTTGTGACAATTTCCCACTCTTTGAGTGTCTTCAAAGGTGGCTTATCTGGATTGAATGTTGAAAACTCTCCTTGACGATTAACAGCAAATTTGACCAGGTCTACGAGGGATTTATCCATACTAGGATTCTATTCTGGTTTTGCAACATGCTTCCAATAGAAATGAATAAAGGATGAAGCATCAGCAACTTATATAGTATTTGTTGAATACTAATGAGATATAAAAATAAATATAAATAAATCAATAAAAAATAAGTAGAAAAAAAATTAGGACATATATTAACTCAAAATCTCAGTATGGAGGTTGAAGAATTTGAGCAGTTCGGTTAACACAATTTTTAACCGGTAAAAGTCATAAAACAAACACATCCGAATGAAATACAGTCTCAAATACCTGATTCATTGCAGGCCAACTTTCAAATTTGCGTTTCCTCTAAATGAAAAAACAGAAAGAAATCAATTGTTTACTAAAATCAATAATTTCTGATAAAACAAAAAAAAAAACGAAAAACAATTCCAAGATTTCAAAAATCCTAAACTGAGTAAATATTTCATAGCACAGCTTCATTAGACAGTATATAGGATAGTAGATAGGAGCATAAACTCAAACATGCTAGATCTACAAAGATAGGAGCATAATCAAGTTATTTGGAATGAAAGGAAAACAATAACAAGTTAATCATCTTTTTTTTTTAAGCAACTAAAGAAAATTATATTAAAAAACATCTAGATTAGCACAAGGTGTGCCAATCTAAATAAAAAAGATAGTATACAAACTCACAAAACGGGAGGAAACACACAAGTTAATCATCTTAACCGTTTGTCAAAAAAAAAATCATCTTAACCGAAGTACAGCAGCAGAATTTTAATCAAACTTGCTCAAGTTCAAACCAAATCCCTAAAATTAAGCCGATCCCCCAGATCTTCTTTGGTCAAGATCAAGTAAGATGGAACCGCTGGTCTTACTTAAGTAAAATTTTGATCTTGACCAGCGGATTCCATTCTGATCTTGACCCCCAGTCTAATAAGTAAAATTGAAAAAGTAAGACCAGCGGTTCCATCTTACCTGATTTTGAGTTTATGCTCCTATCTACTATCCTATATACTGTCTAATGAAGCTGTGATATGAATTAGGATTTTTGAAATCTTGGAATTGTTTTTCGTTTTTTTTGTTTTATCAGAAATTATTGATTTTAGTAAACAATTGATTTCTTTCTGTTTTTTCATTCAGAGGAAACGCAAATTTGAAAGTTGGCCTGCAATGAATCAGGTATTTGAGACTGTATTTCATTCGGATGTGTTTGTTTTATGACTTTTTCCGGTTAAAAATTGTGTTAACCGAACTGCTCAAATTCTTCAACCTCCATACTGAGATTTTGAGTTAATATATGTCCTAATTTTTTTTCTACTTATTTTTTATTGATGTATTTATATTTATTTTTAAATCTCACTAGTATTCAACAAATACTATATAAGTTGCTCATGCTTCATCCTTTATTCATTTCTATTGGAAGCATGTTGCAAAACCAGAATGGAATCCTAGTATGGATAAATCCCTCGTAGACCTGGTCAAATTTGCTGTTAATCGTCAAGGAGAGTTTTCAACATTCGATCCAGATAAGCCACCTTTGAAGACACTCAAAGAGTGGGAAATTGTCACAAATCTATTCAAAACTTAAATGGTTCATCCCTTTATGCATATTCACTTTAATCCTACAGATATGTGCCATAGACTTGTGTCTTTAAAAAATCAGTTTGAGAAGGTAAGGTTTGATAGAAACAAATACGAAAATAAAAGTTTTAGCTAATGTAATAAAAAGATCAATTGTAGTTCCAAAAACTCCATATGTTTTATTTATTTCAAAAAACTCATATATGTATGGAATAGAGATATTTATCATAAGTTTTATTCTCTATCAGGTTAAAAAAATGCCGGAGGAATATGGACAAGAATTCCAGGACTCATTGAAATACTTGTTTAAAAGTCAGAAGCTGCGTATCCCTCATTTTATGATAGACGGTTGTGCTGAGATGGAAAGGTCCAGTTACAAAAGTCCTAGAGGAACCCCGTCTGGTTCTAAAGAGCGATATACACCGTATCCCGGTGTGAACAATACCACTCCTTCTAGTACTGCGACTACATCAAATACCTGTTGGCCTTCTAACTCACTTCAAGCTGATAAGGAGGAATGTATAAAGATATTGATTTCAGAGGAAATCAATTTTAAATCCATTGATACCATTATGGAGAATATTACTTACTTCTCGAGAGTTGTCAAAATTGAAAGATTGTTCTATTCATTACAGGAAGCTTTTCGCCCAACAATTGGAAAGTATGTCGATTTCCATCCTTTATAATTCTAAATATGATTTTTTAAGGGTATTTTTTTAATTTGTTTTGTTTGTTTTTTTGCTTTTTGTTGATGAATATAGACAACTTTACAAAGGTAATTTTAATGGCTGGAATTTCACATTAAGGTAATTTTTATTGCTTTCTGTTATGGACTATAATATGAACCATGAAAATATGAAAATGAGCATTGATATTCCAATTGAGGGTTGCAGTTTAGTAGCGAGGATTGTCTGACATTTTTGGGGCAATTAAGGGCCTGTTTGAAATGGTTTTTAAAACCAATATTTTAGTTTTCAAAATTAAAATACTAAAAAATGTGTTTGGCAGCTCATTTTAAATTTAGCTATTTTTAATTTTCAGTTTTTAAAAGTAAAAAATGAAAACACTATTTTGATGTTTTACTTTTCCATTCTGAGTTTTGAAAACACACGGAGTGGCAGTACCATAAATAATAGATCAAATTTTATGTTTCTCTCATCTTCACTCTCGTCACTTTTCATTCTTCACTCTCAATAGAAACACCATGCTTTTTTTTCTTCACTCTTCGTCGCTTTTCGTTCTTCGCTTCCATAGCCATGATTCTTAGCTCCGATTTCTTTCTCTCTTCCATTCTAGGTTAGTATTCTTCATGTTCATGGTTGATTTTTGTTTCCTTAAACCTAGTTTTCATACCATTTTAATTAGCTTCAGATCTTGCTTGCAATTGCTAATTGGTTGTTGTTATTCTCACATTATGCTGTTGTTTTGGTTTATGGGTATTTGGTCATTTGTGGGGTTATTGTAGGGATGTTTACTGTGATGATGGTAAATGGATTTTGAGATTTTGTTTGATTAGAATTAGAATTTGATAGCTTACTACATAAGTGCTTATAGCTTATTAGTGCTTAGTTGTGATAATAGATTAGAATTGTTTTGGTCAATTGCAATTTGTGTTGAATATGCTGATAGCTTACTACATAAGTGCTTATAGCTTATTAGTGCTTAGTTTTGATAATAGCTTATTCATTAGGTACTGTTAAGTTGCTATCGGTTGTAGTGTGAGCTATCAGTTGTAGTATCACCTTCTTTTCAAGCCTTTTACAATGTGGTTCATACTTTATTTTTGTTTTTTCTAGAAAACTCATTATTCTCTTATAGAAATATGTCAGAAAATACCATTATTCTCTTAAAGGTTCAAAGGGGTTTGTTAAAGCATTGATGTTCCTACCATATACAATGTTCTTTTGTTTTATACTACCATATGTATATAGAATCCGAGTACTTCCAATCTTTAAAGCTTTCTCATACTTTTTGAAAGATTTAGTGGTAAGTATTTGATCTTATTTAATCATAGGTAGAATGGTTACTTGATAACAATATTTGGATTTTGGTTAAGTCATCATTTAGGGTATTATCTTACCTTATGTTTGGTTTGCAGAGAAAGAGGTGAGATGGTCAACAACGCTGGAGAGGGAAGAATAAGATGAGAAGCAACAGGTTCTGAAGATGAAGCCGAGGAAGAAGATAATATGTTTATTTCTGTTGTTGTTGTTAGCTGCTAGTGCAGCTTATATATCTTGTTTGTCTAGCTGCTAGTGCAGCTTATGCACACTTTTAATATTTGCTACCTATTTTAATTAAAATAATAGTATAATAGCTATTTTCTGAAACTTTTAACTTGAGGTAATACAGTTTTGTCGGTTTAGTGAGATATGTTGATGCATGCTAGCCTGCTAGGTATTTTTCAAGAAGCTGCTCTTTAGTGTAAATTGTAAGTTGTAATTGCTGTGAATTTACAAGCAACTAGCACCAGTGGATGCTGTGTTGTTTTTTGTGGTGAAACTACTTTCAAAAAAAATTCTGTTTTTTTTTACATGGTCTGCATTTTCTAAATTTTTTTTGGCTACCAATTGAATTTTGCAAATTGTTTCAAATCTCACAAATTTATAGAAAATGCATATAAATTTTGATAACAATACCTATAGCTTTTACAAAATATATAGATTAGGACATGAACAAACTTACAATGTTAAATCAGGAATAAACTTCCAAAACACAAACATGAACGTAGGGAAGCTTCTAGAAATCATAGGATCAAAGAGTTAGAAGACGAATCTCATGAGAGAAATAAGTTTGAGAGTTTAATATAAAGGATAAATCTTCAAAATGGATGCTATGACACTAAACCAACTTCATCTACACCTCATAGATCTTCTTTAATGTATCCATTGCACCTTTAGCTGTTTCTTGTTCAATGATCTTCTCAAATATGTTTGGGTCAACACATTGATGGATCAAGAACAGAGCTTTGCCATTTTTCTTGGAGTGTTCTTTGTGAACCAGCTTCTCTGCTTCTGTTGCATTTGCAGGAAGTGTTGCAAGACCTTCATTCACGATTTCAACAACATCCTGAAACCTAAAGATCACTTTCATTTGTGTCAGCCATCTATCAAAGTTTTCACCTTTGAAAACAGGGAGGTTTGCTGGAAAATGATCGGGGATTCTAAATAGTTTTAGTCACAAGAGATAGAGAGATAATATTTTATATTTGAAAATAAAAAAGGGTATTTTTGTATTTCAAAATGAAAAGTTAGTTTCAATAGTTTTTTTAAAATCTATTTTTTTTAACATCAGATACGTGCAAAGTGAAGTCAATGGAAATAAAACAGATTTTTATGATCGTAAACAAACGAAAAATAGCTTTTCATTTTCTTCAAAATCTCTACAAAAAAAATGTTTAGATTTTTTAAAAAATAATCACTTTATCTAGAACAGAAAATCAGTGCGAGCTTGTTGGGATTGTTTTTTTGCTATTGTTTTATTGGTTGTCTGTGTTTAACTTTTGCTAGTTTATTTTTCTAATTAGTTTTTTGAATACTTTGTAGATTATTTTGATGTTTTAGTGCATTTGTTCTTAGTTTTTGGTGTTATTAGTTAAGTTGTTTTGTTTATGTCGAAAAATATGACATTGACATAATTTATTTATGTTCTATTATGAGTTGTTAAAAACTATCTTTTGTCGGCCTATTTAGTAATGCTAATGATTAATAATTTTATAATAAATCAAATTGTAAAAAACAAAAAAAAGAGTTTGACGGGTCAGCCCGCCAACTCGCCGATAAATAGGATGAGCTTGAATTTTGAACCCGAACACTTAAGTAAACCGCTCCACCACACCCATTTATGAGCGAGCTTAAATGGGGTGGGCTTAAATGGGGCGGACTGCCCGTTTTGCCACCTCTCATCTGTTCTAAAATATAAGAGAAAAAAACTCAATTTTTTTGTCCCAAAATATAAGAGAAAAAGTCCAAACATTTATCTTTTCAAGAAAAATTTACTCTCTCTTTTACTTTTTATATAATCAACAACTAATAAAAAATATTTTTACATCTTTCCATACAACTTTTTTCAAAAAAACATACTCTAATCATTATCATTATATTTTATATTTTCTTAATAAGTGCGATTTTTTTTTCTCTTACATTTTGGGACGGAGAGAGTATATTATTAAAATTTACTTTTAGCTATCACTTACTAATAATTTTATTTTTTGTAGTACCCATGAGCTTAGCTCAATTGGACAGTGATTTGAACCCGATATGCTCATATATTCATCTTTAAAGGGTGAATTTCTAACCGCTAAACTATCTGAAAAAATAAATAAATTATTTGTTGTATATTTTTAGTTACATATCTTACTAATAATTATTCTATTTCAATTTGAAACGAAAGAAAATATTATGTTTATGTTTTAAATAAAAATTGTAAGATTTTTTTGGGAAGATAAAAATTGTATGATTGATTAACGATAAAAAAAAGTTAATAGATATATACCCCTGTTAAAGTATTTTTGTAATACCTCCCTTTAAATTATTTTTTTGAGAATAATCCCCTGTAATATTTGAATTTTCGTAATATCCCCTGGATTTTTTCAACCATTAGGGGTTTCTTATTTTGCAGCAGTTTAAAACCGCGCTAAAATTAATCCCCGCAAAATAGAATGGTTTTTAGCGAGGTTTTAAACCGCTGCAAATAAAAACTGTTGCAAAATATAATTTAAGCGAGGGTTTAAACCGCCACAAAAAAAAACCCGCAAAATATTATGGTTGAAAAAGTCCAGGGAATATTGCAAAAATGCAAATATTACAGAGAAATATTCTCAACAAATATTTACAAGGGATATTGCAAAAATCATGTACTTTACATGAGAATATATACCTATTAACCCTAAAAAAAATAAAAATATAACAAAAAAGAAAAAAGAAGTATTTTGAAATACCTCATTATTAAATAACTTTTCAAGAAATTCAAATTCCAGTTTCAAACTAGTTACCTCATAGTTGAAGGAACACTTTAAAACCATGTAATCTCTTAGGAATTAGGTGACCATATCTACCACACAAATTTATTTATCTGCAAATCTAGTTCTGTTTCTAAACATAAGTGTTTTTAATTTTGTTGTAAGGCCCAAAGGCTTAGAATGTGCTGTCCATCTTTGTATTGGATTTTTATTTTAAGTTGTCATTCAATGTGCATCTTCGTGTTACAAAAATTTACGTGGTAAATGGTTTTTTCTCTAATTTTATTTACTCTATCCATCTCTCATTATAAGTCTTTTTTTTTTCTATAATAATTTCACATATATTAAGAAAAATTAGTAGTAATATTATTATTATTATTATTATATTAAGAAATTTTACTATATTTATTCTTTGTTTGGATGCGTGTTTTATTTAATTTTTCGTATTTCAATTCAAATTAGTGTAATAATTAACGATATATACAAGAAAAACAATAATAAATACACTAAATAGTAATTTATAAAATGATTTATATTTAAAGAGTAAACTTTTTTTTTTGAAAAAATGCTCATAATCTTATTTTTCACTTTTGCAATGTTGATAGAGTGGCCAACATGCTCAATTACTTTTTACTGCAATTGGTGGGTCCCCGAAGAAAATCGCTCGGTCTGAAAGATCCTGAAAAGTATGAGTTTTGTCCAAAGATATATTCCTTCCGTCCTAAAATATAATTAAAAGTTGGTCAACAAAAATGAATATATTTGGTCCAAATTTTGAACCAAATACATTATTTCTTTAACTCATTTTTGCTTATATTTTAGGACGGAGGGAGTACGGTAGTATTTTTAAGTCTTGTCATGTGAAGTTTAACCATTTGTTACTTGTAGTTGTTGATGGACTGAGAATATTTACTCTCATTTAACTTGTAGTCTCGTAAAAGAAATTCTTTAAGTTTTATGTGTCGTGTAGTATTTTTCAATAGTTGATCTATTACTTATTTTTACATCCACTACGAATTAGTAGTATATTACAGTCAGTTGCAACATATTTCTATTATAATTGTGTTATCAAACCGAACTTTTTTTCTAAAATAATCTTATAAGTGTTAGTTTGTAATTCTTCAATAACAGTTGGAGAATAATTATGAATGTGTCTAGTATTCATTTAGTCAGTCATATAATCAATTTTAGATTTAATGTTGATTTTTTTTTTTATCATATTTACTATTTTGTGAAATACTTCTTCCGGTCCTAATTATAAGAGAAGATTTGCTTTATAGATTTATTAAAAAAGTGATAAATATGGTCTATATTATGAGTTAGGTTCATTAATTTTACAATGAATCTAAAAAGTAAATATTATTTTATAATTAGGACCAGAGGTAGTAGTTAATTTGATAAAGTCTTTGATTAAAATGATAGACTTGTTATCATGATAGAAATCTTGATAATGAGAGGCAAGTCTTAAGTTTTTTTATTCCGGATGAACCAATATATGTGTAATTGTCTTTATTGGATAAAGATTAATAAATCTCATATATTAAATTTACATATATAAATGGTGTATATGTTGATATGATCAATGAACTGACTCAGTGGATATTTTTCTAATGGTTAAATATTACTGTAAATTTGTCAAAAGAAATATTATATTATTTTTCTAGTGCTTCTTGAAAGTATATAGTACTTTGTACTATCCGAACTTTAAAAAATGTGGCTAGACGTCTATCTTGATTATATTAGTACATTAACGATCGACCAATGTCATGTTTTAGGAAAAGAAACACATGAAAACTTGATGAATATTAGTTTGAACCTATAAAAAAAAATGGAATATGTTGGGAAAATTTCTCTTTAAACCCCCCGTCCTTCTTTTTAACCCCCCTAAAACTCTAAAATACCCATGAAAAAGTGACTGAAAACCACTTCGTGAGATAGGTCCCGAAATATGGTTCGGGACGCACGTCACAAAATTGTCAAAAAAATTGAAAAATGCACCCCCAGGAAATTTCGTGAGATAGAACCCGAAATTTAGTTCGGGCCTTGCGTCCCGAATTTGGCCCAACCCCCCCCCCCAGCCCACATAAATTTCGTGAGATAGGTCCCGAATTTTAGTTCGGGACATAGATCCCGAATTTTTGAACATATACAATTATGGAAAAGAAAAAAAAAACATATATGGCAAGAGAATTTTTCTACCTTGGAAATTTTCTCATTTCACCCCCTAATATTCTCTTTTCCCCTCTAAAATGGTTTTTGTATAAGAGTAAATTTTTTTTTGTATGAGAGTATATTGGGGGGAAAAGAGAGTGTTGGGGGGTGGAAAGAGAATTTTTCAAATAACATAATTATGAAGATAATGTATTCTTGCCATTCTTTTTTATTGGACCATCCATTTAAGCGATTGATAATTTGATAGGAAAAAACCAGTAGTAATACAAGATAAGAATGAGATTATATTGGAACTAAAAATGTGGAAGCTCCCATAATAAAAAGAAAATGGTGAACTTTCAACAGTTGTAGTGAATGGAAGACTAAAAAAATTCGGGAGTTGTATCCCGAATCTTGGTTCGGGACCTAACTCACGAATTAAATTGGAGGTGTGCGTGTTTTGCAAAAATTTCGTGACTTGGATCCCGAAGTGCAGTTCGGGATGCTCGTCACGAATTTTTGCACTGGGGGGGGGGGGGGGAATTTCAATATTTCGGGACGTGGATCCCGAATTTTGCTTCGGTATGTAGCCCCCGAATTTATTATTATAAGGGTAAATGAGGTAGTTAGGGGGATAAAAGAGAAATATAGGGTGGCTAAAGAGAAATTTTCATATGTTGGTGACCATAGAAAGATGCCAAAACTACGTTTGTACAATTTCCACTTGTGCTTTGAAGCATTTTGCTTTTAAATTTTATAATGACATGGTTACTGAATCATCTGTTGCCATGTATTTTTTATGAGTTTTCAACCGAGCTTAATTTCAAAAGGGGAAAAGGATAATATTTTCAATTGTGGATTTAATAAAATGCAATGCAATGCAAGTAGATGAAATGAACATTAGAAAATATTAAAGCTCAAAATGAATGAACCTTTTAACAATTTTTTTATTATTTATCACATCATTAAAAAACTAAACTAATAAAATTCACATATTAACATAATGATATAGTCTTCTTATTTGTTTTGTTTTTTGTGCTATAGATAGGTTGAAGTTAAAAATGTGGGTGGTGCTCGAAAAGGAGGATTTGTAATTTAGCAGAGACTATCTAGTCTTATGGTCATAAATAAGAAGAAAACTTTTCTTAATAGTGTTTAAAATGTTTTAGTTAATATTTATGAATTAAGGAAGTACAAAAAAAACAAGGAAGTTTCCCTAAAAAAATTATGAATGAAGTAAACAAAATAGAATGTTGACGAATTTAAGCGTTATTTTATAAAGAAAGAAAGTGATATTTACTATTTCGTATTAAATTTACATCAATCATATCACTATTTTAATAGTAAAGACGCAAAAACAATAAAAAACAGCATCATTCATCGTTAAAATTTATAATAATTTATGATTTACGATAAACCACTGTATTAGTATTTGTATCGAGTCCGAGTTTCCGTCCTCAAATCTCAAGCGATGATATGGATTGCTATAATAGACACGTTCACTCACGTTCCAATTTGAATTTCACTATTATCTGTGAGTTTAATTGATATTTGTTATTTCGTATTAAATTAACGTCAATTGTGTCACTATTTAACAATAAGAAAAACAATATAAAATATCATCAATCATCATTTAAATTTATAATAATTTTAAATAATAATCCACGATAAATCACTACATAATTTTGACATATCAGTATCTATATCGTGTCCGACTTTCCGTCCTCAACATGAGAACTTCATTCATAGGTGTGGGAAAGTGTTTGAATTGGTGTTTGGTAACAAAAAACTCCAATCACCCACCTACTACATTACCAACCACTTTTGAGTTCAACCTTACCAAAAAAAAGTAAATAAAACAACAAACTTTGAAAGTTGAATCTTTCACTCACCAACAACCATTATCTCACCACACAAACCAAACACAACTAACAGCCGCCAAACCAGACATAACATAACATAACATAACCCTCTTACGTTGTTAAATTGTTAATGCTTATTGTTTCTTTACCAATTTTTGTTCCTATCTGGTTTCAACAACAATGGAAGCTAAACTTCTAAATTCTACAACTATTAACAAACCTTCAATACCCTTTTCTTCTTTTCATGTAACAAATAGAGGGTCTTGTTTTTCATTCAAACCCATTTCGTATTTTCATCAAAAATCTAATCTTTCTGTTAAGGCACTTGCTGCTTCTATTGGGTGAGTACTCTAATTTTTGAATTCTTGAATTTTTCTATTTTGGGTTTTTTTTACTGTTTCAATTATATATTTTTTTCAAGTTTCTTGAAATTTACCTATTGGGTTTGTGAATGTAATATTGACATTTTTGGCATTTGGGGTTAGCTGCATATGTTCTTAGTTTTATGTTATTTTAATAAATAGTGATTATGATTAGGCTAGCCTTATAATTATGGTTTTAAATATCGGTTGCTGTAACGATCCTTGATATTGCGTAAAGTTACTGTCAAATTCGGCCGATGCAGCTTCAATTGAGAGCGCGCTGCGGTTTTGGCAACATGAAAAACGTTATGTTGCGGCCTAGATTGTGGTTGCGAACATTTATTGAGAAAATTGGATTATAATCACAATCAAGGTTTAAAATTGTGATCTTTGTTCTTGATATTAGCGAGAATCGCAGTTAAATGGAGTGGCTGATTAGCCTCAATTGCGGTTGCAGTGGCATCGCAGTTGCGTCACAATTATGTTGTAGAGAATTGCAGTCAAATGTGGCTGATGCAGCCACAATTATGTTGTAAAAACCTTGATGCTATCATCTAGATTGCGATCTTCCTTCAATTTTAACCTATTTTAGTTCTTTTCCAATTTAGTTAGATTCTGTTCTGCATTCAGCATAACACATTCACATGCATAGATTTGTTTACTATTCTTGCGTTGCGTTGAATGTTTCATTCTTAAATTTGCATTTGCAATTGCATTTTTTTTTCTTTCTGAATCCTCCGGTTCCATGAGTAAGGGACCTCTGGTAATCCAAAGTTCGACTAAGAGATAAGTAAAGTATGGTCTAAAGTTGTCCAGTTGATGCAAAATCTGTGTGTGTCAAAGATGCCGTTGGTTTGGCATTCTATACCGGTCCATTCAAATTTTATAACTATCCTATTTCTTTTGTGTAGATCAGCGCCAATAAAGAAAAGGATTGATGGGAGTGACAATTTGACCCTCGATCATATAAGACATTCTTTGATTCGTCAAGAGGATAGCATAATCTTTTCCCTCTTGGAGCGAGCCCAGTATTGTTACAATGAAGATACTTATAACCCTGATGCCTTCTCCATGGATGGATTTCATGGCTCTTTGGTAGAATACATGGTCAAGGAAACAGAGAAACTTCATGCCAAGGTATGGACTTACTAAGCCTGAAAAGCAATGATCCAGTGTTGTCAAATAGCAGATAAAACGGCACTATAGCGCCATAAAGTAGCAGACTTTTAACAAACCGATATTGTTCTGTGATACATGCTTTCGTACAAAGTGTTTTCAACTAGCGACTATAGTAGCGTAGCAGAATTTGAACAAACTGCTATTTTCTGCTATCTTCGAATTACAACACTGCAATGATCAAAGTAAATGTTTGCTATTGATTCTAAGTACTGATATATAGATGTTAACTCCCGTGACTCGTTTTCATTACATTGAAGGTTGGTAGATACAAGAGCCCTGATGAACATCCATTCTTTCCTGTTGGTCTACCCGAACCATGGTTGCCACCTTTGCAATACCCTCAGGTAAATAATATTCCTTAACAACAATCAAGGCTGTTCTCTGAGGATTTGGTTTTGCCGCTAATTTTTTATAGTCACTTGTACCGAACTATGCTTTCAGGAATTTTTTTAGGAGTTTATAGTATGAAAGTAGGTTAAGGATTTTCTATTCATAAAACACTAGTAGTCACGCTATAATGATTTTAGGCTCTATTTAGATAAACAGTTCAATTAAGTGCTTATCATATAAGTACTTATGTATAAATTATTTTTTTAATAAAAGATAAAATAAAGTCAAATTGATTTCATATAAGCAATAAGACATTTTTATAAACTATCCTTGAGAACTTATGGAGATAAGCTGAAAACAGCTTATGAACATGTCATAAGCTCTCCCAAAAAACTGTCACAAATGCTCATGCTACTGCATAAGCTCGGATAAGTCAATCCAAACAGATCTTTGGTCTTATCATAAACTTTTTCTGTGGCATATGAACAGATATTAGTTTAGAGATTCAATTAAATGAAACAACAAGAATTTTTTTCTACACCTGCTCTTTCTCTCTGGTTGTACTCTTAAGCCTTTTCTCTTTGTTGATTGCTTCTTCGCAGAGTGAGTTGGTGTTGTACTAATTGCTTCTTCATTGAATTTCTATGTGAATAGGTGTTGCATCCTATTGCTGAATCGATAAATATAAATGATAATGTATGGAGTGTATACTTTAAAGATCTTATCCCCCGATTAGTAAAGGAAGGAGATGATGGTAATTATGGATCCTCTTCTGTTTGTGATGTAATGTGCTTGCAGGTACATATTTATTACTGCCTTTTAATTGAATTCCTGTTTAAATTATTAAACTGTGTTTGGATAAACATGTTAATTAAGCGCTTAAAGCGTAAGTCCTTATAATATAACTGTTTGTGTACTATAAGATATTTCTATAACAAAAGATAAAATAAAGTCAAATTGTCTTCATATATAAGTTATAAGCTGTTGCTATTCTGGAGGGCTTATATAAATAAGCTGAAAACAACTTATGGACATGTCATAAGCTGTTTCCTTAAGCTCTTCTAAACAACTTCACTTTGATGAAGAAATGGCCTTTCCATCATCATTATTACATAATCAAGTTGAGATTGCAATTGCAAATTTTGGTTCATACATTTGTGGAAAACTTATGATTTGTTTATGACTGTAGGCTCTTTCAAAGAGAATCCATTATGGCAAATTTGTAGCTGAGGCAAAATTTCAAGCTGATCCAGATTCATATAAAGCTGCTATTATAGCACAGGTACAAAGTAGTAATCAACTCATCGTGCTTTTTTTTGTGACGAAAATTGTTTTGTGCCATTTATAAATGGACAAAATTTACCTATAGTACCATAGCATAGGTGCTAGTTTCTGCTAAAGATATCCATAACGACCCATAAGTTCCTTTGCATAACTGTCTTTAGAATCTCAACTTTCATGCTATTTTTAGTCGAAAACAGCACATACAGCAACTAGAAATTATAAGTATGTTTTGTCTTTCATATCTATTTAGTTACTGATAATACGGTATTGATTTCGGCCCTGTTTGAATAAATAACTTAATCGAGCACTTATAGCACAAACGCTTATGTATATGCTATTTCTATAACAAAAGATAAAATAAAGTCAAACAGTTTTCATATAAGCTGAAAGCTTATGGAAATAAGATAAAAACAACTTATAGACATATCATACGTTGTTTTCATAAGCTCTCTCAAAAAGTCTCACAAATGCTTATGCTAGTACATAAACTAAAATAAGTCAATCCAAATAGACCAATTGATGGACATGCCTTCATGTTTGAGGTGTTTCCTACCATTGTAGATTGTAAAGAGACATTTTCTGGTTAGTGTTGTCAAATAGTAGCTATAGCCGGGTTATAGACCAATGATTGTTTTAGACATGATTCAAAATTCGGAGTTATAGAACTATAGCATAGCGGAATTTAGTAGAGTGTTATCAAATAGTAGCTATAACATAGCAGAATTTGAACGAAGTCAGAAATAACTATTTTCCAGTTTCATTTTCATTTTTGTGATATAAGGTTATAAGCTGGATTTTTCGCATAAGCACTTTCTTTTATCGCGATAACTTTGCAGGATAAGGATAAATTGATGGAAATGCTAACATATCCTGAAGTTGAAGAAGCAATTAAACGAAGAGTAGAGATGAAAGCGAAGACTTATGGACAAGAAGTGGTTATAAATACGAAGGAACAAAGAACTGAGCCTGTGTATAAAATAAATCCAAGCTTGGTTGCTGATTTATATAGTGATTGGATCATGCCATTGACAAAAGAAGTTCAAGTTGCTTATTTATTAAGGAAGCTAGACTAAACATTCATTTACAATGTTCATACACTATTATCTTTTCCAAGTAATGATGCTTGCATGGAATGTGCTATGTAGCACTCACCTTTGAATCGAATGCGTGTCCATTATCCAACATGTATTGGTGTCTGACACAGACAATGTGATTATATCCAATTACTTTCATTTTTCTCAAATTATTACTGGTGTCAATGTGTCGTGTCAATGTTATGTCTGTGTATGTGTCAATGCTTCATAGTGAATGTCAAGTATATACAATGGGTGAATTAATTTGAATAATGACTGTGAATTCTAGATTATGTAATTAGCATATGAATAAGAAGATATTGTTTTCTTATACAATTCATGATTCTAATAAGGTACAAGATTGTCACCAAATAACTAGTACTAGTAGTTATATTCAAAGTACTATCAAAGGTAAAATATAAGTATCTCTTATAATCAGAATTCTAACATTGATTCACACACACATGCGCACACACATTTTTTTGGTATAAACCGAATATCTTTAGTACGCAACATTAAAAACTAATCCCTCAAGTCCTACATGAGTACAATGGATGACAAAATTCTTCTTCAAAATATTTAACATTGCTGCATTCTTAATATTGAATTCGAACCAATGACATGTATACCACGTGGTTTGTACAAGTACATCTTTTTCTTATAAGAAAAAATCCAACCAAAATAAATGATTGGCTTAATATTCACAAGTTCAAATGTGGAGCACATCAAAACCTAAACAGATTGGAAAAGAATCATCACACTTTCTGTGTTAAAATTTAGAATTAGGTGTGAGATAGTGAAAGTTTATGTCTTATATGATGTACATGTTGCATGATCATGATTTTATGGAAATAAAATAAACAGGACCACTCATCACATTTATGAACAAAGAAAAGGGATATATTTATAAAAGCATGTTATGGTCCTTTTTTTCATTATCAACCATAACGCTATCTTGTAAAGGGAAACAAGAAGCACATGGTTCTGGTCAAAGCATCAACCAACATGAAAAGAAAATAATAATTTCTTTTTATCATAAAGTAAAAAAGTTTAACTGAGTTTGCTATTCAAGGCTCAATAAAGAGGATTGTCTATGAGATTTGATTTTGGGCACATGAGATGTTTTATATATATTATTTTTAACATACCTCGCTTATATGCTTAGGGAAAAATCACAACAAAATTAAACGAGGAGTAGAGAGTATTTAAAAGAGTTATAAATTACAGTACGTTTTAAATTTGTTAATGGCGCAAGACATTTGCATATTTGTTAGTTTCACGATAAGAGTGTTGAATTCTTACTTTTTAAAGTGTTTGGTAAAGATATAATGTCCAAATTCTTAATGTAATGTTATTATTTCTAAGACTCTTCTCAAGATCCAACATATTCATCGTACTTTCACCACCTTTATTATCGTTTGAAATCCACATCAAATCATTTATTTTAAATTCAAATTCAAATAAAGATGTACAACCTAACAATATCAATATTGTCAATTGAATTGAGAGATATATTTATGTCAATTCAGTCACGAGATATATTTATAAAGACTAAACAAATATAATTTAAACTTAATATTTTTTTTCTTATATATGAAATATAAGACAATAAACACTTACATATCTTACTGTTTTTTCCCTAACATTACTGGCAAGGCTTTCACATTATTGGCAATATTGTATTAAAAAAATTCAAGTCCAAAAGTTTTTTTTTATAAATATTAGGACCAGTCCATATAAACAAATCAATGGTAGATCTAATAAGCAACAAACAACTACCTTCAAAAAAATATAAAATAATTATAAATAAAAATATTAAAATAAAATAAAAAGTACTATTATACAATGCATCCGATGCAATAGTTAAGGAACCAAAAATAGTAATATAATATTAAAAATATTGTATTCAATGTCTTAAAATTTTAAAAGATAATCTTTCTATTTAAATTTAATCGTTATATTTTATTTCTTTAACCATTACACCGGATGTCATGTTTATCACAACTAAAAATAGAAATAAGTACAGACAACTATCACAACAATAATATTAATTTTTCAGAAAAACTCAAAAACGAAACAAAGGGTTCCTTAAAAAGCCAAAAAAACAGAACATTACAGAACAAGGGACAGAAAAGAGTGTTCCAGAGTTTGAACAACAACACTGAGTTAAGCATCTTTGAGAAACACAGCAATGGAAGGAACAAAGAAGAGGTTATTTAGTTCATCAATATCACCAACAATGGTGTTTCTCTTTCTAGGTTTTGCTGTTCTTCTCTTTTCACCAATGGCTTCAGCTACAAGGTTTACTGTTGGTGGTAACATGGGTTGGACCACAAATTTCAATTACACTACTTGGGCTAAGGGAAAGCATTTCTACAATGGTGATTGGCTTTGTAAGTTCTTTTTCTCTCTAAAGATTGAATCTTTGTTTTCATAAATGGTTACATTTGTATGCTCTATTTAGATTGGATCTGAACTTGTTTAAGCTTAGGGTAAGATAAAGTTCCTATCTTTTTCATGTTTTTTATAGTTAACTTGCATTTTCTAGATTAATAGGCAAAAGGGTTTGAATAAATTGAATTGGTTAATCTTAGATCTTTTGATGTGTTTTTTATTTATTAATTTTGAAAGATGATAGATTTTTCATGTTTTTGATGGTTAATTTACTATTTATGGACTAATAGGCAAGAGGGTATGCATAAATTGAATTGGTTAATCTTAGATCTTTTGGTTTTTTTTTATTTATTAATCTTTAAAGTTGATAGCTTTTTCATGTTTTTGATACTTAATTTACTATTTTGTGGACTAATAGTCAAGAGGGTATGCATAAATTGATTTGGTTATTCGTAGATCTTTAGGGTTTTATGGCTAATCTTTGAGCTTTGTGTCAAATCCATGGTGGTTAAGTTAGTTAAGTACATTGTTGAAGAAGAAAAAGAAGAAACTTGTTAGTGTTAAGTGTACTTGTGCTTGAACTAAATAATTTTGAAGTAGTTTTTGTGCAAAAATATAGATTTGCAGAAAATGAAATTTCTCTTCAAAATGAAATTTTGATTGTTTATTTACTATTTCCTAGGGACTGCACATGAAAAAAGTAAATTTGGATATTTTTTTTATAATTTATTGTTATCTTATTCTGCATTCTCAGATCCATAATTTTTGGCTGCTTTTGACTAATGATTTGTATATACTTTTGTTTATTCATGCTTTCATGTTACACATAAACCAAAAGCCTATTTTTTTATTTTTTTTTCAATTACTTAACTTGTGATTGTCAAAGTCTATGAAACACTAATATAGGCATGTTCTTGATACTGACACGTAGATATCGCTAATAATTTAAGAAAATATAAGTGATTATATATAGTTACATGTGTCGGTGTCAGTGACACCGACACTAGGATGCGTGAAACATTGGACACAACTTTAATTTGAAGTGTCACGCGTGCTTTTGTTTTTGAATTTGAAGCTGGCTGTTCGAGTTTACGAACTCACTAATTCACCTAAAGTTAGTTAATTAATTAATTAACGAAGTTTTGTATTACTAATCCAATCAATTATTAGAAGATATATTCTAATACCTGGTTATACAGTGTTCCCATCATCAACATTTCAACAAAAATGAAGGAAAATAATACAATTTCCTCCTCAATTCATGCCTTAATTTGCAAATGACAAGCAAATTAGCAGATGTTGACTTTCATTATTTCTTTCTCTAGTGATTTATCATTACTCTCAAGGGTCATAGTCTTGCCAACTAGTGTCTTTTGGACATTGCCTTAAGAAACACTTTTAAATAAATTCCATTGCTTAAAATAAGCAAACAACAATTAATAAATGTGGAATTCTAGCCACTAGACTACTTGAAACTATTTCTTAGTTGTTCCCGTGAGCTTAGCTCAGTTGGTAGGAACATTGCATGTAATATGCAGGGACTGAGATTCAAACTCTAGTAGCCCACTTATTCACCTTTAAAAAATGTAGAATTCTAGCCACTAGACTACCTGACTAAAAAATAGTTAACCGTTTTTCAATTGGTTTACAGATTCGGATGAAAACTTTTAAAGTGATTATACTATTTTTTTTGGTTATAAGTGATTATACTATGTCACTAACCATGTTTTTTTTTTCCTTTCAGTTTTTGTGTATGATAGGAACCAACAAAATGTACTAGAAGTGAACAAAACAAATTATGAAACATGCAACTCAGATCATCCAATTCACAATTGGACAACTGGAGCTGGAAGAGATGTTGTTCCATTGAATGTGACTAGACATTACTATTTCATAAGTGGTAAAGGATTTTGCTATGGTGGAATGAAAATTGCTATTCATGTTGAAAATCTACCACCACCACCAAAAGCTTCACCTGTAAAATCTTTTGCACCAACCCTTTCTTCTAAAGGACATATCTTTCTCATGCCTATTGTTTTTGCTATAGGAGCAGCTTGGGATTCATTCATTTATTTATGGTAACTTTTGCAATGATATTTTGCACCATTGTTATTTATCATATCCTTAAACAATGCCAAATGGTGTCACTTTTTTTATGTTGTGTTTAATTTTTTTTTCTTCTTTTGAACTTTCAAAAGGGTCATTGTTGGTTGTATTAGTTGTTGACCTCAAATGGGGGTCAATGAGTGATGTCTCTAGTTGTTAGGTAGTGTTTGGTGTTTGATTTGGAAAATGTAATGTATTTTCTGGTTGTTATGTGAGGAGGAATATGATACAAACTTGTTTGATTTAATTTATTGGTGAAATCAAATGTGAAATTGTGGGAATGTTGTTGTATGCTTTTGGACTAATAGGTCCATGTTGGTGGAGGACCATTAGTGCATTTTAATTTCCATATTTTCTTGTTTCTTAATCCTAAATTCATTTTTTTCTACCATAAAAAAGTTATATAATTTGACTCATCAATGTAAGAACGGTACAATATGGAACCATATTAAACGGTTAGTCATGAGCATGAGGTTTTGACGCCCTACCAAGTGTGTAAGAAACAAAATGTTGCCTAGTTTTACAATCATTTAGAGTAGCCCTAAGTTCAATGCGATCGGACTTGGATCCTCTCCTTAACGGTGGTGCATACACTTCCACTTCCATAGGATGGAGGCTGCCATTTAAGAGCATGGACGCGAGCAATCACGTGTTCCTTGCTTGCTCTCACCTATCGCCATTGTAACAACTCTCTTGTAGCTTGTATGACATTCTTACCGGATTCCCAACCTCCTCCCATATTTTTTCATTCCGTCTATTTCAAAAGCACCACAACAAAACTTATCTGCTATAAGCTAATTTATCAACTACTCCTATCTATTAGTTTTTTGTAAAATGAGAACTTATGTACTTAATAAAATTTACATTAACTGATACACATTTAAATTATGTTTATATATACATATTTTAACTGAATTTATATGAACGTATTTGAACTGACTATAAGTAAAATCTAGAAACTCTCAAAATTTATATAAGTGATACGTAAGATAAGTTTATAAAAGTGTACTTGAATTAAATATGTGTAAGATGCAGAACCTTATACAGTAATATTTTTTTTGGTACATCATAATATTATATTACATGAACCGATATGTCAGCACATATAGCAACTTAATGAGTTTGTGTAAAATAGTATAATAACAACTTCACATGTCACAATAAAATAAAAACAACGAAATAGTAAAATAGTATCACTTATTATTTGAATTTTGAACATTGGGTGAGAGAGGACTCAGATTGCCAACTACAACTGTTTTACACGGTCGGCAATATTAACCATAACAAAGTAATCGGACGACTCTGATTCATCCAGAGTAATTTGACCAATTATAGTAATGATGAATATCCATGGCAACGTACCCAACAATTAGTAATCCAAATTCATCAGTTTATCAGGCTCAACTACAATACTTATTAAACTTAGAAGACATCAAAATATATTGTAATGCTTCTATTAAATGAAGTGATAAGCAAAATATTTCATATTGACACATCTAATCTCTTTGAATGAGTTAATGTTGCTGAAACTGGCGAACCATTTTTAACAACAAATAGATAGGAAATTAACCAAGTCTATGATTTGCTATGTCAATTATGACATTGCACATTATTAGCACTTCTAGCAGATCAAAACATTTGACAAGCTTTATATTTTATTTTAAACCTATAAGGCTATAAGCATGGGATTGCTACCTAACATATCAAAAACATATAATTTAGATCTAAGTAAATGCAAATGTCTCAAATCATAAACTTTCCATAATATAGAGTCACATGTTTCAAATAACTAAGTCATAACACATCAAATAGAACTAGAAAAACATAATATAGAGTCACATAACAATTGTACTTAAAAACTTAGCCAAACAAAACTCTGAAACCTTAAATTCAACACAAACATTTGCTATCAGCAAAGTACTACAAAAACACTGATGATTAACTTTCACCAACCCATCATATGGATTGTTGTTACGCTTCTATCGGAGTCTTCTTGCTTCTCTCTCGGACTCGAGAAGGGTGAGAACATCTCCCTCCCTAACAGGTCCTTTCACATTCCTCATGATGTGACGATTCTGATCCTCCAAAAACTTAACTCTAACTTGAGTGACCTGTCCTCTGGATCCGGTACGACCCATAACTTTCACAACAAGAGCATGCTTAATCTGTGATTCCATCCTGCTCAATCACAAACACATTCACAATGTAAGTCAAGAGAGCAAGAAAATATGCATCATACACAATCTAACAAACACATTCACAATGACAACTTGCTAAGAAAGCTATCATTAATTCAGAAAGTAACAAAATACACATCACAATACTAATGAAATACAGATTAAAACACTTAACAAAATCAGATTTTAAATCAAAGCTACCAAAACCAGCTTTTGAAAAATAAGTTTTTCTCACAAACCTGCTGGTCAATACTAATCAATTTTTTAGTCTTATCTAACACACTTCACAAAATCAGGATTTTAGATTAAGCTACCTAAGTCAGCTTTAAAAAAAGCGATTTCAAAATAAGCTATCCCAAAACCAGCTTTAAAAAAACAGTTTTTCTCAAAAAGCTGTTGATCAATAATAGTCAAATTTTTAATCTTATCTAACACACTTCACAAAATCATGATTTCAAATTAAGCTACCTAAACCAGCTTTAAAAAAAGCGATTTTCAATTAAGCTACCAAAACCAGCTTTAAAAACACAGTTTTTCAGACAAACCTGTTAGTCAAAAATAGTGAATTTTTTATTAGTCTTATCAAAAACACTTCACAAAATCAGGATTTTAAATTAAGCTTCCCAAACAAGCTTTAATAAAAGCAATTATAAATTAAGCTACCAAAACCAGCTTGAAAAATAAAAGTTTTTCTCACAAATCAGTTGGTCAATAATAATCAAATTCTTAGTCTTATCTAACCCACTTTCAAAAATCAGATTTTTTTCATTAAACTACCTAAAACAGCTTAAAGAAAAGTGATTTTAAATTAAGCTACCCCAAAACCAGCTATAAGAAAAAACAGTTTCTTTCACAAATCTGTTTAGTCAATAATAATCAAATTTCTAGTCTTATCTAACCCACTTCACAAAATCAGATTTTTTTTTAATTAAGCTACCTAAACCAGCTTAAAGAAAAGCGATTTTAATTCAATCTACAAAAACCAACTTTGAATAGAAGTTTTTCTCACAAATTTGTTGGTAAATTATAATCAAATCTAACACACTTTTACAAAATCAAATTTCATTTAATTAAGCTACCTAAACCAGCTTAAAAATAATCAATTCTTATGATAAATACAGTATACTATAACTTAAGATTCATAATATATGTAACAAATCAAGGTGTTAAAAAACAACACAACAAACAAATCTAAATCATAGAAGATGATAACAAACAATTCATATTCATATCAATAAGAAATTGAAAAGAGAGAAACGAACTTGGTTTTGGTTTGGAAGGATGAAGAAACGGCGCTGAAGTTGAATTGCGTTGAAACCCTAAAACGCTGAAATGTTTCTAAACCCTAATTTCAATTTGGTATTTGGGAATTTATAGTGTAAAGGATTCTCAAATTTGTGGGCCGGCCCAAATAAATGTTACTCTAATATCCAGCAATTGTTGTATGGTTCACAGTTCACACACTGCTGTAATGTTATATTTCCCTAATTGCCCTCCTCAGTTTTATTTTTGTTTGAAGTCGATATCCTCTGCGCGTAATTGTAAAGATTAATTCTTCGTATTAGATAATACTATAATGGGTGATAAGTGTGATTTTTTTTTTTTTTGGTAAAAAGTGATAAGTATGATTTTATCTCTCTAAATATATCTAAATTTGTTTTTAGTTTGTCTAAAAAAATTCTTTGAAGCTTAGTTCCTCTCGATATTTTATTTTCAATTTTAGTTCTTGTATGTTATAAAAAAAATTCATGTAGTATGTGCTTCAAATGACTTTTTTGATGATATATTATTATTAAGACTTTAATATATTATTATTTTTAATAATTGTTAATTTATCTATAATATTAAAATAAAGATTAAATTGTTAAACTAAAGATTAAATAATTAGAATATTAATCTAAAGAGATTTTAAGATGTTAGTAATGATATGTCATACAAAAGTCATTTAGAATATGACATATGAATATTTGTCAGTGAACAAAAAAAAGATATATGAACAAATGGTAAAAAAATAATTATAGATAAAGTGACAAATATTGTTAATACATACACAACTGTGAAGTTTTAAATTTAAATTTACATAAAAGTGTTTAATCTAATAATTTTTTTTTTGGGTTAGTTTAATCTAATAATTTTATCATTGTCAATCGAACTAAGATTTATAAATAAAGTCGTGCTAGTTTATAATAAATATGATTAAGTGATTTAACTGGTTATAATTGCTTTTGTCTTAAGGAAAAACTAAATGGCCAAGTTGATATAAATATTTCAATATTAATTATTAATAATTGATACTATATCTTAGTAAAAAAAATAGTAGTAATTGATACTATATCAAAGTGATACAACTTATGTCAATGCAGGTTGATTAATTGGCTCATTTTTTTGTAAAGGTGTAGCTTTAAACTCGTGACGATGGAATAATAAACTTCATTGGTGGCCTATTCAGTAAATTTTGAGGTGTCATGATTTTAAGGAACTTCTAAAACTCAACTCACATAAATTATTTGTAAAACGAAAAAAAGTGATACAACTTAAATTTAGAAGAAGAAAAAATGTTGTCAATAACATAAATATTCTCTTGGTGCAAACATTATCACAATAATATTCTAATTCTTTTGTTTCTTGAGTCACATTGGGGGAAAATCACATGGCTAGTACATTAAATTTAATTGTGCATTTGTAGAAAGTCAATGGAAAAGAAAATATAAAATGCAGTTTTTTTATTACTGCTACATGTGGTTTTTAGGAGAAACGTAGTAATTTAGAGTTCGACCGCGAGTTAAATATGTTAGGCTAAGAAATTGTTCCATTAAAAAATAAAATATCGGTTTTTCTGAAATCTGTCATTTACGAGCTTCATTAACAACTTAAGTTCAATGTCTTAGTTATGTGAAATGCAATTTTAATCCTTTTATTTTAGTAAAACTGTAATTTTTGTCTTCTATTTTAATTGTGCAATTTTAATTATCTGAACATAAATTTTGACTAACTTATGACATTGAGCATCCAATTTGATGACATAATATTTTTTGGTGGCGAAAGTGCGAATGAAGAAATGAAATTGAAATCCTCTGATGACGTGATAACATATTAAGTGACTAACATAAAAATGAAGGGCTTAGAGTGTTAAATAATGGAATGTTAATTTGTCAAAAATAATAATGGAATGTTAAATTGAGTTATGACCAAACATTAGATAGTAAAAATTACATATTAATCAAAATTTCTGAACCAATAACTAAAATTGCACTATTAAAAATGGAGGGACTGATCAAATTGCTATTTTATCAAAATAGGGGGAAAATATTTCCTTCCTACACTTCCTAGGAAGTTCAAAAAATAAAACTCTACAACTGCATAAATTCATAGTGTTTTCTTTTTTTTAAAAGTAAATAAACTCATAAATTGCATAAATTCCTATGAATTTACAATTTTTTAAAATGAAAATAATGAAATGTGAATTTTTAAAATTTTAAATGTTAAGAATAAAGTAACAGAAATCTCAATTTTTTTGGTACGGAAATCTCGACTTTTAAATTAAATTTTTGAGTTTTTTTCGAGGAACTTTTTACAATGTTTTAAATATGTCTACGAAAAAGTCATTCTAAAATACACTTTAATTTAACAGAAGGGACTAAAAAAATTATATAATGATATTCTCTAAAAGGTCTATTTGATATTCTCTGAAAGGACATTGTTGGAACTTTCTTTTTTAAAAAATAATTTCCGTTTTCTTTTTTCCTTTTAATTTTTGTTGTTTTAATTAGCCTTGTAACTTAGTAAATTTTCTTTACCTTATAACCAAAAAGAAAATAAAGATATTATTATGGCAACATTTACATATAGAAGTAAAAAAGCCATTTGCGGGATGCAAACAAAAACAACAACCATTTACATAGAAGTCATTTGCGGTCTATTACTAAAAAAAATAAAGTAAATAAGCATTTAAAAAAAGTCATTCACTTAGTTAAGAATGCAATTATTTTATTTTAAATATTAATAATAAACTTTCGAGAAAGTGTACAAAATTGGAAAGTATGGTCATGTAACTGAAATCAAAATACCAATAACAGATTGAGTTCTTCAGTTTCAAGCTTCATTCTCCGTGAAAACAAAAAGAAAACCACCAAAATTCATTGATGACTTCTTCTTGAAGCGATCAACGCGTGGTGCATGTTAATCAATAATGAAATCTACCATTTCATCAATAATGAAATCAGTAATGAAACTTTTGAGATTGAAAGACTTAGCTATGTGATAGGTCTGAGAGGAAGAAAAGCTGCCGCCAATATTGCTACTTTGACGATGATTGTCATCAACATAGTCTTTTTGTTGTTTTTCGTGTTTGCTAGTGTTTTTTCGACTGTCACATGTTTTTGGTTGGGATTTACTGCTACAAAGATGCAGTAGTGGAGACTTGATTTTGGCGATTATTGAATCATGCGTAGAATTGGTTACCCACGATCTCTCATCAAATAATATATAAAATTCATTAAAATAATTAATTAGAGGTAACAAAAAGTTTATTTGTATATGTGACTATAGATAAAGTTCACCATTGACATGAGGTAAAAATTAAGCGTCCATAAAAAGTGATGGACAACAACCTAGACCCCCAATTTTTTAATAATCTACAACCCAGATTTCGTTTGACCCAATTTTTTTTAAGAGTAAAAGTTGTTTTAAACTTAAAAATAATAAAAAGAGCTTTATAAATAAACTAATAAAGTAAAAGTTGTTTGGTAATTTTTTTATATTTAAAAGTACTTATTTTTTTTTATTTTAAACTAAAATATTTTGATATAGTTTTTACTTTGTACTTATTTTTTTTTACATAGTATATTTTGAATTTTTTTTTATCGAGACAAATCTCTATATTTTTTTCATCAGTATTAAGACACTTTTTTTTAATAAGAGCTTCATAAAATATGTGTTTGGCCCTACTTATGACTTAAAAAAGAAGTAAAAGTAAAATAAAGTCGGACCAAACAGACACTTAAAGACAAATAAGTATTTTTTTTAACGCAAATAGTAGTTTTCTTTTTTAGGAATTGTTAGAACCATGACCCACATGAATTTCTCCAAATCCCCCCTATTATTACTCACGCGCGCCCCCCACTCACTATAATTTTCTATGTGCGCCCCTCACCCTTACTCGTGTGCCCCCCATTGCTCCCCACACCCCCCTTGCACGCGCCCTCCACTTTTCTTATGGGTCATAGTTGCTAACTTTGACGCACATGGTGGTCAATATTAGCAACCCCCTTCTTTTTTTACACAACAAATAAGTACTAGTTTTTATAATACCTATAATATGTATAAATATTTAGTTGAATATATATTGAATGTCAATGAACACAATTTTTTTTAGTCTCAGAATAAAAATTTATTTTATTAGTATTGTAAATTGTTAGAGAGTGTTTATTTTTGTTTTTGTAGCAGCAATGTACATCGTGAGATTGTAGAATTGTCTTTTATTATTTTCAAGAATGTGTGCAAAAATTTGCAAGGAACGAAAAGAGAATAATTCAAACAAAAATATGAAGAGAAATAAGAGATGATAGAATTTTTTTTTTTACTAAATCAAAAACATTAACGAAAATTAAGGAAATAATTAAACATATAGTAGTATTACATGAAAAATTGAGAAAAATGTGTATATATATATATATATATATATTGGTTGGTGGTGTTATAGGTGATAAATATGTATGACTCCAAGATACATATTTGATATATGAGAATGAAATTATGTATGATTTTTTTTTTGAACCATAATTATGTATGAAATTATGTATGATTTATTCATATTCAAATTTTAATTTTTTAATTTAAACTTCATATATATCAATGGTGTAATGTATTTAAGGTTGATGGCGTTCTTTGTGACTCTATGTAATGTTGCAGTAAGTCAAGATAATATATGATGAAAAACTCTCAAGATAAATTCATCCAATCAAAGCAGTTACAATGAAGTATTTGAAGTGGAAAACTAGTAATAAACTTATTACAACCAGAAAGAGAGAAATATCATTCCAAAGGAATGCCAATAGAAAGGAGAGAGACTAGTATCAAATTCTGCACACCCAAAACATTGCAACAACTCCACTATATAAGCTGACACTAGCTAGGTATATTTTCTGTTAGGGAATTTCACCCTCTTGCCACGCCTTGGTCCCATGATATGAGGATCATTTGCCACTTGTCCTCCTTGATTTCCTTCATTTTGTCCTTTTCCTCCCATGGTACTACTACCTTGCCAATTCACTATATTACCCTTACTCATGACATTACTCCCCTCATTAACAAAAACCTTGTCCTCAAGGTTTGGATAAAGAGTGTGAAATTCAATCCAATTTTCCCAAGTTGTCTCTGTTGGCAAAAGACCATCCCACTGCACTTGTACTTGTCGAATTGGTTGGCCACTCTGAATAACAGTTCGCTCATTTAATATTGCTTGAGGCATTAGCAAAGGACCTTGCTCAGTAGTAGTTAAGGGTAGTGGCAGTAGTTGCCTAGAATGATCACCCTTACATAACTTCAATGCAGAAATATGGAACACCGGATGTATTTTTGCAGTGGGAGGAAGCATCAACTTATAAGCGACTTGGCCAATCTTTTCCATGATAGGAAAAGGTCCAAAGTAACGCATACTGAGCTTGTGATTACGCCTTAAAGCTACAGAATGTTGGCGGTAAGGATGTAACTTAACGAGAACCATGTCACCCAACTGGAATTCCACAAAACGACGCTTAGTATCAGCAAATTTCTTCATTATTTGTTGAGCTCGAGCCAAATTAACTTTCAATGCAGCAATTGTTTCATCCCTCTCTGTCAGAAGTTGTTGTAATAAAGGAGGATCAACATCATTAACCTCATAGCGAATGAGGGTCACGGCCATATACCACTTTGAACGGAGTCATCCCAATACTCGTATGGAACAAAGTGTTGTACCAAAATTCCGCCCATGACAACAATTTAGACCAGGAGCGAGGACTGTCACTTGTGAAACAACGCAGATAAAGCTCTAAACATTTGTTCACTGCCTCCGATTGGCCGTCGGTTTGAGGGTGATACGCTGTACTCATGGCCAAGGTTGTACCACTGAGTTTGAACAAATGTTTCCAGAATTGGCTTGTGAAAACACGGTCCCTGTCCGACACAATTGATTTCGGAAATCCATGGAGCTTAACTATAGTATGCATAAACGCTTCAGCAACCGTAGAGCTTGTGTAGTCACTCTTGAGACGAATGAAATGACTATATTTAGACAGTCTATCAACAACCACCAAAATGACAGAATAAGATTTAGATAGTGGCAAACCGGTGATAAAATCCATTGACAAATCTTCCCAAATTTGTTGTGGAATAGGCAACGGTTGTAGCAAACCAGCTGGTAAAGTGGTAGAATGTTTAGCTTGTTGGCAAATCAAACATTGTGATACAAACTGCTTAATGTCCTTCGCCATAGTAGGCCAAAAAAACTGAGTAGCTATGCGGGCTTTGGTACGTGTGACCCCAGAGTGGCCACCTAAAATAGATGAATGAAACTCGGTAAGAATGAGTTTAATAAGTTCTGGTTGCTGAGGTATAACCAAGCGATTTTTCCAAAATAGCATATCATGCTTGACATGATAATGAGGTGCAGAGCAAGTTCCCATTAAACATTGGTTCCTGATTTCAGCAAGTGACTGATCTGCGTTAACAGCCGAATGAATCATGGAGATCAATTGTGGAATTTGCACAGAAAAAGCCAAACAGAATGATCGAGATAAACTATCTGCAGCAACATTTTCAACTCCTGGTTTGTACTCAATGGTAAAATCATAGCCAAGAAACTTATGAAGCCAATGTTGTTGCTCAGGGGTTTGAATAGTTTGATCAGTGAGGGACTTAAGACTTCGTTGATCTGTTTTGATGACAAACTTGTGACCAATCAGATAATGACGGAACTTAGCCAAAGCCTCGGTGATAGCATATAGCTCTCTAACATAAGCAGATTGCTTTTGCATTCGATGGCACAATTTTTTTGAATAATAAGCAATAGGATGTCGGGCCTGACTGAGCACTGCGCCTATACCAGAACCTGAGGCATCTGTTTCCAATGTAAAAGGCAGTGTGAAGTCTGGTAAGGTGAGAACAGGAGCTTGTGTGATGGCAGCCTTAAGATTGTGGAAAGCCTCAGTTGCTTCCTGAGTCCAATGAAAAGCATCTTTTTTCAATAATGCAGTAAGAGGGGCTGCAATGGTAGCGTAACTGCGGATAAAACGTCTGTAATAACCCGATAATCCGAGAAATCCTCGAAGCTGTTTAAGAGAACTAGGGACAGGCCAATCCATGACAGCTTGAATTTTGGATTTGTCCATCTCAACCCCTTGCCTAGTAATAGTATGGCCTAAATAATCCACAGAGGTTAAACCAAAGCAACATTTTGAAAACTTGGCAAACAATTTGTTCTGCTGCAAGAGTTGTAAAACGACCTCTAAATGTTCAAGATGAGCAGACCAAGAAGGACTATACACAAGTATATCATCGAAAAACACAAGCACATACTTGCGAAGCTGCTCTCTAAACACAGAATTCATAAGACTTTGGAAAGATGCTGGCGCGTTGGATAATCCAAATGGCATGACAAGCCATTCATACAAGCCTTGATGTGTTCGAAAAGCTGTCTTATGTCTATCCTCTGGAGTGACTAAAATTTGATGGTATCCCGATCGTAAGTCCAATTTGGAGAAATATGAAGCTCCAAATAGTTCATCCAACAACTCATCAACAGTTGGAATCGGAAAACTATCCTTAATAGTGATAGCATTTAGAGCACAATAGTCCGTACAAAAACGCCAAGATCCATCTTTCTTCTTGACTAGCAGAACTGGTGATGAAAAAGGACTTGTACTAGGTTGAATAATCCCTTGATTCAACATTTCAGTCACCATTTTTTCAATCTCTGCCTTCTGACTATGTGGGTAGCGATACGGTTTGACCTTAACCGGATTAGAGCCTTCAATGAGTGGAATAGAATGATCCTGCACCCTAGGTGGAGGTAAGTACTTAGGTTCATCAAACACGTGCCAATAAGTACGCAGTAACACAACTAAATCTTCAGGGAAGTCATCAACAACTCGTTCTGGTGTAGGGGACACTGTAGATTGAAATTGCAGAGTGTAGGAAGCCTCAATCGAATGTGTATTATACAATCTACGAATATGATGGAATTGAGAGTGCCCTGGTTCCATCAGCTGATCACCTCGCAAAGTGATGAATTTGTTGTTTAGATAGAACTTAATTGAAAGAACATCATAATCAGCTATGTGAGGACCTAATGTCTTTAACCACGGAGCTCCTAAAACCAAATCAGCGCCGGTGATGGGAAGTAGATACACCGGAAGATGGAGAGTATGGCCCTGGATCGTAACTGGAAGGTCTGGAATCAACCCTGAAGCTGTGAGGGTGCTGCCATTTCCCACTAGAACTTGAAACTGAGGTGCAGTTTGAATTGCCATTTTCAAACATTGTGCAATCCTTGGTTGTAGAAAATTATCTGAACTACCACTGTCTAACAACACTTGGACCTGAACTCCATGAATTTGGCCTTGAAAACGTATGGTACCGGCACTGTGAGCACCTTTGAGAGCATTGAATGATAAATGGTGTTCTGACTCTAACACCGCAACCAAGGGGTCGGGATCAGGAGGTGCTGGATCTTGTTCAATATCGTCTGAATCATCAACTTGTAATAAGAGAAAGTGTTTGTTTGGGCAACGATGGTTAGGGGTGAATTTGTCATCACAATAGAAACAAAGACCTTTGTCACGCCGGAGTTGAATTTCGGCGGAAGTGATGTTACGAATGGGTCGAGCTTTGGTGTTGGTAGTTTGTGGTTGCGGTCGGGTCGGTGGTGTGGGTAAAATGGGAGAGGTGGGTCGGTTTGTATGGTTTGGGCTGGAATATGAGTAGGGTTTTGTAATTTGTGTATTGGGCTTGGATAGTGGGGTGTATTTCTCTTCAAATAGTTTGGCTAAGGATAGGGCTTTTGAGATGGATGTGGGGTCTTGGGCTATGACTTCTCTGCGTAGATCTGGTTTCAGCCCACTGATGAAACAATCAAGAAGGGCATCAGGAGAAAGGCCATGGGTGCGATTAGCAAGTGTGGTGAAGGAAGAATAATAATCACTGACGGTGGAGGTTTGGGTCAATTTGAAAAGGTTGGGTCTGGGTGATTCATATGGGGAAGGTCCATATTCAAGCTCTAGGGCACGGGTAAAAGCAGTCCAAGATCTAAAAGGGTTGTTGCGAGTAATCATCTGATACCAAGGTACAACGTCCTTGTCCAGATGCACTGCGGCTATGGTTAAACGGTGGTTGTCCGGTGTGGAATAATAATCAAAAAATTGCTCAGCTTTAAAGATCCAGTTTAATACCTCAGTGCCGTCGAATCGGGGAAAATCGAGCTTCACGTTGCGAACTTGGAATGGTTGTTGTCATGAAGAGCCGTCGGAGGCTGGGCTACCATTCAAAGCGGAGGATAGTTGGAAACTGCCCATTTGCACTTCAACTCGCTCTAGACGAGCTATATCAGCATGACGATGTTGCATATAGTCGTTGTGACGCGCATCAGCATCTTCAATCATTTTCTTCATGGTTAGGTTGATGGCGTTAATTGCAGCTTCCAAACCTTTCAAACGAGTGTTTTCCGCCATGGTAAGGTCAATGAAAGCACCAAATGTAATGTTGCAGTAAGTCAAGATAATATATGATGAAAAACTCTCAAGATAAATTCATCCAATCAAAGCAGTTACAATGAAGTATTTGAAGTGGAAAACTAGTAATAAACTTATTACAACCAGAAAGAGAGAAATATCATTCCAAAGGAATGCCAATAGAAAGGAGAGAGACTAGTATCAAATTCTGCACACCCAAAACATTGCAACAACTCCACTATATAAGCTGACACTAGCTAGGTATATTTTCTGTTAGGGAATTTCACCCTCTTGCCACGCCTTGGTCCCATGATATGAGGATCATCTGCCACTTGTCCTCCTTGATTTCCTTCATTTTGTCCTTTTCCTCCCATGGTACTACTACCTTGCCAATTCACTATATTACCCTTACTCATGACACTCTAATAATCATATTTAACACATGAAAATGAGGGAATATAAGTGTTGTATTATTTATCTAATATTTAAAAATAATTTAAACATCGTAATATATTATTTGTGTTTTCATCATTTCTTTAATTAAAACGAACAAGACTTAAAATTTTAAATTAAGAGTAGAATTCTCAATTTTAGATTAAGTTCAAAATTAAATTATCAATCAAAAACACATGTACACTATACTTGAGTTTTCAAATTTTATTTACATGCTTTCAGTAGTTCTATAAAATCTAACAATTTATACTTATTCTTTTTGGAGGAGTTAAGTAATCTACAGTGGATGAACATATTTCCTTACCGTAATTGCGTGAAAGAGTCACTCGAGCTACTAGGTGAATCATTGACTAACTTTCAAGTTCAAAAAGATTGGACCTTTTTAATTTAGTTTGCAGCATTTAAATTTTTATATTTATCCCATCAAATAATAGATACAAAGGCAGAGGTGATGATACCCACACTTGTAGTTTTATGTATACATTAATAAAAATAAATTACTAAAATTACTCAAATATCACATTATATAGATATAAATTACTCAGATATCACTAAAATTACGCCAAGCGAATTCGGTTGCTCATTTGTTAGCTAGGGCGGCCAATTCTTGGCCTAGGCGTTGTGTCTTTACATCATTTCCTCCTTATATTGAGAACCAATTGCATAATGAAATGAATTAAGTTTTCTTGTGTCAAATTTTTTTTTTCTCCACATTAAAAAAGTAAATGATTTGTTAAGACATTTATGTCAAATAATATATTGAATTAAAAAAGATAGAAAAATGAAATACAGGAAATAATTAATAGCTTGTTGTATTTGTATGCCATGACTGAATTCTAATGAAAAGGGGCTCTCCAAGTGAACCACATTAGACCTCAACTTCCACCAAAGATGGTTATTGAACATAAAACTAAGGCTTAAATATTATTTTAATTCTTGTACGCGAAATTTTGATTTTAGTCTCTGTATCAATTTTAATTCTAAATAAGTCTCTGAGTCAACTAAATTTTTTGATTTTGGTCCCTAAAACGAAAATCCGCATGAAAATTCGTTGGAAAATCTGCAGGAAATTTGCAAATTATTTTCTTGCAGATTTTAACTTTAGAGACCAAAAGCAAAAAGTTTAGCTGATTCAGGGACTTATTTTAGAATAAAAATTGATACAGGGACTAAAACCAAAATTCCGCGTATGAAAATGATGTTTAATCCTAAAAATAATGATTTAGATCATTAGATGGCTTGGTTGTGAGAGTTAATAATTTATTATCAATAAATTAAATAGTAAGAATTATATATTGATCAAAATTTCTCAACTAATAACTAAAATTGTTATTTTATCAAAATGGGGAGGACAATGTTTGCTTCCTACACTTTCTAGGAAGTTAAAAAAATAAAACTCTACAATTTTATAAATAAATAGTGTTTGTTGGAGAGGTTTTCTCATTCTCATAACAATCATGAGGGGAAAAAGATTACTTCCACCGTCTCAAAATGTAAGCAAATTTGACTATTGATGTATTTGATTTATAATATGAGCTAGATACATCAATAGTCAAATATACCTAAAAAATCAAATTTGCTTACGTTTTGAGACAAAGGGAGTACTAGCTGGTCTGTGTTGTGCTTGTTATGTACCAGAGGAGGCGACAATATAATGGTTGGTAGATAATTACTCTGATCAAAAGTCAAAAGTCATATGATCAAAGTCAAAATGTGAGTCATGATCAAAAAATTGCACAATTACTGAATATTCTTAATTCACCAACTGCGAGCGAACAAATCTAAGCTACATGCAATATAGAATCATGAATTTGTCACAATCAAACAACATTTAATCCATGTTTTCAACAGAAATAAATATTCCCTCCGTCCCAAAATGTAAGCAAATTTGACTTTTTAGGTACATTTGACTATTGATGTATTTGGTCCATAATATGAGCTAGATACATCAATAGTCAAATATATCTAAAAAGTCAAATTTGCATAATTTTGGGACGGAGGGAGTATATTTGATATAAGACTGACATTTTGAACTGAATTTACCAAAAAGAGAACGTAAACTTTTTGAACAAATGGTAAATGATCATATGCATAAAAAAAATCAATTGCTGTCAAACATAGAGTATTACACCACACTACCATGCCAAAATTAATACCACACCAAAATGAAGTAACAACAAAATAAAAAAGTTACAACACCCTTGCATGACATCAATGTTTAGGGTAGTATTCATTTAGTCATCATATGTTGTTTTGGTAGATTTATATAATAAAAGCAACCTAACCATTGTTTGCATTTGTTATGAACAAGCATGCGTGGTTGAACCAAGAATGCAATTGAACTGTTGTCAAGTTATTGTTTGACCCTTTAAACTAGTGATAACTCTTTCACATTTTACAATTTTTGTGTATGATAGGAACCAAATGAATGTGCTAGAAGTGAACAAAACAGATTATGAAATTAACACTTGTAACTCAGATAATCCAATTTACACTTGGACAACTGGCAGCTGGAAGAGATGTTGTACTATTGAACGTAACTCGCTAATCCTATTTATTTTATGAATGGTGTGTAAACCTACTAGATTGTTTGCTTCGATCTTCACTTTAAGTATGGAGAAATTTTAAATCTCTAGCCAACTATCTCATCCTTTGAGATGCCTCAAATCTAACAAATAATTAATCATTATATTCGGCGGGGGAATACTTCATCTCAATCTAGAATAATACTTTTGTTCCTTGAGTAAACTTTGCAAATTGGGGGGTAAATCACATACTACTATGCATTAATGTCTTAAAATAATTCCGCTAACATTAAACAAATGACAAATGTTGACAAGTGTTTTTCAAACACTCTTTAACATCTTAAATAGTAAAATTTTATAAAATATTTATGAAAATTCGTTAAGTCAACGTATTGAAAACAGATACCATATATAATTATTGAAAATATTTAGCGACCAAAAAATAAAAATAAAAAAAAAAAGTTGAAAAAAAAAAAGAGCGAATTTTGTTGAGTTTCCCTCTTTGAAAGAGCACATATATACCAAAAACCCCTTTTCAAAATCTCAAAACCACCACTCTGAGATCTTAACCACCATGAAATTCAAAGCATTTCTAACAGAAACAGGAATAAACCTTCTCGAAAAACGGTTCATTCCATCACTAGAAAAAACCTCCAAAACCTGCCACATTCTCTTCACAAAAACCCACACACTTTTCCTCCACAATCTCCTCAACGGCGACGGAATCCAATCCATAGCACAATTCACCAACCAAATCCTCTTCGACGATTTCAAAATCTCAAGCCAAAACGAAGATCGAATCGCTTTTATAATCGATCTATCGCTTCTTCTTCGCGCTCTTCGTAGTTCTGTTGCTATTTGTAATGAATTTGAATATTCTTCTCGCGGCGGTGTTGTTAATAATCGTCTTTTGATTAAGCTTGTTAAGAAAGTTAGTAAGAATTGTAATGTTGCGTTGCCGTTTTTGACTTTTGAAACTCGTGGTTTTAAATCTGCTGTTGTTCAAGATATTCCTATTTCTAAACCGCTTTCTATGAGTCAAGTTGTTGAACTTCAGAATGCGCTTGATTTGGCTCAGGATATTCCTCAAACGCTTATTCAGGTAGTAATGATTTTGAATTTTAGTTTGTTTATGTAATTATGTTGTGTTAGGTTTTGTTAATGTTAGTTGAAATTAGTTGATTTTCAAAATTAGGTTATTTTGAAATAAGTGATTAAGTGATTTTTGTTGGAGTTTGATTTTGGATTTTAGGTTTTTTATGTTGTGTTAGTTGGTTTAATGGTGATTGGCGCTGAGTTTGGTAGGGCTGGAACAACTTAATGTCAGAATTGACCTCTGAACCAGATTAAGTGATTTTTGTTTGAGTTTGATTTTGAATTTTAGTTTTTTTTTTTATGTTGTGTTAGGTTTTGTTAATGTTAGTTGAATTGGAATTTGTTGATTTTGAAATTAGGTTATTTGAAATAAGTGGATTTGAAATTTGTTAATTGAAATTAGCCACTAATCACTAATGTTGGAGGTAGGATATTAGTTGAAATAAGTGGATTTAAAATTAGCTATTAATTGCTATGAAGTACGAATATAGACATGAAAACTAGGCATGGCAACGATACTAATACGTAGACACCAGTAATAATTTGAGGCATTAGGAATGATTGTATGTACGTGCATGTGTTAGTGTTCTGTCGGCGTTTGAGACCGATAAGTGTCCAACATCAGTAATAATTTGAGGGATATACGTGATTATATGTCACCTCGTGTGTTAGTGTCATCTTGGTGTTAGACACTCTGATCTGATGCGACTTTGATCTGAAGTGTTGGTGTTATGTGAATCAAATGTGACTTTTTATAGTAGTAATTGTTTGAGTTTGATTTGAAATTAGTTTATTTATGTTGTGTTTTGTTTTGCAAATGGTAGTTAATATTAGTTGGAATTAGCTATTGAGTTCAATGGGGACTAATATAGGGTGTTTGGACATCAACCATTCCCAAATTGTATTTAGTTTCATGATAGAAAGTGTTAGAGTTGAATTTTTCTCTATCAAATGGTATGAAGCACCGGCATGGAAACCGGACACAACACAACACTAATATGTAGACACCAATAATAGTTTGAGAAAATAGAAGTGATTGAATGTAACCACACATGTTAGTGTCTTGTTGGTGTGAGACACCGGAATGTGTCGGACTGGGATACATCTTCAGTTTCAAGTAGAGCGCTATATGAATCAAATGTGATTTTGGGAATAGTAGTTTTCCAATAATAGTTTGAGAAAATAGAAGTGATTGAATGTAACCACACATGTTAGTGACTTGTTGGTGTGAAACACCGAAATGTGTCAGACTGGGATACATCTTCAGTTTCAAGTAGAGCGCTATATGAATCAAATGTGATTTTGGGAATAGTAGTTTTCTTTTACACTAAAAAATTGACATTGGTTTTTGCATCAAATTTGGTTTTAGTAGATTTTCACCTTTTTCTTAATGTCATGGTTATGCAGAGCATTATTTATAACTATTGGTCCTCTTAATCTTATGCACTATTGAGGTGCAAGTCTGCAACACATGGTCATATCATGTATGCTGTATTACTTTTCTTGCTATTTTTAAGATGTTTGTAGTAACAAAAGTAGTTGAAGGATAAAAACTAAAAAGCACCAAAAATAGATTGAGACCACCTTGCACTTGCAGAATGTTTTGACCAACAACGAATTCAAAACTAATGGACACAACCAAACACACTCTTCAGCAGAATGTAGTAGCTGATAGAAGAGGGAAATGATGACGGATATGGTGACGTGGCTAAACGTTAAACAACTGCCTGAGGGATGTTAGGCAGAAAGAGTTGCTAGTTACAACTATTAGTTGTTAATTTTTTTTTTTGAGTGAGCAATTTATGCTAGTTAGATATTTTATGGATTTGCCGAGTTTACCCATTAGTAACTAACTTGTTCAGGTTGTTATAGTTAGCTGTAGTTGTTAGTTAATTTAATTACTTTAAGTTATTTCACTCATTTAATTTTCACTTCCAATGCAGGTTCCTGATTTGAATCAGTTGCTTAACTTAGTGGATCGGATGAAACATGTCGGGGATGCCGTGAATGTGTCCATTAGTAAGTATGGGGATTTGAGGGTGCAGGTTTCAACCACATTGATCAGCCTTGGAGCTGAGTTTCGAAAGCTGATGGTGATTGGAGAGCAAGCAAATGCTCCGGCTGAGGATCAAAATCTCAGTGCTGAGACGCGGTCCTCAAGGTCGATTTTGAGAGGAGATGCTCAATCAGTGCAGGTGAGTGTCAAGCACTTTGCCAAGAGTCTGCAGTGTCACCTGGCCAAACCGGATTGTGCTTTCTATGGTATTGCTCCTCAGGGCAGTTGTTTGACAGTGATATTCCAATTCTTCATCCCCGGTACCCATCAGACCGATAAATCAATCAGCTATCATTGCAGGCTTCCTGTACTTGACCCTGGTACTGATTAAAATCCAAGACTCTTTTGATTGTGTGCAAACTCGGTTTTTGACGAGCTAACTGCTTCAAAAGCCGTTAAATAGAAAATATCATACTGGTTTGATTTGCTGTATGTAATTAAGACCATATGGCCATGTTTATGTTACATAAATATAACTTGTATGATTACTTGGCAAATGCTATGGCAATACAACTTGCCCTTTTTCCCCTCTTTATTGTATTTTTGAAGTGTTTTAAGAATCACTTTAGGCCTTTATTTATGCAACTTCTTATTATTGTATTTTGGAGGTCATTCTATTTGGTTGCCTGTACGGATTGAACCAAGAAACTCATTTCACTTCGGTTATTCACTCGAATCATTTTTTAAATCAATAATTAAACTGGTTTCTGGCATTTTGGGTATAGTACAGAGATTATACAATACATTTTCAAATTCAAAACACTAAGCATTGTTTAACATGAATGAAATATTACACATAATACATATAATTTGAGGCTAACAACTTGTTAGTTATATCCCCAACAATGCAACATTTGACTTTAACTTGAAAAGAAAAATAAAACAAATACCAGGTACAACCTAACTTGAAAAGTTACCTATGATCCCTTTATTCTTTGGTCAACAAGAAATAATGAATAAATGCATCCCATGCCTTGCCGGTGACCGAAAAACCAGAATGTTTTGACGACAAAGTTGCTGCTCGTCCACTGTTTTTAGCAGCAACAGGTGGAGGTGGTGTATTTTCAACATGAACAGCTATCTTCATGCCACCAAAGCAAATTCCTTTGCCACTTATTAAATAGTAATGGAGAGTAACGTTCAATGGAACAACATCTCTTCCAGCTCCGGTTGTCCAATTGTAAATTGGATTATCTGAGTTACAGGTTTCAGAAATTTTAGATATTGGTTCAGAAATTTTGATCAACATGTAGTTTTTACAGTCTAATTTGATGGCATAACGATAAATTATTTGCTGTCAACTCTGTATAATTTCAATTGATCTTCTTTAACTCTGAATGTTTGGTCATCATGACTCATGAGTCATGACTCAATTTAACATTTCATTTTTTAAGACTCTTAGCGATTAGTCCCTTCATTTTTATGTTAGGTCACTTAATATATTGTCATGTCATCAAATTGAATGCTCATAAGTTAGTCAATTTTTTTTACTAGAGAACTATAATTGCACATAAGTTGTGGCATACTACTCCCTCCGTCCCAAAACTATTGTCCTTTTAGAGTTATGCACGTGGATTAAGAAACAATAAAGATTGATAAGTTAATTCTATTTTACCCTTACTTTATTAAGAAAGAGAAAATATATTTAATTAATACTTTAACTTTTGTAAGGGTACAATTGATAAACTAACATTAACTTTATATTGGTTTGCGAAAATGACAATAATTTTGGGACAAAACTAAAATGCTAAAAGGACAATAGTTTTGGGACGGAGGGAGTATCAATTTGTTTAGAAACTTACTATTTAAAAGGACCCTTTAAGTATTTAAGGTGTTAAAGAGTGCTCCAGAGACATTCGTTAACATTTGTCATTAAAAAATATACCAAATAAATAACTATCAAATAATTTCGTGAACTTAACTCAATTGATAGGACATTGTATTTTATATGCAGATCCAACTTAGCCATCTTATGGTAGAATTTGTAAGCCAAGACTACTTGACAAAAAAAAAAAATAACCATCAAATATTACAATTTTACTGATCTTATTATTTATATCTTCTCTTTTTATTACTCAACAGTAACACACACATACATGTGATAATATGCTCGATGATGCAATAGAAAAAAGAATGTCACACATGAGTGACAGACTTTGCTCAAAGTTAAAGTGCAATAAAAATGTGTTCTAATAATTTACAAAGTACCCAATACAATTGAAAAACTTTCTACCAGAATTCAAATCTAAGTTAATTTACCTCATTGATTTTAATTTAATGTATTAATCTTTTTAGGATGTAAATAAGGTATTTTCCCGCATAACTACAGTGAGTAATTCATCGAGCTTTATGGAATCCAAATAAATGATAAACTCTTCTTAATTTTTTTTAAGGTCACTACATATTTAAATTAGAGATTGAACTCATAATCTTAATTAAAGTACAAAAGAGTATTCACGTAAGCTTATCTAAATAGTACTACTCTTTCTGTCCCAAAATATATATAAAAAGAAAATTAGTAAAAAAAAAAAACTGATATGTCTAGTTAAAAATTTGGTCTATATATATACATCAATTTTTTTTAATTATTTTTCTCTTATATTTTAAAACGAATGATGTATTAAATTATGAATAGATATGACCACATTTTCTTTTGACTAAATATGACCACATTAAAAGTTCACAGTTAGGTAGTTATTATATTCCTTTTAAAGATTTTTAATGAAATATTTTCTTTTGCAAAAGAGACAAAATATATATAACCATATTTCCATGTATATAATTTGAGATTACGTGGAGTCCCATTGTTCTAATATTGCAAGAATAACGTGTTTGATACTACAAAAACGTATTAAAATCTAGCTGTCACATATTACAAAAAAAACCCCTACTTTCACACTTTACACTATATATAATCTCATACTTGTTCCAAAGCTAGATAGAAAAATCTGTTTGGAAAAAAACTTAAGAAAGAATTTATAGTGATGGAAAAATCTAGAGTGATGTTGATGGTGAGTGTGGTGGTTATGGGAATGTTGTCATTGTGGCCAATGGAGGTGATGGGAAAACCAGTGCGTCATAAGGTGGGAGGATCCAAAGGTTGGGATCACACTGTCAATTACACTATATGGTCTTCTCAAGAGCATGTCTATGTTGGTGATTGGCTATGTAAGTCTCTCTAAAAATCTCATCTAAATTTTGTTTAATTGTCATGTCAAATTTTGCCACTATATATAATTACAAAATGAACATTGTTAGATATAATATCAGACTTTTTTTTTAACGGTAAATATATTAATAATTAATTGATCTCTGCACAAGTAGAACATAGATCGATTATATTAATCGGAATTGTTTGACTTGTTTGATTTATATTTTATACGTTAATTTTCTATCTCATTAAGATTCATCAATTTAATTCACAATTTTACAAAATTAACCGACATATATTAGTGTGTTTGATCGGAGAGAAATAGAGAAAAAAAAATTAAAACATGAAAACCAATGAATATAATTCAAGTACATTTACTAGTTGCAATATTTTTGCTTATCAAAAAAAACAAAACTAGTTGCAATATTTTTATTTCTGTCATCTCTATTTCTCTTTGTTTCTCTCTATTTCTCTTCTCTCTGAGAATTTCTAGTCAAAATAAAAAAAATTACTCGTAAATTAAAAGATAAAATTATACGATTGGTCTTTTATCTTTTTCATTTATAATAAATTGCTCCTTTATCTTTCATTATAAATTGGTGCTTTTTTTTTTCATTTGTAACAAACTGATCCTTTATCATCTTATTGTAACAAATTGATCATTTATCTTTACAAATATTTAAACTGTTGGTCATTTATCTTTTTATTGTAACTAATTTGTTATAAATGAAAAAGATAAATGATCAACTTATTAAAAAAAACATAAAGGGCCAATTTATTATAAATAAAAAGATAGAAGATTTGACCAATTTATTGTAAATAAAAAAGATAAAAGATCGATGATTTAATTTTGTCTGATTTAAAATCTATCTATTGGATACAACTAAGCATTAGGAAGAAAGTTATAAACGTGTTTATCAACTAAGATTGAATTGTTAAAGTAATACTCGTTTCTTTTGAACAAAATAAGTAGTACTCGTGTTCAAATATTATTTAACTAAAATTTATTTATCTTTTAATCAAATTTTAAATTACTTAATAATTTTTTTAAAATACTTTGATGGTTAATTAAAATTTAAAACAAAAGCAACCATTAAATACGGTTGATATTTGCTCTTTTGAATATACTATGGAGATGAAGTATATGTTTGGTTTCAATTTTAGAGGGGCTAAAATTAATTCTGGATGTATATAATTGATTTTGACATGTTTGATTTCTGTAAAGTATAATTGATTATGTTTCTAGAATTATTTCTGTTTGAAACTAGAAAATAACTTCTGGATTTAGAATTAATTTTTACACTGAAATTTACTGTTCAACTCATTTTTAGTTGAATGTATCCAAATATAAATCAATTCTATTAAACTCAATTCTGATAAAATCAATTATACCATAATCAATTTTATCAAAATCAATTTTATCTAAAATCAAACCAAACATTGAAGATTATAGGATATCGAAACTCCTTTCTTCAACATTTACTCATTGGGTTCTTTATTAAGAAAAAGAAATCCTAAATATTATTTACCAAAGCTGTCAGCATAATAAAATTTAACTTTTTTTTTTAAATTTTTTATTATTCATAATTGTGAATATTAAATGCTTTATATAAAAAATGCAAAAACAAATTAGTATATAGTGCTTGTAAACAATGAAATTGTGACTTTTCATATAAAATAATATTTCTAAATATAATAATTAATAAATAAGTTTTTAATTCATAAAAAATTATCGTTAATTCATATAATAGTGTACCAAAATACTTTAATTCGTAAATGTACCATATAAGTTTTCTATTTTTATGATAAAATAATTTTACAATTACATAAATGAAAAATGATGTGAAATAGTTTTCTCTTTTTTTCTTCTTTTTCACATGTTACCAAAATCTATATATTTTTTTTATCATAATCATATTTTCCAGAAAACAACATTACAATTAAAAGACATACAAACATATTAATCATGAAGTATTTTACATGGGTTGGAGTATTGGCCAAGTATGTCACCTATCACATATATCAAAGGGGAAAGAAAAAGAAAGAACAAATTAAAAAAAGAGAGACACTTTTCCTTTTTTTTTTTGACAAGCACTTTTTTTTTTGTTAAATGCAAAACATTACATTCATAAAATATGGTTAAAAATTAGTATTGGTATTTATTTGGTAGTACTATCACCTTAGAATTTAGAGTCATAATCAAAGAGAAAAAGTTAAAGGCAAAATAAAGAGATGCAAAGACAACGCTTTAACTTTTGTAGCAAAAAAAGTTTGCAAGAATCACATGATGAACCAATTAAGAACACCCCAATAAGAGACAAAATCCATATTCTGTTGGTTGGATTTATACGTAATTTTACAAAAGGTACTTTAATTTAAATAACATAGTATAATTATTAATTAATTTTTTTGGAAAGGTATAATTATTAATTAATTTTTTGAAAGGTATAATCATTAATTAATTAAGAAAATGTCAAACTACAGTTAAACTTTCTGTACAGTGTAACCATATTATAGAACCATACATTATTTATTCTGGTATGGATAGACCATACATGATACTTATACCATCTTTTCAATTTATTATTATTATTATTATTATTATTATTATTATTATTATTATTATTATTATTATTATTATTATTATTATTATTATTATTATTACAAGTTTAGTGAAATAATTATTTGTTGGGTGTGTAGTGTTTGTGTTTGACAAAAGATATTACAACGTCTTGGAAGTGAACAAGACCTGCTTTGACAATTGCATAGACACGACCTTCATAAAAAATGTGACACAAGGAGGTCGTGATGTGGTACAACTGACAGAAGCAAAGACATACTATTATCTTTCTGCTGGAGGTTATTGTTTTCATGGAATGAAAGTTGCCGTAGACGTTCAAGACCATCAGCCAGAGGCACCGTCTCCATCTCTTTCCGCTACCGCAAAATCTAGTGGCTGTTCTATTTTGCCATCTATGTACACATGCTTTGGGGTTATTGTTGCTAATGTGGTTTATGTGAGTTTGGTTTCAATGGGGATTTTGTAAGAAGTTGGGGGTGTAAAAGAAGTTTAACAATTGTGTTTGATTATAAATTAAGGTTCACTTATTTGAGTGAAAAGTGAAAGAAGCTTGAATATTAATACTTTTTTGTAGAGTTCATTACTAGTTGCTTTAACTCATGTTGCATATAAATATATGGTTGCTTGGTTGTGGTAAAAGAAAGGGAAAAAAAAAGTAAATTCGGTAAAGATTTTGTTTCACTTTTCTTCATATATAGATGAATTTCAAAATCAGTTAAGAATAAAAGATCAAAGTTGGCTATCTCTTACTATTTGCACATGGTCCATTTTAGTCATTAACAAAAAATAAGCATGTTTATAAGTAGGACAACAAACATGTACATCGTGTCGCAAATTGTAGTCTCTAATTCAGTTTTTAAATTTATTTATAAAATATGAGTTTAATTAATATATACTGTCAATGTAAATTATTTTACACATGCATTCATTAATGTGTTATCACATCAATTAATAAATATGACAACTCATATGTTTTTATATTTATTAATTAATGTGACAACACATTATTAGATACATGTATGAAATAATCGAACATTAACAAAACATACTAATTAAATTCATAAAATATAACAATGTTCTTACAAATTCGATTTGGATATGCTAGTATATTCTAAAATAAAAAATGAATCAGTTTTAAACATACATACATCCAATCGCCACTATTCTACTAACAATATAAGAAAGTTAATTACCACAAAATTTCCTTAATTACCCTTCATAATTTTAATAAAATCTCTAATTTTTTGGTCATAATTGTCTTTTTCTATTTCAATTTAATTATATTTTAAAATTCAAATTTAGTAATCATGACCTTCGCATTTTTCAAGGATGATTAATTAGTAATCTTTTAGTGTATTTAGTTAAAAGAAGTTTGACTATTTTTTTTTTATTAACATAGCTACCCTTTCATGTTCTTTTTAGTATGTTCTTTTCTTAACAAAAGTTTTCCAATGTAATTACTACTACTAGCTAGGGTGGCAGATAACCTCCTTTCATATTCATTGTATGAGCAAACAAATGATACCAAATATTTTTTTTCACAATCATTTCCTTCAAATGTATGATATGCATTTTTTTAGTGACCTCAACGTTCAATTTCAACTTCCCTTCCCACTGCAGCTTTAATTTTGTTTTAGATTACTTGAGCTAAATTTACCAAGTAAACTATTAAAGTGGGAATATTTTATTTTCTAAAACATTCTAAAATAAATTTTAAATTTTATGAATATTTTAAAATATCTCTGACAGTGTCAAATTTTATTCATGTTAATCCTTCTACATATAAAATAATTATAGATTTTTAACGGGACTTTTTTTTTTTATAAGTACACAAATATGCAATAAGTGTGGTGGAAATAGTTAACAGATTTTTACATATAAAATAATTAAATATTTTATTAATATACTACATTAATGTTGTGTTATGAAAATTTCACAAATTTTTAAACTTTCATTGCATAGTCACATAAAAATGTATTTTCCCTGTTGTAAAAAAAAAAGTGTTTCCTCAAACGTAAATATAAACCTATTTTCATATATGAAATAGAGAAATATTTTATTTAAAAACCATATTAAATATCATACGGATTTAAATCTGTAACGAGTGTAGTACAAATTTATCATATCGACCTTATATATCCATTTTAAATCAACGGGACGTAAAAATTTGTGTATAAAAATATACTTATTACAACGGGACGTAAAAACAAGTACACGAAATACGTAACTAGCGGCATGCAAATATTAACGGGACTTTTTTTTTTTTTTTTTATGTTATAAGTACACAAATCTGCAGTAAGTGTGGTGCAAATAGTTAACAGATTTTTACGTAAAATTTGTGTATAAAAATATACGTATTACAACGGGACGTAAAAACAAGTACACAAATTCGAAATACGTAACTAGCGGGATGCAAATATTAACGGGTCTTTTTTTTTTATGTTATAAGTACACAAATCTGCAGTAAGTGTGGAGCAAATAGTTAACAGATTTTTACGTATATAATAATTAAATATTTCATAAATACACTACGTTAATGTTGTGTTATGAAAATTTCACAAGTTTTTAAAATTTCATTACATAGACACATAAAAATGTGTTTCCCCAACGTAAATATTAACCTATTTTCACATATGAAAATGTAAATATTAACCTATTTTCATATATGAAATAAAGAAATATTTTATTTAAAAACCATATTAAATGATATCATACAGACTTAAATTTTATATTTATAGATATAAGTACATAAATCTGTAACAAGTGTAGTGCAAATTCTTAACAAGTGTGGTGCAAATTTATCATATCGACCTTAAATATCCATTTTAAATCAACGAGACGTAAAAATTTGTATAAAAATATAAGTATTATTACAATGGATTCATGTGAATATGCAAAATTTAAATTTTATTTCCAATATAACAATCATCATTATCTTATGCGACCTGTGCATCGCACGGGTCTTTTACTAGTTTTCCAACGAAATTTTCAATGAGATTTTCAACAAAATTCCAGACATTTTTCCTTTACATTTTTGGTCCATACAAATTATGCGATCCCTTAATAGATATTGCATATTAGTTATTATTATTATTATTTTTTTTTGACAAAATATATTCGTTATTATTAACGGGTGAAAATTTCATATTTATATTATGGTAAAAATAAAAATCAATGGATCTAAAATTGCACTTTGTCATTGGTACCACACAACTACACAAGAATTACAAGAATTGCAACTTAACACTTGTTAGTTGTTATAGATAGATCACACACTTTAGAATGGCTCAGGTCATTGCCTTCTAAAATTGCAAATTTCTTTCTCTTTATTTCACAAGGATATATGGAATGTTCAGGAATATCACCAACCATTAATTTTAATGAAGGGTTACAACCTGGATTAGACTTCAACTTTCATGATGGCATGCTAACAGCTCTAGATTAAAAGAAATAAACAATTTTGGGATCAATATAAAACTTTTAAAATATTTGGGACTAATATGAAACTTTTAAAATGTTTGGAACGAAATTAAAATCTAAAATAAATATTTGAGACCAAATATATAATTAAGTCTTTTCTTTTTTATAATTTGTACCGTCGGTTTAACCCAAATTGGATATATGGTTGCTTTTGCTTGTGGTAAAATAAGGAAAAAAGCATATTTGCCTAAATTGTTTGCTTTCTTCATGTATATATAATTTCAAAAACTAGATTTTCAGTTTTTATTAAGATTAATTTTTTTAAAGTTCGGTATCCGATCTCACCGACATTATTTAGATTAATTTATTAAAATGATTAATCAGTATATATCACTTGTAAAATTATCTCTATAGAAAGTAAAATAGTGCACATACATCCATCTGTCTCATTAGTCATTGGTTTGTAGCTTCAAAAAAATCACACTAAACAAATTTGACGAGATTTGTGTGAACCCAAATCTTAATTATTGCATGTTTTATAGTTTTTTACCAGACAAATAAAACTCATCTCTTTTCTATTTCTTCTCTCAACTAATCAAAGCTCGAGTATATTTGTTTTCGTGTTTTCCCACTTCAATGTAGCTTTTGTTTTATTGTGCCATGCTTCCCACATGTTCATTGATTTCAAAATACATATCAAATAATTTTAATGTCTTGATTTTCATTTTGAGTAAATCATCTATTCTCTTTAAAATTATATAATTCAATTATTTACACTTTTAATTTGTAAATTTAAGTAAAAAATTATCCAATTTTAAACAACTCACACAACTTAATTTTTTAATTATAATTAATAGTTTTACATTAAATAATATACTAATTCACATATTAATTGAAAGGTTAATAACACAGTGAGTGATACTTCCTCTCTACCCAATCTTTGGTCCACTTAATTTTTTTAGATTTGTCTCAAAATTTTGGTTTTTTAAGAAATCAAGATATGTTTTACCATTTTTACCATCACAAAAATTAAGTTATACATTAAACTAGATTTAGACCCGCGCGTTGCGCGGGTTGTGTCAACTTTTTTTCAATTTTTTATTTTTAAATAGTATTATAAATAATGTACTATAAAATAACTGAATAATATGATCGATACTACTCTGAGCATGTAGAAATTTTTTGTTATTTTAGATATTTTTTAAAATTTCATCATCCAGAAATTTTTATCACAATATGAAGAAATACATAAAATATATTTTAAGATAAAATATTTAAACTAATTTTTCATTTTTTTTTTTAAAAAAATTTAAGAAAAAAATGACACACTATAGAAATCATTTACACACCCTTATCTCGTCAAATGAATCTATTATATAGAGATAGATAAATATTGCATTTAACATAGATAATGTGTCATTTGACTGCATATAGAAAACAATAACAACGAAGTTCAAAAATACGATCTCGTTTCATTCCTAAATATAAGAATCTCATAAAAAATATAATTATCTTTTTTTTTTTATAAAATTTCTTTCAAATTTTCAAGAACATTCTACCTTTTTTTTTACGAACATACTCCTAATTATAATCAAATTTTTTCTATAATTTGTAATAAACACTTGAAATAATTAAAATATTATGTAATTCTCTCTCTTAAAGGATAAAAGGGGAAAAATAGTATCATTTGTTAACAAATTTAACAACATAATAAACTTTCTTAATCTCTATGACCTTTATAAAGGAGTCTTATATTTAGAGACGAAGGTACTAATATAAAATTAAAAACTTGTTTTATTAATCTCTATATTTTCTGGGTTTAATTTGTATTTCTTCAAAAAATAATTTAATTTTGTTCTTAATATATTTTTAGTTTTTAGTGAAAAACTTAATGGATTATAAATCAATATATTATCAAAATTTTATTCTAACTTGAGTTAATGAAATTACTGTTAGAAAAAAGTAAACAAAAGTATATAAAGGATGAACATTATTTTTAATATGTTAAGTGATAAATACAAAACAACATTTTCATTTTACCATTATAAACATTTTTTTTATAGTTTACAAAACTTTTTTTGTGTAAACCTAATCAAAATTATTGAACCGTGGATTTAGATGAAAATGTTTTTCCTGTGCGATTCTATATTTGGATGGTGATGTACGCTTCAAATACCAAGAGAAAATGATACCTGCAACAATGTTAGCACTTCTCAATTATTTATAAATTGCTTCAGTTATATTTAAAAAAAAATTATTTATTAATCTATAAAGTCATTTTTTTAATTCAAGAAATTACATAGTTCAATAAATAAGCAAGTTAATCGGGTGTTACGTTAATTAGAAAGAAAATACACATGATCATGCAATGAGAGATGACACAAATGTGTTCTCAAATTTTATAATGCAAAGATGTAGTTGTGCATAAAATCACATATTTATTTTGTGCAAAAAAAATAAAATACATATTCATACACACATTGGTTAAAGATATAAAGAAAAATAGTAGTTCTAAATCAATTGGATATAGAAGAAAACTACTAAAATAAAATTGAATAAAAAGTTACTTCTTAAAAAAGTGCGGCACACATAAATATGAAAATACTTACATTATATTTAACATAAATCTCTCATATATCATCTATTCAAATTTTAGTACCATTGGAATATATACTCACCTTAAAGTCAATACCGCACACACGTACTAAAGCTCTCAACGATAATTTTCCAAAAAAAGAAGATATATTAATAACATGAATATCACACAAATCATTTATTTAAAAAGTAGTGCCACAAAACTACTAAAGTAAAATAGAATGAAAAGTTACATCTTGAAAAAATGAAGGTCACATAAAATTTAAAACACTTCACATTATATTTCACATGAATATCTCAAAAATCTTCTATTGAAAATTTAGTATCACACACATACTTACCTTAAAGTCAATATCACACATACGTACTAAAGCTAACGTACTCAACCACAATTTTTTAATTTTAAAAAATGTATATTTAACGCGAATATCTAACATACCATCTATTCAAATGGTATACCACACATATATTTACTTTAAAGTCAGTAACACAGATACTAAAGCTCTCACCGGCAATATTTATTGTTGACAATAGATGTTTGATCTATATCTTCATAAAAATAATAAAATGAGATCATCAAAATCGTATAAAAATATTATACTACAAATTAAAATTTTAAGCAGAGTATATCGTTTCAACCTCTCAGGAACCAAACATAAATAAATAAAAAAGAAGAAATAATACATTACCTCTTCTATCACCTCCCATAATTTTTCTCTAACAATGACTAAGATACAAAGGTATAATTTGTGATCTGCAAACACGTACAAAAAAAAATCAAATCATTTTTTATGTATCAAAACTAAAAGCAAATTTGCAAAAATAAAAAGAAAGAAATGAATATTTCAATAGAATACATGAATATGTTCTCTTGCAATAAATCATTAACATTAGAATCAACATCTTCTTCCCTAAATTCATATAATTAGCTACTGATTATTATCAAATCTTAGCAATAAATCATAAATTCAAAGTATGATTACTCCAATATATATGATTCATCTAGCAAAAGACCCAAAACTATTTATCTCTAATCTCTATTGCTTGGAATTCTTTGAGTCATGAAATTTCAATCAATCATAACAATTTAATAAAAAAAAATTGGCATTTAAGAATAAAATTATGTGACATTAATTTTTTTAAATCAATTTGGACATTGAAAGTTGCTACTAAACTTTCATTAAAATATTAGTATTAGTGTAAGATAAATATTCATTAAAATTAAATTTATTTGGACTTTTTCAAAAATTGTTACTCCCTCCGTATCAAAATATAAGTCACTTTGAGAAAAAAATTTACATCAAAATCTAAGTCACTTTACAATATCAATGAAACATTTAATGCTATTTTTCTTTATATCCTTAACTATTATTCTCTCTTCTTTTACTTCTACAATTTATTTTTTTCCATACCATTAATGAAGGACAATTTTATAAACTAACTTATAATTTCTCTTTTTCATACAATAATAATTACATTTTTTAATTTGTGTAGTAGTCAAAACGACTTATATAGTACGGAGATATTATATTTATATCATCATGTGGGTTTTTTCGTAAGTTAAATTATTGCATATATTTTTATATCAAACAAATACTAAGTTTTTAAAAAAATTAAAGTCCCCCACGCACCCTTGTTTTTGGAGAAAATATATTAACATGTTCTTTTTGGGGTTCATAATCTTTGTTTTATTTGAAGTTTTTATAGAGATGTATATAGTTGCACAAAGCAGACCCAAGACACATTTTATATCCTTTCACATTTTTTAAAATTCTATCATGCAATCTATTTAATTGTATGAATTATTTATTACTATTGTTTAGAATTCTTTGAGTCATGGAATTTCAATCATTCATAACAATTTAGTAATGAAATTTGATAATTATTTTAATTAATTTTGGACATTAAATTGATATAGTGGAAAATTAAGAGATGAGTGCAAAGTTTCAATAGAAAAAGTGTGGAGTTTTTGTAGAGATACCACATCATTTCAATACTCTTCTAAGAATAAAAGTTAAAAAATGCAAAGTTTTGTTAAAATGACACATAAGCAAAATCAAGCTTGCTTTACATGTATATATAGATAATTTTTTTCTTTTTTAATAAAGTAATGGTAAAAATAACTTAATTTATCAATATTTATTATTGATTAATTCACGTATAAAACTCTAAAAGTAAAAAGTTTTCAAAAAATTAATTAGACATTAAGCCAGATAAAAGTTAGCATAATAAATATAAATTGATAACAATATTTTTTTTATAAATTAAGAATAAATTTAAAATCGTATTGTTTTTCTAGCATGAAAACAGCTTGCATGAAATCTAGCATGAAATCTCAAAATTAAGAATAAATTTAAAATCGTATTTTTTTTTTATAAATTTTAAAAATTTGATTTTGATAAAAGAGTAGGTGAAAATAATTTTGATTTTGATTTTATGCGTGTAAATAAATTAAGGTTGAAATAATTTAGGGGGTGTAAGCGGATCGAAAAGAATCGATTAAACCGTTGATCTAAACTAATCCAAGTAAAAAATAAACCGAATCTTATGGTTGAAATCAAAAACCGAACCAAATCAATTAAAAACCGTAGTGGTTTGGTTTGATTTTTCATCCAAACTATAAAATTAGGTTTTTCTCAAATTGAATTGGTTTGTATTATCAATTTAATCGGGGAAATAGATTAAAAGAAATAGACTCACTATTGTTCGGGGAAATAGTAACATTTAATTTCTTTTGGTCACTACATCACTAGTAAATGTTACTAGTCAAAATGAAATGTTACTATTGTCCGCTACACTATGGTAACCCTGCCCACTACATCACTATGGTGTGAAAATGTTACTTTTATTAGGGGGTCAAAATGAGACTAAAGATGAATTTACTACTAAAGATGAATTTACTATCCTGATATAGTGCTAAGAATGTTTTGTACCAAAAATAAGAGGAAAAAAAAAGAGTACTAAGAATGCTGTAGTCAAATGGAACAATCAAAGTAGTAGATGCAAACCTGGACAATCATCACGAGGAGCATCTCGGATGCAAACCAGCCCATGCATCTCTCTTTGTCAACAAATTGGATTTTAAATTGAAAAGCTTCTGTTTCAAAAAAAAAAGTTGGTTAAGTAAAAAACAATGCATTGATGAGAACCCATTAGAAACAAGTAACAAACAACTAACAAGAAAGTGTGTGTTGAAATAAAAAAGGTCTCTTTGACTCAAAATTATATATACACTTTAAGAAACGAAACAGAACAAGAAACAAAGAACCAAGCTTCACACTTCATAAACAACAAAACCCTTTCTTTCTCTCCTTTTCTTCCTTCAAGAAAACCAAGAACCCATTTTTGCTTCTTCTTCAAAGATGATGAATCGTTCAACATCAACAAACCAAGCTTCCTCTGTCACGATGAGGGACACTTTGAGGATTCTCCTCGTGGTCGTAGCACAGAACTTTACAGTGATATTGACATTCTTGAGTGATGTGATGAATTTTTTGTTCAGTTATGTGATGTGGATGAATGATCATGATGTGTAATGTCATTGTTTGAATTCTTTCAATTTTTTGTTCTCTTCTATGATGTGATGTGGATGATTATGATTTGTAATAATGAATAATGATGATGATGATGATGTGTCTGTCATTGTTTGAATTCATCTATTGATGTTTGTGTAATACTCAAATCTTTTGAGTTTTGTTCTAATTAAAAATTCAATCTTTGTTCCAATTAATAATTAGAAATTCTTGATTAAAAATTTCATCTTTTTTCTTTATTCTTGATTAATACAATAATTTGTCATGAATTCTTTGTTTGTTACTTACTATTCTTAGAAATTCTAGAAATTATAAACTTCATCTTTATTCTAATTAATTAAAAATTCAATCTTTTTTGTTATTTCTTCTGATTCAATGTTGAATCTTTTTTAATTTCTTCTGATTCAAATGGAACAATCAAAGAAATTAGGACTATCTGGGATGTATTTTGTCAAGAAATTGGATTTTAAAATTGAAAAGCTTCTCATTTTGAAATTTCAATCTTTTTTGTTATTTCTTCTAATTAAAAATTGAATTTTTTTTGTTATTTCTTCTAATTGTGAATTTTTTTTTTGTCATTTTGTTGATTCATGATTAGTAGTAGTGCAGTGCATTTGATTTTGATAAAAGGGTAGGTAAAAATAATTTTGATTTTATGCGTATAAATAAATTAAGGTGATTTTATGCGAAAAGAACCGATTAAACCGTTGATCTAAACATCTAAATCAAAAACAAACCGAACCAAATTAATTGAAAACCGTAGTGGTTCGGTTCGATTTTTCATCCAAACTATAAAATTCAATTTTACTTAAATTGAATTGGTTAGTATTATCAATTTAATGTGTTGTTTTTTTATCCGGTTACACTTGTGATGGTAACCCTGCCCACTACATCAAAAGATTCGCTATTGTTCGGGGGAAATAGTAACATTTAATTTCTTCTGGTCACACATCACTAGTAAATGTTACTATTGTCCGCTACACTATGGTAACCCTGCCCACTACATCACTATGGTGTGAAAATGTTACTTTTATTAGAGGTCAAAATGAGACTAAAGATGAATTTACTACCCTAATTAATAGAGTGTTAAGAATGTTTTGTACCAATAAAAAAATGCTGCAGTCAGATGGAACAATCAAAGAAGTAGATGCAAGAAAAAAAGTTGGTTAATGGACACATTTAAGTGTTGTAAAGAAGAAAATTTCATTCTTAGTGTGGGGTTAGCTTAGTTTTTAGAAATATTGTAGATAATAATGTGTAGAGAATTAGAGATCGGAGTTATATATTAAATTATTAACATTCTTATATTTAGGGGGGGTAATTGAATCGAAAAAAATTGATTAAATTGATGATTTAAACCAATCTACATAAAAAATAAACTGAATTTTATGGTTCGAATCAAAAATCAAAACCAATCAATTGAAAATCGAAGTGGTTCGGTTCAATTTTTCATCCAAATTATAAAATTCAGTTTTTCCCAAATTGAATTGGTTTGTATTGTTGATTTAATCGGATTTTTTTAACCGCTTACACTCGTGATGGTAACCCTGTCCACTACATCCAAATTCAAAATCATTAACAAAGAAATCAGTTAAAGGGCAAAACAGTCATTACAAAGTTCAAATCATTAATTTCATGTATGCATGTAAATATAGGTTTGCATTGACACTATTTTCCGGGAAATATTTTGGGTATGTGATGGAAAAAGTTCATTTAAAGAATCTCTCTCACTGAAAGCTCTAGGTTTGTATGTCTCTTTCTATTATATTTCCTTTTCTTAGGGTTATTGTTTGATTGAAAATTTATTATCCTTCTTCTACTTCCATATTTTCATAAATATTTTGTTTGAAAATCATAGCACGACATGAATTTTTTTGTAGAAAAAGGATGTAAATAATTTACTTTTTATATTTTCCATTTTAATTCTAAATTGTACTCCATCATAAATTAATTAATAAATTGATTTGTGGTTTGATTATTGTAAAACTGCATATGCTTTTGACTAAGTATCGGTCTCATTGATGTCCTATGAATAATTCAATTGATGAGCTTTTATGATCCAATTTTACAATGAAATTTTGCAAAAATTGGTAGCCTTATATGAAGATAAAGGAACATTAATTGCAATGCCTTCATAGAATTTATGGAGAGCTTCCTAAAAACTAGCTTCCTAAAAACTAGTAGTAGACTCTGAATCAGCTTCCTAAAAACTAGCTTTTGCTGAGGAATTTGACCATTGGCAAGTACAATGTCTACTAAAATTATGTCCTCTTCCTTAAATTCATATCCTTTGCAAGTTCAATTAATTTTCAACATTTTGTTGAATCACTCGCTTAACCGGTCTAGCACCGTAGTTTGGATCGTACCCTAAACTTTCAAGAAGTTGGATAGCAGCTTCTGTTACTCGGAGTGTCATCTTGCGGTCTGCATATTTTTTTGTACGCGCTCCAACTGTAATAGTGAACATAAAAAGTGAGGTTTACATGTATTATAGCATGAAAACAGCTTGCAGAAAATTTTGAAAACAAAACGGTCCCCGAAATACATTGTTTTTCCATTTTTTTTCTAGAAATTCCTGGCACTCGGAATTAATTAAAGCTTCAAAACTACGCCCTAACCATGGACGGATCCACTTTGTGGGTTGTGTGGGCCTTGACCCTTACTTAGTAATCATAAACAATATATTTTTTTTAATAAAATCATAAACAATATATTTTTTTAATATTAAATATACTAAAACATATAAAGGATAAAACTTAGGTGCATTTCTTCAGTTGCTTTACGCATGATTTTTAACATAAAATTTACCATGGTCATAACTAATATTGAAAAAACCATGTATATGTGGTGAAATTATGGTGAGTTATGTTAATAACTATACGAAAAACATCTAAAGAAATGCACCTAAGTTTTTTCCAAACACAAATTATATGACAAAAAGAAATACATATATGCCTTCACTATATTTTGATTTTATTTTTTAACTATGTGAAATATTGTTATAATAGTTTTTAAATATACCAAAATGATAAAAACAAACTTAAATATCTTTTATATTAGTCATTTTATTCTTTAAATATCTTTTTTTATTAGTTAATTTACTATTCAAATGTATTTTGCATTAGTCAAATATAATAAATTCGTATATTATAGTAAAAAATACATCATGTTTTTAGAGACTAAAATGATTTTTTTTTTTTTTTTAATATTATACATATGTCAATAGTTCAAAAAATATATATAATATCGACCGTCACTTTCAATACTTCTGCGTCCGTCCCTGACCTAACATTGAACCGGAACTCCAATATAAAATACTTCACTTTGAAGAACCAACCTGACATAATTAGGATCACAAATGACCCAAATCACAAACAATATTATTTCATATCTTCACTTCTTTAGGATAGGATACTCCCTCCCTTCCATACTATAACCGAAAAAACCCATTTAAAAAACCATTTGAAAACAAATGAACATTTTCTCTTCTGCCATTAATAAACTCTATTCAAACAAACTAATCTTGAAAACCCATTCGAAAAACCTATTTGAAAAAAAAATTACTCAAAGAGTTTGTTAGAAAATCTTCTATAGTTTGTCAACCTCTCTGCAAAGAAAAAACATATCTTTTACTACATTCTTCTTTTCTTGATTCAAGAAGCAAAAATCTTTCTTTATATTTTATCTTCTAGCTTTAAAAAGACAGCATCGGTCCTATACATTTAGAGGTTCCAGACAAATCGTATAAAGAGGTCTTTTGAAGATATATTTTTTATTAAAAAATTCAATTTATAAATATTAATTTTTTATTTAAAATATAAATAACATCAATAATATAAAAAATAGATATATTCTAATTCATAATAATAAAATACATCTTCAAGTTAATATCATTAAAATTTGATAGTGTTTTTAACAAATATTACAACTTCATTTTAAAATAAAAAATATAGTTTTTTTTCCAAATAAAGTAGTAAACGAGAGATTCTTATTTATAGTTAACATTATTTGATAATTTTTTTTTAACATTATTTGTTGTGAGTATGAACTAAAATAACATATATCAAATAAATTCAATAATTTATAAAAACATCTAATGAATATAATAGTTACATTTTTATTCTGACAATACTTATTAGTTAGTTCTTAAAAAAAAAATATATACTTATTAGTTAGTATTATTTAAGATAATAAAAAATTAGAAAAATGTCACCGACATTGAACCAAATGTCATTTAACTAAGACACATGCTGATGCTACCACTGAACTAAATGTCATTCCATGTTTTGTTTTCCGCGAATTAAGTAAATAAGCCATGTCTAGAATGATGGATGTCAAAAAAAATATATAGAGGCCCCAAAAATTGGAGGTCAAAGGCTGTAGCCCAACTTGCCTTACCTCTGGGCCGCCCCTGCAAAAAGAAAAACCCATTTTTCCATTTATGTTCCTAGAAGAATAATAAAAATTCAATCTTTTTTGTTTACCGACAGTGAGAATCAGAGAAAGTTTGAAACTTCTCTTGCTTCTAGCAACCCAAAACTTCAGATTCATCTTTGGTTTTCTCACAATCCTCTGCAATGACACATTTCAGAAGAGTCTCAAAGATTACAATTGGGTCATTTACATTTTTGCTCTTGCTTTCCATGTCTTTCATGGGTGCATGTTGATTGTTGTTGCCTCTTTTGACAACATCATCTTCCATGCATCCATGAAAGCAGCAACCATAGCCATAGTTTCGATCACTGCAGTAGGATCTACCATTCTGTTCATCTTGTTCTCTTGGATCCTATCGGCTGCATCAGGTGCAATATGGAGTCTTGGTCTGTATTTTCTCTTTTTCCATGAAAGAGTTTGGAACTATTTTAAGGACAAAATTGAGTTGTTGTATAATTCGTTGTTCCTCAATTAAATTAAAGTTTTGTTATTTTGATACACAGATTTCGACAACAACTTAGATGATTAACGGAATCGAAATGCGATTAATTATATTTGGTGGATGGTTAACAAATATGATAAGATATCACAACTCATTAACTATCCATTGATTATTGAACACAATTTAGTCACGATTCAAATTTGTTTACTGTGATTTTACATATAATTTTATGATACTCCACTCAACCAATGAGATAGCAAAATCAATATTCCAAAAATCGATATTATTTTCTCTTTCAAATTTAAATACTACATGTGTGCATTTAATAAGACAAAACATTGTATGAAAAAATATTTATAGGAAGAATATTAATGTTAATATGTATTCTTAAAGCATATTTTAAAATTTTTAATATAAAATTTTATTTTAAAAATTGTACATTTAACTTTTTAGAAATTTACACGTTAATTATTTTCAATACAAAATTACTATTCTATCCGGTCATTATTATAAATAAATTTGACTTTTTAATATATTTTGATTACTGATGTATCTGAACTATAATATAAACCAAATACATTAATTTTTAAATGTACAAAAAAAATCAACTCATTTATAATAATTAGAAAAAGTACCTTTGATTTCGTTAACATGTATCAGGATACATGTTCCAAAATTTAAAATTAAGTAAGACTAATTTAAAAGGTCTAATGTTATAGAGATAAACAAATTTGAGCACTTTTGTCTTCTAGAAAAAAAGAAGAAACAAAAAACCAAAATGAAGGTTTTTGAGTAGATAAGGTAACATAGTTGAAACTGTTGTTTTGTGTTGTGTTGAGACAATGGCTTCTTCACTTCATTGCTCTGTTTCACTTCCTTCTTCACTTCCCAAATTCTCAAACTTCAACAACAACAACAAAAACAAATTCTTTTCATTCATTCCATCAAACCCTTATTCCATTCATTCATCATCATCATCATCTTCATCATCTCTCTTTACAATCAGATCCTCATCTTCATCTTCTTCATCTTCTTTCTCTTCAATTTCACTTGAAGAAGAAACTGCTATGAGCATTGATAACCTAAGAAGCTTCTTCAAACTCAACATTGGAAAATGGAATGGTTCTTTCTATGTAATAACATTAAAATTTTCATTTTTTTTTTGTTTGTTTTTTTGTTGGGCGAGGAAAGATTAAATTTTTAATTAATTGTTTTTTATTTATTTATGTGTTTTTGTTTTTGTAGCAATTTGATGCTGTTGGGAATTTATTGCAAAGAGTGAGTACTAAGCTTTCTGTTAGCTCTTATGGTGAAGATGAACTCATGAGTCTCATTCAATCGTAAGTTTAATAACATAACATGCAATAATTTGATTATCTTTTTATTTTTTGTGGTGTGATTCAACAAGTTTTAAATTGTTGTTATTGTATGAAACACATACATGTACACAGAACACGACACAAACATGTCAGCAGTGATAATAATTTGAGAAAGTGACATAATTCGATGTAATCATATTCATATGTGTCAGTGTCCAACGTGCCAATGTATGTCTGACACTGGGACATGTCTAATATGAGGAGTGTCTGTGCTTCATAGAATCACAATCATGGCGGTAGATTAGTTTGATAAATGGTCTATGGTGGACTATTATTTGAAAATCATTTGAAATACCAATGACAACAAATGTCGTCCCTTGGAAGTAGAAACTCATGGTCATGGTTGTTCTTCTCATGCGTGAAACGATGACTTGATTGATGTCAGTTTTACAAATATAGTGGAAAACAAATATGAGCTAAGTTTTGAAGCTCTCATACTTATTTTCTCTCGTTTTTATAAACCTGTACCAATTAGATGATAATCCGCTCACTAAGACGAGCAAGACCATGAGCTTCGTCTAGTTTAGGCATGTACTGTGAGTCATTGTTGGAGTTTTGGCCTTCGGGTGATTTCAAGTACTAATCTAACATGAACCACCTATCAAAGTGGTGCACTGTTGAATTTGCCTCACAACCCTTAATATTGCATTAAATCATATAAATATAGGTGACTTAATCGGTGTTAGTTTGACAAAAACAAAGGAAAACAAAAACAGGTTAATTTGTGGTAGCGGATTATTAGAATTAAGAAAAATGTGTAAAAGGTGTAGATGATTCCGATGCTTCCTAGATTAGATGATTCATAGGCTCCCTAGATTAGATGATTTCTAGGCATTCAATGTATTCATTGTATCCTTATTATAAATATATAGTGTGTGATATGAGTTATACACACACAGAAATTACATAACTTTACACGGATCATAATTTTGAATCATGATCAATAACAAATAGCAAACTACATGCATCTGAAATTTTGCCAGTTCCTTGAATTTAAGATATTTATGATTGATGTGATCCTTTATAAGGATTGAGCCTGTGGTCGGGAAAGCAAGCAGTTAACCGAAATTCAATGACTAGATCGAAACTTTTGGATGGAGATCAGACAGTTCGCATTCCTTTTCAAGCTGGAAATATAAGTCATCTAGCTCAAATATAAGTCATCTAGTCTCCATCCAAATATTTCAAGCTGGTTACTGCGTTAATTGCATATTTCCGGGCTGCAGAGATCCCTTTTCAAGCAGAATGAATTGAATCTATCACACTGTAAAGTTATATGACATGCTATTTATGTCTTTCAAGGCCAGTTTTTTGCATCTTATCTTACTTTCTGTGGTTTTCATATAGAAAACGAAGTTGTAAATTGCTCAGATGTTGTTCCCTGCAGGTTGTATATTAAGCAACCTTCGTCAAACACTTCGGTTTCTGGAGACAGCAATGATGTGGAATGGGCAGAGTACAAAATTAAAGAAACCAATATGTTCACTGTTGACAAATACCAACAAGTGAGTCTTTTTCTCTTCTGATTCTGGAAAGATGGTGCAAATCGTAAGTTTTTTGCTTTCTTGGTTCTTTCTTTGTGATTCCAATGCTTCTTTAAAATATCCATTACAATTAGTTTGCAGATAGGCTTTTTCCCATCCGAGAAAGCATTTGCATTGAGGTACCAAACAGCTGGTATGTTGGACACTGTATTACGGCAAGGAGTTCTTGGAGAAGATGATACTGGTGAAGAGTCGCCTAGGTAAGTGCTTTAATTCTGATCACTGATAAGAGATCAATTAGCACTGTTTGATAGATTTCATAATATGTGAAGTGTAACAATAACAAGTACTGTCCTCCTACATACATTTAGTATCCATTAGAAAAATGAAACCAAGGCTGCAGCTGGTGGCGATAGTTATAGGATGTCATTTATCTTATTATATAGTGACTGTGTGTGTATTATGTAAACAAAATTTGCTAGTATTTTTTTATCACAGCATTTACGCAGCATGTGTGATATTAACAACTTATCATCAATATTGTTTATTGCGGATTGTGGAAAATTGCGATTTGATCAAATTCCAATATGTAATAGTGCCGTAGAGCTGCTATTTGACAATAATTTGTGTTAAATAATGTATCACAAACAAAAGCGATTTATTCGAACTCCGTACGGTATAGGCACTATTTAACAATGCTGCTTCTTATGCAAGGAGTTGGCTAAGCTAGTATTGCTCTCAAGACATAGATAACTATTTTATGACATGTAGGACTCAATTGGTGGACAAAATAGGACTGAGAAACCTCTTCATTTTGGACTAAGCGGTGTATTGTTAAGTGGTTTTGTTGTGTTTGCACCAACACGTAAAATAAAAGGCGCGTACACCTTATATTTTATACCTTTCTTAGGCTTATCTTCACAATTTCTTATGTTGCAGAAATCTCAAACTCCCCTCTCGTCGACCTTCGATTGTATGTGAGAATTGCTTGTACTCTCTACAGAGAGATATGCGAGCAAGAGCCTTTCACATTTTGGAGCCAAAGGGCACTGTTGATATGCTTATCATCTTCCTAGAGGAAAGAAGTGAGGGGTCTCCTGAGGACATAGACTCTCCTCCTCTACTTGAAAGTTCTAAGGTGAGTAAACCGAGCTATGTCCAGATTTTGTGTGTTTATATATACCGCAAATTTTCTTACCAATGCATTCAACATATTTTATATGTTAGGACACGAAGAATAGGATTACACCCTTTCTTGGTAAATGGAAAGGTCATTCCGTTACAAAACGAAGTGGTGTCTATGGATCTACAATTTCTGAAGCTGATACAGTTGTGTTGCATGAGATGAATGACAATGGCCAACTTATTCAGGTATTTTACATCCTTATATCTAATAACTCTTGTTATTGCATCGGTATACTAAAATTGCATCTCGGTAGAATTCTTATAGTAACGAATGATGCAAACAATATATGGACAAATCAAAATTTTATTGACGGAATTCTTTATATTGTGGACAAGAAGATATAAATCACTTTCTCAAAGCTTTTTATTGTTGATACTGCTATTGAATATCAGGATGTTACTTGTACATCTGATGCTGAAAATGTTACTACAAATGTCCGTTGGACTGGCACGATATCAGACAATTTAGTCACATTTGATGGTGGTTATCAGATGATACTATTACCTGGTGGCATGTACATGGGATGCCCTGATGATGTTTCAAAAAGTGTAGAACAATCAAAAGCTTTCCATTTGGAGTTCTGTTGGTTAGAGACACCTGACAAGAGGCAAAGACTGGTTCGAACGTACGATGTCGAAGGCTTAGCTGTCTCGTCTACTTATTTTCTTGAGACTAAATTGTGAAGTCTCTATTATCTTTTTCACCCTTGTTCAAATATAGTTCTGATTGTGAAAAGATGAACCATGTAATACTCATACACTGCGCACGATAGATCTTGGTGGTTAATATATTTATTGAGATTTTGATGTGACATAGTTTAGGATTCAAGGAAATGTTTGTACCAACATGTGCTAGATCATATTTTACAGAAAATTGGCAATCCCTCAATGCTAGGTGTATACTTAAAGTAAAAAAAATTAAATAAGTAAAAATATATAAAAGGTTGATCATTTTGCATGTAATTCACTATGTAACTAAGGAAAAAAATATTTCTGTAATAACTAATAAGATTATAAACAAATATGAATGTTAAGAATTGTAATTGCAATCTGTCTTTGCAGCTAATTACTAATATTAAAAACATAACAAAAAAAGATGCGGCATATTCCAAAGGTACAACATCAATGTCTATGTACACATGTCATTCAACACCAACATGTTTGCTTCAAATTCAAGTCATTAATTAATACAAAAGAAAACAAAATAAAGAAACATTTCATTCATTTGGATCCAATTCTGCACAATGAACAAAATATACATCTTTTGTGTGTTACTTGCAATAATCAACAACATGGTAGTGAGCAATAGTCGCATTCCTACCACCCTTGATGGCCCTTTTGAGCCGGAGACTCGCCGGTTCGACTCATCATTAAGAAGAGGCAGTGATGACTTGCCTATGACTGATCCTAGGCTCAGAATGAATGTCACTGCAAATTTCCCTGAACAGATTTCTCTTGCTGTTAACTCACCAAGTTCTATGTGGGTTTCTTGGGTTACTGGTAACTTTTTCTCATCAATTCATGAATTTTCATATAATATTTTTTAATAATTATTATGAATATCAAGTACTATTTGTTTTTGTTTTGGATAAGGGAATGCACAGATTGGTCTGAATGTGACCCCACTTGATCCAGCATCTATTGGAAGTGAGGTGTGGTATGGAAAAGAGAGTGGAAAATACATAAGTGTGGCCAAAGGTGATTCACTTGTTTATTCTCAGTTGTATCCCTTTGAAGGACTCTTGAATTATACATCTGGTATTATTCACCATGTCAAACTTCAAGGTATGTTTTTAAGTTACTTTTGACTTTATAAGCTTTTGCTCGTAGCAGTGAATCAGTGATCAATACTGATTCACTGAATTCTTGATTAATGATTAGTAAGAAAACTAATAAACCTTTGTAGTATAAAAGTTTTTTTGCATGTTTGGTATAACGGTTGGTATGTCAGAATCATGGTGCCTCACCGTGATTTTGTAGAAGCTATAAATTGTAATTTTTGGAAAATACGGTAGCTGGTAGGTCTCCGTGATTGGCATATTGACCGTGATACCAAACATAGGCTTTATATATCTTAAAATTTGTGCTCAACTTAACTTTAGAAAATTTCCTTTTAAGGTGAGAGATGTCTTCCATTTATAAACTATGTTTAGACTATATTGCATCCAATATGGGGAGTCTAACACACATGCCTCTCAGGCCTAGTACTCGATATCCGGATTGTGACATGAGTGGCCTGATAGCGGGTAATCCAACAAATCTTGGATAGATTCTGAGACCATCTTAAAGTTTGAGTTGAGTCTAACTCAACAAAATAGGATTCATTGTATTTGTATCTATTAACAGTATATATCAGTAGCTATTTGTATTCATTCTATTTATTGGTAAAAGCATCAAGAATTTCCATTTTTCCTTGTGTAGGTCTTGAACCTGGAACTAAATATTACTACAAATGTGGTGATAGTTCAATTCCAGCCATGAGCCAAGAGAATTCTTTTGAGACTTTTCCAACACCTAGTTCAAAGAATTATCCTACTAGAATTGCATTTATTGGAGATTTAGGCCTCACAAGTAATTCTTCAACAACTATTGATCATCTAATTCACAATGATCCTTCAATGATTCTAATGGTTGGAGATTTAACATATGCAAATCAGTATCTTACAACTGGTGGAAAGGGAGCTTCGTGTTTTTCGTGTGCGTTTCCTGATGCACCGATTAGAGAGACCTATCAACCTCGTTGGGATGGGTGGGGAAGGTAATTTAATTACGTGTTTTTAGCATAAATGCTTATTATCATATAAACTTGTTACTTAAACAACAGGTTTATGGAGCCTTTGATTTCAAAAATTCCAATGATGGTTATTGAAGGGAATCATGAGATTGAACCTCAAGCTAATGGTATCACATTCAAATCATACTTGACAAGATTTGCAGTTCCTGCTGAAGAAAGTGGCTCTAAATCTAACTTCTACTACTCTTTTGATGCTGGTGGCATACACTTTATCATGTTGGGAGCATATGTTGATTACAATAGTACTGGTAAGTGATAAATGATACAGTGTGTTTCGACTGCAAGTTTGGTGCACCACTTTTCTGAGGTACCTTTTGAGTCTTGTCTAAACCCTAACAATTCGTCCTTAGTTAATAGACGCCTCAATGGATTAAGGAGGGTGTGTGTGTTTATAAATTCTCTTAGCCTAGATTTTCAATGAATGTAGGATTTTTTGCCCATTGTGCTTGACTTAGGCCCTCCTTCTAGTCCTAATGTTTTGAGTTCCGACCTCTAGTCCGCTGCACTGGTTTTTTGAGGTATTGTCCTCTTTTGGTCTTGTATAAGCTTTCACAATTTTTTCCTTATTTAAAAGGTGTCTCGGTGAATTGAGGAGAGTGAGTGTTTAGAATATACTCCTAGTCTTAATTCTCCAGCAATGTGAAACTTTTTGGTGTAGAAGGGACCTACTTGTTTTAAGCTCTTCACTGGTGCCTTTGTATGTCTCAACTTGACCTCTTGTTGCCGGCTATAGGCTTGGTTGTCGGGCCGGCTTCAAAAATGTTTCGGATACAGCCCCAACATGTCTTTCGTCTAATCGGGAGAAAAAAGGCGTTATTGCTGTGCTTCCCTTCCCAGTAACCATTCCGACAGGGAATGAAGCGAGGTAGATCTAAGAAGCTTGAAACTAGGAAGCAAAATAAGGAAGAGTGGCTTACCGCAGGCTTTTAAAAAAAAATACTTCAAGAGATATCGGCTAAACGCCTGGAACGCAATATTTGTAGTTTATGTTATGTGAACCGGTCATATATATGATTTTAGAATTTGCAACTTGATGTGTTTCCTTGCATCTTCAACTCAGGTGCACAATTTGCTTGGTTGAAGCAAGATCTACAAAGTGTAGATCGTAGTGTAACTCCTTGGTTAGTTGCTACAATGCATCCTCCATGGTATAACAGCTATGCTTCACATTATCAAGAATTTGAGTGCATGAGATTGGAAATGGAAGCACTTCTTTATCAATACAAAGTTGACATTGTTTTCAACGGTCATGTAAGTTAAAATTAAACTTAAATTGTTGCAGTGAAAGTTATTTTACATTTGAAAAACTCTTTGACAAAGAATTAATATGCAATGGTTTCTTATAGCGTATTTTATAACAAAAAATTTCACATCAAGTTTTAACATTAATTTGGATGGTTAACGCAGTTTAAATATGTGGTTAATTCTGTTCAATCGTTGGTTAATGAATATAACAAGATGTTGCAATTCATTAACCACAAATTTCAGGTGTTCAAATATACATACATCGTGGTTAATTGTATTAAGTGGTTAATTACATTCAAAATTGCGCTTAATTGTATTAAGTGGATGATTATGAGCTGCACTTGCGAATTGTGATGCATTCATATATTCATTAACCATCCCCTGAATTAATTAAGCACATATCTGAATTGTGTTTTCCATCCAAGTTGATGTCAAATTTGTGGCGTCAAAATAACGCAACTCTTAAAAAATTGAATATGTTGCAGGTTCATGCTTATGAGAGGATGAATAGAGTTTATAACTACACATTGGATCCTTGTGGACCTATTTACATAACTGTTGGAGATGGTGGAAATATTGAGAAAGTAGATGTTGATCATGCAGACGAACCTGGAAAGTGTCCATCACCTCGAGATAACATACCGGAATTCGGAGGTGTTTGCCATTCAAATTTTTCCTTTGGTCCTGCCAAAGGAAACTTCTGTTGGAACAAACAACCTGAGTGGAGTGCCTTTAGAGAAAGTAGTTTTGGACATGGAATACTTGAGGTAACGACATTAAACTATGAAGCTTTAATTTTGTCGTAATTCTTTTAATTACTAATTGATCTTAGCAGTTTGTTCAAATTTTGATACGCTATAGCGCTGCAACAGTCTGCTATTTGACACACTTTGTACTAAATTGTGTATCACAATAATTTTCTTATATTATTGTAGGTTGTGAATTCTACGTATGCGTTATGGACATGGCATCGAAATCAAGATAGTTACAAAGAAAATGCAGTTGGTGATCAAATATACATAGTTAGACAGCCGGAATTGTGCTTGAAAGATTCAAAAGTATTAGTCTCAAAGCTTTATTCTGCCAAAGGGTTTACTTGATTATGAAACTAAGTTATATGAAAATGTGAGAGTTTTATAAATATCAAAAAAAAATTATGATATGCAAAGTTGAAAAGCTAGCTTTATAAAATGTTCATATTAGGGAAAATTTTAGGAGAATCATCAATTGGTCTTTGCAAACTGAAAAACTTGCACTCTGCATAAATTTCAACCCATGAATTTTTTCATTTTGTCTATACCATGATGAAAAAGTCTTCATGTGAAACACTCACGTGAACACGGACATCAGACACAACACTAAAATTGACGCATATACATCAATTATAATTTGGGAAAGTGGGAAAAGTGTCATATGTTTGTCGGACACCGACATATGTTGAACATGTCTTCATATCCTAAAGTGTGGGAAACAACATTGACATCAGACACAACTCTAAAATTTTCATTTTCATTTTTCTTTGTTGTTTACAGTCACTTGACTCCCAAGAATCACTTCCACACTCTGCTGCTCCAAGTCACCTATCTAAAGTAAGCTTCATTGTGTATTCCTCTTAACTCTAAAACAATCACATTGTTTTTATTTTGATAAAAAAATAATGTAATCCAATCAATTGGCTTTGTTCACACAGGATTTCTCTATCATCATATCACAATTCCTTGGAGTTATCATCATATCAATATCCTCACAATTCTTGGGACCATCTAAATGAACAAAAGTATAAGGAATATCCAAAAAAATTAGGCCTAAAAGTGAAGTGGAAACTTTGTCCAACATTAATGTTTGAATCATTGTTTTTGTCTTTATCAAAATCATGCATAAATATTAAACTTAGAATACAATTATCTATACTAAAAAGAAAATCTAGGAGAAGCAAAACAAAAATTACAAAGACTCATGTGACCTTAAAATATTCCTAATACTTTTTTTGAACAAGAAAAATATTCCTAATACAAGTTTGAGTTTATTTCATTCATAAACATGATCCTTCTTGAGATAAACAACACTCAATTATATCCTATACATGATAAACAAAATTCAAAGCTAGGGCAAGGACACAAGTACTATTTATCTGTCTGAGTAGAATTCTTTTTTCTTTTGATACTACTTTATTTTCATCATCGATCACTTGTCAACGATCTCTGCAATGTATAAATTCCACAAGAACCAAAAGATGATAGCACCAATCCGCGAAAGAAAGCTCATCTCTATAACTGATATTGCACTTGTCGGTAACAATATGTATAACATCGGAAATATGCCGTGGTTTGTAGGTTTGTCTGCTACAGGAGCACATATGTATAATTGAACAAATAAAATAGCAGCAAAGAAAGAGAACTTCGTGAAAATGAGGGCACCCTTTGGCATGGTCAACAATGAATCCTTAAATCCTAGACACACCATTAATACCAAGCAAAATGCCACCGAGTACACGGTTAATTCATCAAGCATCTTCTTGTAGCTAATCGCTTGGTCTTCTTCGATACTTTATTCACTATCACAATAAAAAAGTATGCATGTTCATGAGATCAAAAGCAAAAAATAACGGTACGAGTATATACTCTCTCCGTCCCAAAATATAAAAAAAGTTGGTAAAAAAAAAAAGGATGTATTAGTCCAAAGTCCAAATTTTTAACCATCTCCGATCAAATTATTTAATTATTGGACGGATTAACTCCTAAATAAGCCCATTCTGCAATGGCAAAGATCAAAATGTGCATCTTCCTTGTTTGTATTGTTCCATTTTTAAATTGCTTTGATTTATTTCCTTTCATATGGCAAAGAATCAAAACATACACCATGACCAAATTTAATGTCATTTAGTGCGCCTTCGTTTCGTTATCGACCCTCGCCGGAAGACTTTAAAGTCACCACCGTTGCCGTAGCCACACGACTTTGTAGGATCTTTCTTAGGATCGTATCAACCACATAGTAAAAAAATCAAAATAACATTTTATAAAAGAAGTGAGAGGAAAATTTCGAGAAAGAAATAAAGATATCAAACTCATAATTCATTATTGTACGAGGAAAAAGTAGTAGAACTCATAATATATTTACTTTTTTCTTCAAACTACGTATAGTTTGAATGAAAAATATATTGATCAAGTTACACAATAGTATTATTATTTTTTTCACCGAGTTGTCTTTCTTCTAAAACATTCGTATTCCAAATAAAACATTCTTCTTCGACCGGGGACTTATTTTTACACGGTCCCGATGCCTTTACTGTCCAATGACATTCTGTTTCGCAATTATCCTCGTCTCGATTTTGAATATAAATGTCAAAGTAGTGAAATTCTTGACCCCATTTAAATGAACAAAAGTATAAGGAATATCCAAAAAAATTAGGCCTAAAAATGAAGCTGAAAGTTTGTCCAACATCTAATGTTTGAAACCCAAGATCATTGGTTCTGTCTTTACAATGAAGAACAAGCTGAGTATTGGGTATAGTGTTTGTAACATAAACAGCTACTCTGTGTTTTCGAAATAAGCTTTCACCATTTTTGAATTGTAAAGCAACAAGAACACATAGTAACAAATAAGCAAATAACACTATTTTTGAAACAGAAATCATATTGCATAATATACAATTGATACATATATATTATGATTTATTTTGTGTTATATATATATATATATATATATATATATATATATATATATATATTGATGAACGAAACATTTTTTGTTTTGAATATTGGAAAAATATTAAATGTTAATGAAGGACTTTTTTTTTTTGGTACATTATAATTTATTACTAAGTTAATATTTTGAGTTGTCAACCTAATATTAAATATTTTTAAGTTGCAATATCTTTTAGTGCGTAGTATTATAGTAATTTTTAAAATATCAAATAATTTATTTGGCAAAAAATTATTAATATGTAATAATAATATTTTTTGTATTATTCCCTTCTAAATTGTTTTGATTTATTTCCTTTCATCATATTTGGCAAAGAATAAAAATATAAATCATGACCAGATTCAATGTCATTTGATGAATAGACTAGTGCACCAATGTTTATTTTATGAATGGTGCATCAATCTTTTTGAATGTATAGTCCAATAATATTTTGTAAGTAGTGATTCGAACTGATATGAGTATAGATTCTTATTAGCTTCTTTTTGATTGGGCAAGTACCACATATATTGTTCCTATGACTATGTGTTAAGTACCACTTGAATTGAGTATTTTATATTTTAATTTTATATTTTATTTTAATAATTAAAAGTAATTTTAAAATAATTATTGTTGAATTACACAAATTAATAATGACATGGATATAAAGTTTGTCCACCTAGATGGTGCCACATCATTAATTATTAGGTCATATCTGCAAATTGACTCTAATGTGGGGTGGGGACCAAAATTCATAAAAATTTAAATTGGTAGACTAAAAATCTAAATTTTAAGGACTAATTTTTTTTGAATATTACAAGGATAAAAAAAAAAAGCCTTTAAATATTCAGGATTGACTCTTTAAACAATTTTAAGTGAAATTACAATTTTTTAAATAAAATAAGTTCTACAAAATTACAATTTTTTTTTAAAAAGTCCTTAAAATTGTTTAAATAAAAATGGTTTATACCTTTTTTTTTTTTAATATAAAGTTTATACCCATTTTGAACTTTTTAACAAAGCCTCTAAATATTCAGGACCGACTCTGATTAAACTTATATAATTAACAATAAGTAATTAAGTAACATCCTCTAATCCTAATCCTAAAAGGATTAATCATTTGTTAAAAAAAAATTCCAAGTCTTAGGTGTCTATTCTAGATATTAAGTTATTGGATTATTTTGAGTATGGTGACATGACAATGATAGTCATCTCTACCAAATTTGGAGCCATGAATTTTTCTTCCATACTTTTCGGTCTTGAAAATCCTCCACCTTCCAATTATCAACGGATTACACACATACTCAATTGTTAAAATAAACAAAACAAAATGAAAATTGAATCAAATTGCACAAAAATAGTGATAAAGAGATAAACAGGGGAAGAGAGAGAAAAACAGAGGAGGAAAGAGAAAAACAGGGGAAAAGGTTGTTTGTGGCACAAGAAAGATACATTTTTCCCTGAAATTTCAAATGCCCTTGTCTCTAATTTGTTCTCATTATCTTCTTCTGTGAAATCTCTTTGTTCTGAGTGCAACTAAATACATTGGAGGTGTTGATGTAGGGGAATATCCCCCCCTACAATCACCATCATCCAAATTTTTCCTTAAATGGGTTGCATTAGTTCAAAACACGCGAAGTCCGGAACTACTTCTCCGGCCCCAACAGTCGGAAATGTTGCGCAAGTTGTTGTTCCTTCGACAAAGGTTCATTCTGGTTCGTCGGTTTTGGAAGCAAAATCATCATCATTAGAGGAAAATAAAAATAGCAAGTTCAAGAAAAATAGCTCAAAAAAAAGTAGGGGATCTGCATTTAGTTTCAGAATTGGATTTACACAACAAGGATTTGTTGAAGCTGAACACAATGCAGCTGGTTGGCCTCCGTGGCTTACAGCTTCTGCAGCTGAAGCTGTTCAAGGTTGGATCCCTCTCAAAGCAGATGCTTTTCAGAAGTTAGATAAGGTACTACTTTATTATTGCATTGTACCATTAATCAAAATTTTGCTTCACTTTTCTTATTTCTTTTTTTTTGAAAGAAAAATAATTAGATCGAGGGAGACATATTTGATACAAGGTTATCGAGAACCACCAATCTTATTGATTATTTATAGGAGTGTTTACGTATATCGTATATCCTGCCAATTGCAGAAGATAAATGGGCAACAAGTTGTACCGCTAATTCTTTCTGGATGGCTAAACATATTCTTTTACAAACTACATTTACATTCATAGACCTAAGAATACCAATTTTGAATAGCAATCAAATTTTATATTTAAATGGTGGGAGTGGGATAACTCATTTTCACAATTTAACATATAAAGATATATCGTTTTTCGTCTTCGTGTCTGGTGCCCAACACATATATCAATGTGGGACCCCCGACATAAGTCACATAAGACACGTGATTACGTTTAATCACTTTTAGTTTCTCAAATTATTATCAATGTCAATGCCAGTGTTTGTGACAGAGATTCTCAAGTTAGCATTAGTTTGTACATAATCACCTAATCATCTATTTGAGTTAGTGATTTTTCTTTCATTATTTTAATTTTTATAGATTGGACAAGGTACATATAGCAGTGTATTCCGAGCACGTGAAGTTGAAACTGGAAGAATGTTTGCTCTTAAAAAAGTGAGGTTTGATACATTCCAAGCTGAGAGCATAAGATTCATGGCAAGAGAAATAACAATTCTAAGGAGGCTTGACCATCCAAATGTAATGAAATTGGAAGGAATAATCACTTCTCGAATGTCAAATAGCATATACCTTGTGTTTGAATACATGGAACATGATCTTGCTGGTCTAGTTTCTCGTCCTGATATTGTTTTCACCGACGCACAGGTTTGTTATCATCTCGTTTATTATCTGTACATTGTTATCTTTTTGTACTTATTCCGTTACAAGAATACACAAGTATATATTATTTTACTGACACAGCAGAAATGAGTTTGACCACTTGTCAACAAAAAATTCATCGATAAAATGGTCAACCTCATTCCTGCTATGTCAATCATTAACATAACAACCACATGTGCATAATGTGATTTACGAAGTTGTTGTGTACTTGTGGTCATGTTACTGTCAAACGCAGCTGACACAACACAACTACAATTGCGGCCCCAGAGACCTAAAAATCATTATGTCGTAGATGCTACGCAGTTGCGAATCACAATTTAAAACAATAACATAAATTTTTTTTACTTGTCCACAGATAAAATGCTACATGAGACAACTATTAAGTGGACTTGAGCATTGTCATGTACGTGGAATCATGCATAGAGACATAAAAGTATCAAATATCTTATTGAACAATGAAGGTGTTCTTAAGATAGCTGATTTTGGATTGGCAAACACTATTAGTCCTAACAATAAGCATCAATTAACAAGTCGTGTAGTAACTTTATGGTATCGTCCTCCTGAGCTCTTGATGGGAGCAACCAGTTATGGAGTTTCAGTTGATCTTTGGAGTGCTGGATGTGTATTTGCAGAACTTTTTCTTGGCAAGCCAATTCTTAAGGGCAGAACTGAGGTAATCAACCATCACAATCTATAGTTACAATGGTTCGTTCGGTAAAAATAAGTCGAACTATTAATAGTTTGTTTTCAACCGAACTGATATAAACATTCGCTGCACCGGTTATGTGGTTTTTAACCGAAGCTATTTAAATTGATATATGTGATTCCGATCCCCTGCAACTGCGTTCGAGAGGGGGCTGTAACCGTTTGATACCAGAATAAAACTGATCTCTGAACTAAGATTAAACTATGGTGAAAACAAAAAAAAATTGATATATGTTCGTTTTGATTGTGCAGGTTGAACAATTACACAAAATTTTTAAACTGTGTGGTTCTCCACCTGACGAGTTTTGGAAAAAGAGCAAGCTTCCTCATTCAACGATGTTTAAACCTCAAACTAATTACGAAAGCTCTTTAAAAGAAAAGTGTGCAGATTTTCCTGAATCGGCCGTAAGTTTAATCGAGACTTTATTGTCTATTGATCCTACCAAGCGCGGAACTGCTTCCTCCGCTCTAATATCCGAGGTAGATTCCTTTTCCTTTTTCAGTAAGATTCTTATTTGATAGAAAAAAAACCAAAAAACCAAACTGTTGAGCAAACATCATAATTGATGTTCTATTGTAAACATATCTATATTTGTTATGATGTTTGCTCAATAATGTAGTTCAATTATGTGTATTATAAGGTTTGATTTCTAATTATATGTATCATGGTATGTCATTTATATAGTATTTCAACACCAAGCCATATGCTTGTAATCCATCAAACCTACCAAAGTATCCACCTAGCAAAGAAATTGATGCTACAGGTCTTGAAGATGGAAATACTACATCCAGGTAAATTTTGATTTATTAATTATTCATAAAAAAATTCTTATGTAGATAGCTATTACATGTAGTTCATATGAAAAGAAGAAAAATATACTTAAAGATTGCAAAGAATTGGAGTAGTGAAATTTTTTGTTTGGGTATATGTTGGATATTGCTCATAGTTTACTGATAAGTGGTCAGGTTGCTCGAGCGGGGTAATCTTTTAAACTAGACTGAAGTATATAAACACAAGTTGTACTATGTAAACCCTAAGCTTGATAATAAAGTTTGAATTTGATGCATGTAGTTGATCTTGCCTAGTGAGATAAATCTCGGTTATTGTTGTAGTAGTTTACCTGATCACGGCTTCCGACAAAGCGGAGCACTTTACTTCTTAATTTTGTTACTGAAGTCTTGAAAATTTCTCATAGGAAAAAGACCGATAAAAGCCGAGAAGCCGCAACATCTAGACGGCAACAAAGACGGGGCTATAAGGGTTTCGAAGAGAACAATTTTGGTAAATCAACTTCAAAAGAGGTACTACTCTTTATGTGTAAATATAATGCCGCATCACTCATATATTACTCCTTGGTTTTAAATATAAACCAAAAAGTTCATGTCAACCAAATAAACAAACTTTTGTTTATATCTGAGACCAGAGCGAGTACTATTCTACTCATATTTACTTATCTTAACTTTTTTACGATCGAAACACAGAGTATTCTTCAATATTCTAGAAAAGATGATGGTAAACCATATGCACCAAAGGTTAAAGCAGGAAGTACTATTCACAAAGATCACACAAAGACTACAATGGATGCAATGTTAGAGACCTCACAAATATTGAATGTTGTTGATAGTAATGGCTATAGTGTACCAGTACAAGTTAAAGGAGGAAATGATTATTCATGGACAAAAAGAAGAAAACAAGATGCAGCATCTACATTATCAGATGGATCAAGAAGTAAAATTAGTGCATTGGATCCTCACTTTGCAAAAGGCACTTATGATTTAAGCAATCAAAGAGTTTCCATGGATTTTGATCCAAAGGAACTAATGAATGCTAAGGTAAATATGATATCTAATATCTTTATAATTTAATCATATACATGTTCATGCAAAAATTGCTACATTGTTTTTTTAAATAATATAGCATAAGATATATATTTTATATTATTGTCCTAAATATATACTACCTTTATTTTCTATTTGTATCAAATTACATCTTGTTTTCTTTTCCAAAAATAATTTTAGGGACAGAGAGAAGACAATGGCACATATTGGAACGAAGGTGTGCGGCGCACAGCCCGTAAATCAAGGTTTGGAAGAGGTAATGATATATTTTATTGATTTCTTTTTAGTTGTCGTTTTAAGATTATCAATACAGACTAAAAAAAAAAATTTTAAATTTTTTTTCTATAGTAACCTTAATAATATTTTTTAATGTAAAATAGAAGTTATTGTTGTTTACATTTCAAGTTAACTCCTAATGAGTATTTATAAAATAATTTGTGATTTACAGATGTATGATTGAAGGATCACAAGAGTGGAGTAATTCTAACATCTAAAAAAGGTGTTTGAAAGGAAACAATGGCCAATGGTGGAATTTGTTAGCATCATTTCAACCATTTTAGCTTAAGATGAATTGGATTCTCTTAGCAAACTACTCTCCTTTTGATCAAAAGAGTCAAATTGTTCATCTTTTCTTTCATAAGCTGGATTAACACTGCACTATAGGGATATATTTGTACCATATCAAAATGAAAAAAGAAAAAAAAAAAACATATGAAGGAATTGATTTATTTTTTGTAGATTCTTTTCTTGAGTTCATATCTCTTTTTTGAAGAAATAAAAATAAAGATTTCCAAAGTCTCAAAGTATTATGAAATATTTTACATTTTTTTTTAGAACAAAGGTAATTGACATTTTTTTTGTCAAGTAGTTTAACGGCTAAAATTTTACCTTAAATGTAAATAAGTGAAATGTTCGTAATTTGAACTCTGATTTCTACGTGTAAAATGTGATGTTTATGCCAACTAAATTAAACATTTCAAACACAAATGTAAGAAATGAAAGAAATCTACACTAACACCCATACACAATAATAATTTACATCAATTGGATAAATTTAGAAAAATCAATCAAACTTATTTGGATCGACCCAATTTGACGTTTTGAGTTGGACAGGTTAGTACTAGTGATTTATAAAGTTATGAAGTCATTGATAAAGTACGGTAATAATTTTATCTAGACCCAACTCATTTTTTTGAAAAAAAATGGTTTGATCTAGATAAAATTCTTACCATAAACTATTCAATACATTTTTTTTTGACTAAAAACTATTCAATACATAAAACAACTAAAATTTTGTCCATTCACCAAACTCATACCATGTTTACCTCCTTACCCTAATATATCTCACACCTATAAAACTACAAAATTATATTTCTAAATTATATCGATCATAAATAAATAAGCTATACCAAAAAAAAAAATATCAATCATAAATAATAAACAAATCTTAAAAATTCTAAACATAAATATAAATATGAAATCCTAATAATATATATTTTAAATATAATTCAAAAACATATTTAAAAATAAAATCTTCAAAATATATTTATTCATTATTCTCAAACATGTGCAAAAAAAAATCTACATATAGAAATTTTATATTTAATAATATAAAAATTTAATACACAAATTCTAAATAGAAACATTTCTCTTTTTGTCTTTTTAATATGTGCTCTAAAAACACGTTTTAACATTTCCCTTTCTCTATAACACCGATATGAATAAAATCTAATCCGACCCCAAATACAATACTAATTTTTTTTATATGTACCAATTATAAATGATTAGAATTATTTTTATTTTGATCCCTCTATTATGTCAAAACCACAATTTTAATACCCTATTTTTAATTGTGCAAAGTTTTGTTCTTTCATTTTAAAAAACTCAATCAATCCATAATTTTAACCACTGATTCAAAGATGTACGACGATAAATTATTAACGTTTTTTTTCGACAATGTTATAAAGTGATTTTAAACACATAATATTTTTTTTTTAATTTATAATAAAACCAACAATTGAATCTTACCTCTAATATACTACCCAAATCTCTCACGACTAGACGAACCCTAACCTAATGTCTTAGAGCCTAAGATATATTTTCTAACAAAATCAAACAAAAGAATATAAAATCGGTAAGAATCAAAATACGTGTAGAATATACAAAAAGAAAATAACACAAAACGCAGCGTTTTTTGGCTTCTTCTTAACACTATATAATTGCAGCAACAACATCACTATAATCTTCTTTTTTCTTCCATCATAATCACTTTTCATAATCACTTTTTTTCTTCCCAATTCTCAACAACTTTTCTAGGGTTTCTTCACTCTCTCTCGCTCAATCGCTGGTGAGGTTTCGCAATTTATCGATTTCAACTTCTCATGCATGATTTTTCTTCGTTCCATGAATTTGATTTTAAGCTTCCATGTTTTCGGATCTAGATTTCTTCCTTCATGAATTGTGAAATTTTTGTGATAATATAGTTTTTTTTTGAACGGAAAATATATTATTAATAGAATCAGGTCGTTCAGGACGAACATAGACCGGTAAAAAAGGAGTTTACAAATATCGTTTAATTTTATCTATTTTATTGTTTTATGATTTTGTTTTTCCATTTGAATTAATTTAATTTGAAGTGCTGAAGTTTTTTTTTTTTACTGGATTATTTATGTAATTGAAATGGAACTGTGTTTATTGATAGAAGATTTGTTGGGTAAGTTTTGATTTTATGTTAGTTTAGAACTATGAAGCTCTGACACTCCTTAGATTAGGCGTGTCCTGACATGACACCGACACTTACAATTACATTGAATTATATCACTTTTTCAAAAAATTTATCCGTGTCATTTCTGGTATCCATGTTTGTGCTTCATAGGTGTAGAAAAATTGATAGAAGATTGTTTTAAGTTTGATGGGAAGAAATTTAATTGAGGTAGTTATTTGTGATTATGGTTTTTGAGAATAGAATGTGTATGGTGGATTGCGAGGGTTTATGTTAGTGTGAAAAAATTGAGGGAAAATTGTTGTAATTGAGATATTTATGTGAGAAGAGGGAAGTAGGGAGGATGGTTGTTAAAGGTCGATTAACGTTGAAACCCGAGAGGGATTATGGCTGGCGCCTTTTTGCGAGAGGCGCGGCGCGGGTAATTTGTATCTCTAATTGAAGAAACGCGCCAAAAGTCTAACTGATTGTTTTTACCTTATTAGAATGAAAACGAGCTAATTAGAACGGTGGTCTTTTAACGGCTGCCAATAAGGGGGTCTTGTTTAAACTAGAAACGGTTGCCAAAGGTCCCATGGGTGTGCACCTCACTAATGGGACAACACCTCGGTGCGTTACCTTGGTATGTTAGGTTCGCTCTTTGGCGTATTGGATGCATCGGATTCCAATTTTCTGTTAGCTAGTCTATTGTTTTCTATTGGTAGGTAAAATTTTGTACTCCAACTAAATATTAGGAAAAAAAAGTATATTTCCCGAGTTGTGAACCAATTGGTGGTAACTGAGAAGATATTTTCCATGAAATCGACGAGGTCTCACGTACTATCATGGAGCCTTATAAAGAAAATAAGTATACTTCTTATTTTGCTTTCTGTGATCATTGCTGTTTGCATCCAATTATATACATTGTTTAATGAAGTCAACGGTGAAAAATTCCTGTAACTCAATAAAGTAAATCATTAATTGTATTTTATAACATCATCAGGACTTATCACTTATTAGAAGAAAATTATGCTGTGGATGCCAATTAAATTTGTACAATTGTTATAAATCTGTCCGCTTTTTTAACCATTTTGCATATGATCTCATCATTTATTTATTTGATTTCATATCCAATGATGGCTTCAATCTATTTTCTGTTATGTACGTGTGTATCCATTTTCATATACTGTAATTTGTTTCTTTCTCAATTTTCCTGTAGATTTAAAAAATGGATGGACCAGCTGGCTCTGGTGGTGGACATGTGAACACTGTTCTACAACATTATAAAATGGGAAAAACACTTGGCATTGGGTCCTTCGGCAAAGTGAAAATTGCAGAGCATGTATTAACTGGGCATAAAGTTGCCATAAAGATTCTTAACCGTCGCAAGATAAAGAACATGGAAATGGAAGAAAAAGGTCTGAGTCCTTGCAAACCAATGTCTCGCTATCAAATTGCAGGACTTGATTTTAATTGTTTTTAGTTTTTTCCATTCTTTTTCAGTAATTTTTATCTGTAGGTTCAAAAAATATTGCACGAGTATTTGGACATTGATAACTGATTTTCTCAAGCTATAGTTTTAAAATTCTGTGTTTTTGCTTCAACTAACTCTTGGGTGATCAAGTATGCTTATAGTTTTTTTTTCTTCAACCTATTTCAGTAAGAAGAGAAATCAAAATTTTAAGATTGTTCATGCATCATCACATTATACGCCTTTATGAGGTTGTAGAAACTAACACAGACATATATGTGGTGATGGAGTATGTGAAATCTGGAGAGCTCTTTGATTACATAGTAGAAAAGGGTAGGTTGCAAGAAGACGAAGCCCGCAGTTTCTTCCAGCAGGTATAATTTCTTCTGTTTTTTGTCCTTGAGAAGTTTATTTTTGTCAGAGTAATTAAGCTAACTTCTACTTTGGAAGCAGATAATATCTGGTGTGGAGTACTGTCACAGAAATATGGTAGTTCATAGAGACCTTAAACCTGAGAATTTACTTTTGGACTCCAAATGGAGTGTCAAGATTGCTGATTTCGGCTTAAGCAACATCATGCGTGATGGCCACTTTCTTAAGACAAGTTGCGGAAGCCCTAACTATGCAGCTCCGGAGGTTTGTACATATACGGATTTTAAAATTGTAATTGATTAAGTTATTATTGTCGACATTGTTCATTTAAATCAAATAAGTTATTATTGTCGACGTTGTTCATTTTGATGGTCTACATTTTCTTCCTATGATTCATACTTCTTTGGTCAAACTGTTATTTTTTGCAGGTTATCTCTGGGAAATTATATGCTGGACCAGAAGTAGATGTCTGGAGCTGTGGTGTAATTTTATATGCACTTCTCTGTGGCACTCTTCCTTTTGATGATGAAAATATACCCAATCTCTTCAAAAAAATAAAGGTATAATTTCATTTTTGTTTTTTGTCTATGCTTTTGTTAGTTTGTAAGGACTAATAGGTTTTTATCACCCATCATTGTCCTGTCATATTTCTTGGAATTTGGGCCGAACTCATCCCCTAAAGCTAGCTCATTGTTCATGCTGTATCACTGTCCCATGTAGCTCTCAACAATATTATTGTATAAATTTTATTTCTGATCAAACTTAAATTACTTAATTTATTAATTTAATTATTTTTTCCTTGTAAGGAATATACGTTTTTTAAGAGTTTTTTTTGAAGGAGTTGTTTATCAATATATTGTTTTTATATGTAGCCACATTAATAATATTTTTACGTGTATAACAAATACAATCTTCTATTACGGAATAGTTGTCAACTTATCCCTGTTAAATGCTTCAAACAATCTTAGTAAATATTGTGTATTTCCATAATTTCATATATTAATAACTTCAATTATTTGCATTTAATATGAATATTTATTTTCAAATTAGCTTGTACATGTTTTTGAAATTGAGACGCGCCTTAAAAAATATTTACAAATTGAAACATATTACAAAACTGTTACAACGTGTTAAAACTTAAAAGGACACTATTAATAATAGCTTTGAATTAACCCACTGGATGACTTCTTTTTGAGAATCACATCACACAAATCAGGTTTATCATTTATCACTCCAATGATATCTCTTCAGAAATAGTTTTTATTTTGCTTCTGAAGTAGTCCTCTTTTCATTTGTTAATAGGGTGGGATATATACTCTTCCCAGTCATCTATCACCTGGTGCAAGAGATTTGATACCGAGGCTGCTTGTGGTGGATCCCATGAAAAGAATGACCATACCTGAGATACGCCAACACCCATGGTTCCAAGTTCATCTGCCCCGTTATTTGGCGGTGCCACCACCAGATACACTTCAACAGGCCAAAAAGGTTTTTTTTATTTTATTTTTAAGGTTTCCGCTTTCTTTTACATTTCTGTGGCACACCTATGTGTTGCATATAATATGATGCGTGTATTAATCAGTCACAAAAAATTTCAACTTTGCAGATTGACGAGGAGATTCTTCAGGAGGTGGTTAATAGGGGATTTGACAAGAATCAATTGATTGCATCCCTTAGCAACAGGGTGCAAAATGAGGTTTGATCCATTCATTTTCACCTTACGTACCTACCTGCCAGATTGTTTCTTAATACCATCAATTTATTTCAGGGTACTGTAACTTACTATTTGTTATTGGACAATCGTTATCGTGTTTCCACCGGCTATCTTGGAGCTGAGTTTCAAGAGACAATGGTGAGTTTGTTTTCTCTTCAATTTTATTAGTTGTCCGTCTTTGATGAAGCGACTCAGTCACTTACTTTATATCTTATATATGATAGAATACAGTTTTACCTTACTTTAAGTTGTATCCCCATGTGAAATATGCAGCAGTCTCAAAATTGCTTGTTATACTGACTCTATAAATAGTATTCCCATGAGTAAATTGTGATGTGAAACTTATCTTTCTAATTTTTTATATTATATTTCTTTATTTATATTGTTTTACAACAGTATACTATACAAAGCTCATGAATTTTGGTTTTATAATACGACTGCTCAGGATTCTAGTTTCAACCGTATCCACTCCAGTGAAGTTGCTGCTCCAGTTGGTGGGCACCGATTTTCAGGGTATATGGACTATCAAGGAGTAGGAATGAGGCAACAGGGAAAATGGGCCCTTGGGCTTCAGGTGCAGTATTTTACTTGTTAGGTTTTTGTCATATCGAAACTGGATTCCATAATGGTTTTGATGGAGGCCGGAAATTATGACATGAAAATATGATTGAGCAAAAGATCTTACATAATGGTTACCACTAAAATCTTCCATACCCATTACATTATCATTCACTGACCTCACTAATTATACTACTAAGGCACAACAACTTGCCAACTAAGCACCCTATCCCACTCATTAATTACTCATATTCTTAGCACACTCTTTGTTATGTAACATCCTTTTTTTACTTAGTGGGATAAGGCTTGGTTATTGTTGTTGACCTCTACTTGGGTCTCTCTTTTATCCGTTTTATATTCTTGGCATCTTTAATTTACCCCACCATCACACGCGATGTTTCCTAGCTGTTGATGAGATAATTGTTGGATGTCTGTGATTGTTTCAACTGATTCGCGTCTCTTTTTAGAATTAATTTATCAAATTGTTGGTTGAAGGCGTTACCTATGTGCTTCCTTTTTCCACATTGGGTGTAAACACATGACCTGTTGGTATTAATCAATTAATCTTCCGTCACTAATAGTTGCCACGAGAAAGATTGAAGTTTTTACTTATTTTGATAGTTACATGTAACTGATGTCTTTAAGCTGTTGGTTCTGTTTGTTTACTTGTGACAGTCTCGAGCCCAGCCTCGTGAAATAATGGCAGAGGTCCTTAAAGCTTTGCAAGAATTGAATGTCTGTTGGAAAAAAATTGGACACTATAACATGAAGTGCAGATGGGCTGTTGTCATCCCTGGTCATCATGGAGGAATGGTTAACAATTCTGTGCATGGTAATAATTACCTTGGAGATGCCGGCATTATTGAGAATGAAGCTGCTCCTAAGTCAAGTGTAGTCAAATTTGAACTACAGGTAGTTAACCTAACAACCCTAATTTATGCTGCATTTAAATTTAAATGAATTGTTTAATTACAGACTTGTAAATTTCTCATTGTTATTCACTGATGCTCATGAGTAGACACACAGAACCCTTTGCTAGTAGTTTGAAGCCTAAACCTTATATTGTTTTTTAGTACTGGACAATTTGATTGACATGCTTAAGTCATTGCTATATTTTGGTTCCTTGGAATTGCAATCAAATAATTTCTTATAGAAATAGTGTGTTTGGGAATCTATTAGGAAAGAGGCCAACTAGCATTTAACCATGACCGAATTAGTTATTTATCTAGTACCAACACAACACTTCCGATTGAAGACGTTTGTGGTGTCACCGACACGCGTGGTTATAAATATTATCAGCATTTATGCTTTAGTGTCAACGTCGTAGTCAGGAACAGAAATACACACTCATAGTTGACTAGTATTATAGTATGTCTCTGCAGATTGATAATCTTCTCTTTTTGATGACTAATTCTTCTGTGTATTTTTCTCAAGAATATTATTCTCAAACTTGTGTTAATATCTATTACAGCTCTACAAAGCTCAGGAGAAATATCTGCTTGATCTCCAAAGGGTTGAGGGAGCCCATTTTCTTTTCTTGGATCTTTGCGCCGCGTTCCTTGCGCAGCTTCGTGTTCTTTAGTGCAAAGATAGTACACTACTCACATGAGGGACTTAATTATCTTGCATGTGAATAAGCTTATGTTGTAAATATAATTGCTCTCTCAGTATGGGTTGACCTCATTTTGGTACTTTTTAGTATACCCTCAGTTTTTTTATTATTTGGGTGATTATGATTATGAGGCAATCCTAAATATGGTATTAGCTTCCCTTTTCACAGTGAATTGAGCTTTTCAATCCTGTGAAATCTTTGGGAATTTTAAGAAATATTCCCCAACAGACACAACACAACTATTTATGGTATATTGAACCTAATATTGCAATTTTCTATTTATTATTACTGTGGAGTTTTTCTCCTCTTACATCACATTGCTCTTCTCATTGTGTAATTACTAATTTGACTGCTTTTATTATTATTGTTCTTATTTAAAAATAAGAAAATTAATTGGTAGAATATATTTTTCGTTGTGATTTGTAAATATCTCATTATTTTTTCTGTTGATTTGAAAAGTTTCAAGTATTATGTATTTGTGATTTGATTTAGAAGTTTATGTTTGGATGTATGATTTTGGAGGAATAAATTAGTTAACAACTTACCATGGATAAATAAAATATTTTACATAGACATCTGGTCATATTTTAACAAGTTATTTATGCGTGAATTTAGAAAATATTGTGAGATTTGATTTTTAATCATTCTTTTTGTATGATATTAAGTGGATTTAGATCTTCAAAAGAAACTAAAGTAATAGAGTTTTCCTAAACTATGTTGAAAAGTTTCCTTAAATTAATAAGTGGAAAAAAGAAAAGTTGTCATTTAAAATTTTTTAAAGGAAAATGTTCCTCTCATATTGTAATATAAATGGTTATGTCATCCGAAAACCGAATTAGTCAGTCTAATGGGCCAAATATTGGTGTTAAAGTAAAATAAAATAGTTTCTCATAGTTTTCTTCGCAAGTTGTAATAAAAATGTTTCTTTATTGCAAGCTTGTTTTTTAGTTTTTGTTCCTTCTTAAATGTTCCTCTCATCATAGTGTGTGTCTATATTTCTTGGTTATTTCCTTTCATGCCAATTTTGCACTGTTACCTCAAACTCAGTTACTAGTTTCTACCAATCTTAAGTCTTTTCCACTACAGGTACTCCTACAAATTATTAGTTCTTTTTTGATAATTTACAATTATCATAATATATTTTCTATCTTGTTTAAAGCATCTACAATAGTTCAAAACTTTTCAACTCTAAGCTGAATTTTTTGAATCAATTAAATATTTGAACTTTCAAATTTGATCATCTTGTGTAGCCTTGTTTGATCATTCAGTAAATTATCAGATTCAATTGTGAATTCTTTTCATTAACATATAAAACAAACTTGTTATGTATTTTAAGAATTCACTATCACTTTGATTCGTATGTTTATCCGGTTACAATTAATTTAGTCCCTAATATAATTTGAAAATGATTAATGAGTAAAATTTGATAGAGTGAGAATCTTTTTGAAATATTCGTAAAGTTAGTGATTTATTTGAGAGCACATACAAAATTAGAGACGAATTTGGTGGCTCACTCAACTTTTTTTTACACATTTAACAAATTATAGACAATCATTTATCTTTGACTTTAGAAGTAACTATTATGCTCGATCAATAATATGTAAAAATCATTTACATTAAAGATATGAGAAAAATGAATAACAACTATATATGTATTCTGCTACGTCTTCTAACTTCATCTCACTTTTTTTTGACATGACATGAAACTTTAAATCCTTTTTATTGTATGTCTGTATTATACTTACAATATGCGTATTATTTAAACGCTAGAAATATATAAAATTTTAATCCATTTATTAAAGAATTTAATTTTGATAACATTGTTTTATTTTCTTCTCAAATTTCCTCTAGATTTTAAAGATGGATGGATCAACAAGCAGTGGTGGTAGAAGTGTGGACATTTGTCTATCAAATTATAAGTTGGGAAAGACATTGTGCTTTTGGAAATTTGGCAGGGTCAAATTTGCAGAACATGTCTTGAGTGGTGATAAAGTTTCCATATATATTATTAGCCGTCGTTGGACAGAGAACAAACAAATGGAAGAAAATGGTACTTAATTATCATTTGCATATCAACAATTATAAACTTTGATAACTACTATACATTGAGACCATAATAAGTTTATTTACATGTCTAATTATATTTCATCATCTTAAATATGTAAACACATGTTTGGAGAAGTAATATTATGATGTAAGTCATGTAACAATATAGTAATGAAAAATTATTAGACTATTAATGCAAAGATTAATTTTCATACTCAAGTGTAAAACTTTTTATGAATAGATTTAAATAAATTTTTGTAGAAATATTATATGAACCAGTGATTATGCATGAAAATTAATCTCTATTAAGTAGTCAGTCTAATTGTTAGATTCACATATTTTAAGTGTAGAAAAATAAAGAACCGGAGATTTAAATCTCGGCCTCGATATAAGTAGTCTTGATTGATTTACTATGCCTATAATATTTCCTATATCTTAGTACTTCAATTTGTTGTAGTAAGAAGAGAAATCAATATTTTAAGACGGTTAAGACATCCTCACATTATACAAATTTATGAGGTGGTAGAAACCGCAACAAGTATATATGTTATTATGGAGTGTGTGGAATCTGGAGATCTTTTTGATTATATAATAGTAAAAGGTTGGTTACAAGAAGAAGAAGCGCGCAAAATTTTTCAACAGGTATAAATTTTACCGATTTAAATTCTCTCCATTCGTATATACTCCCTTCAGCAGTGGCGGAGTTTGAAATTTTTTTAAACTTGAACAAAATTTTAGTCTAACAATAAAATACTTGTTGAATTTTTTTTAATTTTATGCTTGTTTTTGAAATCAGATAATCTTTGGTGTTGAGTATTGTCACAACAATATGGTGGCTCATAGAGATTTAAGGCCTGAAAATATATTTTTGGATTCAAAATGCAATGTTAAGATTGCTGACTTTAGCTTGAGCAAAACTATGCAATATGGTCAATTACTTAAGACAAGTTGTGGAAGTACTAACTATGCAGCCCCAGAGGTTTGTAATTTTTTTTCTTTCAACTTGTTTTTTTTTTTTTCATTTTTTTTTTAACTTAGAATTAAGACACTTACATATAGGAACCAGCAACAAGATGCGTAGTTACCCTTTTTGAATTATAAAATCAATTCTTTTAAAAATCATGTTTACAGATTTAGGCGACACAACATTGTTATACATAATTTTTGAACTTAGTATTATATTTTTTGTGCAAAATCCTTCTCGGTAGAGTACGTAGAGATGAATTTGATTGAGATGAAGTATTTTAAATTATTTCATTTGAAATTTATTCTCTAATTTATCAAAAAATAGATGTAATTTTTGGATGAATTTAATTTGTCAGGATTTTTTATATGAAATTGTTAGATTTGTAGTAGTGTTATTGTCTATATATATTATAATTGAAATTGATGTAATGTTTTGCAGGTTATTTCTGGAAAATTATATGTGGGATCTAAAGTTGATGTTTGGAGTTGTGGTGTAATTTTATATGCTCTTCTATGTGGTAGTCTTCCTTTTGATGAGGAAAACATTCCCAAGCTTTACAAAAATATAAAGGTACAAATTATTATTATTATTATTATTATTATTATTATTATTATTATTATTATTATTTTCTGATTTTTACTGGATTGGTATGAAGGTTTCCTCCTCTATCATTTCAATTAAAAAGACAATAGAACTCTCTCAACATATAATCCAAAATTCATTGCAAATCATAACTTGATATATTTTGATATTATATTAAGTTCATAAAACAAAATCATTAAAAAGCTGATTTAGAAAAGGTTCCACTCTGCCCTCTTTTTGTACCAAAAAAAGAAAAAGAAAAAGTTCCACTCTTTATAAACTATTTTTAGAGATTAATATCTTTTCAAGTTTAGTTTTTACTTAAAGTTTACTCCTTTACAACCCTTTTGTTTTTTAACAAAAATGGCAATCTTAATTTTATCTTTTTTAGAAACTTCAAACATAGACATATCAAAATTAAAATTTATGTATTCCTAAAAACAGGAAGAGGATTAACAAAAAATAAAGTTATTTTATAGAGTTATTGTAATCCTACATATATTTTTATAGGGTGGTGTATACACTATTCCTAGTTATTTATCACCTAGTGCAAGTGATTTGATATCAAGGCTACTTGAGGTGGATCCTATGAAGAGAATTACCATACTTGAGATACACCAACACCCTTGGTTCAAAATATATCTACCACATTATTTAGCATTGCCACCACCACAAGAGAAAGTGCAACCATCTAAAAAGGTTTGGTTAATTACTTATTTTTTGTTTCCTTAATTCTTGTTTTAATATTTTATCTTCTACATCATTGCCAAATGAAATTTTCTAGCTTTGTGTAATTTTTCTTTTCATTTTGTTCAAAATTGTGTAGATTTTATAAAAACCAATTTTTATATGTTGAATTATGATTATAGGAGGAGTTATCGCTTGACGATCCAGATTGCAAAAGTGTATTAATTCATCTACTATCGAGACTAAGTTGGTTACTACCGGAAAAACTTATAAATGTTATTTTTCGATGTTTGGATGAAGAATTTTATACGTCAACTTGGTTTTTCTCAAAAGAGGTTTGTTTGGCATTGCCTATTACACTATTTACTTTCATGTTAAATATTGCATATTATATTAATGTATGATCGCATTGAATTTGTGATTTTCAGGACAATTCTCTAGAGTTTGAAAAGATTCAAAGTGGTGATAATGGTTCAGAAATAATGACAAATACCGTTGGAGAAAAAAATTTGAAGTTTGTCATTTGATCGTTAAATTTGTAAGAATGTTTATAAACAAAAACTTACTATGTTACACATACCGCCTATGATGGATTTGGTTATGTTTTTAGACATGTATAAAAAATAACATTATGAAGGGTTACATAATGAATGTAAGAATGACAAAAAAAAAAACCTCAAAACTTTGATGATAGTAACCAAAATAAAAATTAAAAAAACTACAAAATTTTCAAGTATATATATAATTTAAAGACCTAATTATTTTGTCTTTAGTGGTTGGTCTAAGGAACACATAAATTGTTTGTATTTGCCCAACTAAGACTAAGTTTAACAAAATTAATTCTTTTGACAATTTTACCATGTTAAGTTAATTTTTTGTCAGACAGTTGATGTCATTTTAGTTGATTTCTATTTTTTTTTAACTGCAACTATATTACTAATAAGAAAAGGTCACGGTACAAGACGAATCAAGACCGATAAAAAATGAGCTACAAGAAAACTAAACATATGCGTGAAATTAATTTCTTCTAAATATATAAAGCAGTATTAACGTGGATAAAATAAGGTAGATCATTCCATATATCTTTGTTCTAGCTCTAACCAAATGAAATCCAAATTTGGTGACATGGAGATATTGTGTGATTGATTCAATTTTTGTTTGTTAAGAATTTCTGGTGGCTCATACACTTCAATCTTGTTCTAGCAGTTGCAATGTCAACTTTCCATGCAATCTCAACCAAAACCTTTCTACAACATTATTATATTTTTCTCACTTTTATATATGTTTTAAATTTTAATCAACTCCATCTCCACTTTTAACATACCTATCACACAACTTTTGAATTTTTTTTAAAGCCAAATCATTTATAGTAATAGCCACGATTTTATTTTGTTACTACCATTATAGTCATTCTGTTTTGTTATTTTTTTATTTTCTTAAGTCACGCATCATTATCTTTTAATTATAGATAGAGTCCATTTGAAGCTAATTAAACTATATATCATTATTGATAATATTATTAAGGTGAATACAAAATATACAAATATTATTGTTTATAATATATGTCTCTCTTTTTCTATTGTGATTCATGATTAATTTAGCTTGGTTGGAGAACATAAACATGAAGTTATTCAAGATTTTTCTACCTTATCAATCTTTTGTGAACAACTTGTCATATTTATGTCTGTGATGGATGGTTTTGATTTTATTGTGATAGGTGTTTTATATTTCTCACAACTTATCAATCTTTTCTTACTTTGCGTTCTTCTTTAAAAAATATTAATTAATGCACCTCATGCACTAATTAAAATTCAATATAATAAAATTATATTAAAATTTGTGTAGTAAATATTTATAACTTACTATAAAAATTATTATTTTTAAAGTAAAATTTACTTCTTTTCGATTCAATATATATATATATATATATATATATATATATATATATATATATATATATATATATATATATATATATATATATATTCATTGTAAATAGAAATGCTCAACAATAAAATGCATTAAGAATTGGTATAGCAATTACTATAATTACGATGAGATAAGTCCCACAACGTTGAAAGTGGAAGGTATTATTATGAACGGTTGTTCAACGGATCTTTTAATAATTGCTATACAAATCCCAATTCCTGACGGATGCTCAACGACTCCCTAAATTATATGTCACTGGTTGATCTTCTTACTGCCGATTTTATGCATCCAAGGATGCAAATCAATGGAAAACTTTGACGAAAGTTCTATTGCAAGAGCCATAGTAAAAATGCCAAAAATTCTATTTACACCTCCGAATGAGTAGTCTAAGAAGCTCTAGACATAGTCGCAGTTGGACGAACCACCATCGTCATTGCTCACCATTTGTCACTATTCAAAATACCGACATCATTACAGTCGTTCAAAATGGTAAGATCATGGAAACAGGATCTCTCGAAAGCCTCATGCAAAATGACAATTCTCTTTACACCTCCCTCAAACAAAAAATGACTAAAACGAAGACACTTCATCTATCATGAATGGAGATCACATGCAAAACACAAGTAGTCGTAGACAAGGAGAAGTTAGACTCTCGAAAGCGTGTGGTAAAACATGGATAAATGCAGTGGACAAAATCACCCCCTCAACAAAAGTCTTTATAATAAAAAATACGACATCCATATCGGGACTTAGTGAAGATATCACTTTCCCTATAAACGGGATGGTAATAAACCTTGCAGCCAAAATTGATATTAAAGCCATAATTTTATTTTTATATTTTTCATTCCTTATTCTCATTCCATGGTTGTGGCGCCTTACATTTACACATGGCTGCGCCGCTTCCCACTAGGAAAAGAGTGATTTTAGTCGGAATCGAAAACCACTCAACTCGAAGTATTGGGGCTAACAGGGACATTTTCTCAATATATGAGAAGCATGTTGATGAACATATATGGGATGGCTTCAGACCATATCATTGTGCTGCTGGATTACCAGAATCGAACCCCCTACTATTCATAACATTTGCGAAGGTGTATTGATAGCATTTTACTTCTGTTATTAGATTTTGTCTTCTGCTAACTTTTTAATAGAATGATGATGTGTATTCATTTTCTATTAAATCTTTTATATCAATTCAAAATAAATTTAACTGTAAACAACCACAAGAGCAATTCCATGATTCTTCTACAATATTTTGTCAAACCTGAAAGTATTCATTTTAATTTTCCATCAAAAGAAATAAAAGTTTTGGTTTTTTTATGAATATTTAGTTGAAATTAGAAATATGGCAAGTTGTTTTTGGATTTTTAATGAACAGTTCGTTCCATGGAGAAAGAGAAGGAAGGGGCAGTAAAAGAGAAAAATTATAAAATTAAATTAATTAAAAAAATTGGTTCCTAAATATAATATATATATATATGGGGGATGCTAACATTGATCATGTCAGTCAAGGTTAGCAACTATGATCCAAAGAGATTTGGGGGGGGGGGGGAGCAACGGGGGGCGTGCGGAGTAATTATGGAGAGTGGAAGGCGCGTGTGAGAAATTCATGGAGGGGATTTGGAGAAATTCATGTGGGTCATAGTTGCTAACATTGACCTACATGGGTCAATGTTAACATTCATGGGGATGGATGGAGCACCAAATCTAATAATAGAAGCAAAATGTAACGATTTTACAAATATTTTTTGAAATGTAAGGACTATTATTAAAAGGAGAGTAAATTATAGGAATAAATTAAAAAACATATTTAATTAATGTATTTATCCCGTAAATTAACTTTTATAGTTCCCCCAAATTTACTAAAAGTTTATCCCGTAAATTCAGTGGGAACAAGAGTATTTATTTTAGTCCGGTCTCTTAACCACAGTTCGTCCGATACAACTGAATTAATTAAATTGTCATGTTCAGTCTATTATTTTTTAGTAAATCGAAACGTACCCTAGTTTAACAAAATTATTTTTTGACAATATTAACATGTCATGTTAATTTTTGACGAAAATTGTTAACACATATATATGCGTGAAATTATTTTCTTGTTCAAAAGAACTACACTCATTTTCGATAGTATACTTAAAACTAATGACTTTGTCAAATATAAAGCAGTATTAACGTGGATAAAATAAAGGTAGATCATTCTATATATCTTTGTTCTAGCTCTAACCAAATAAAATCCAAATTTGGTGACATGGAGATATGGTGTGATTGATTCAATTTTTGTTTGTTAAGAATTTCTAGTGGCTCATACATCAGTTCAATCTTGTTCTAGTAGTTGCAATGTCAACTTTCCATGCAATCTCAACCAAAACCTTTCTACAACATTATAATATTTTTTTTACTTTTATGTTTTAAATTTTAATCAACTCCATCTCCACTTTTAACATACCTATCACACAACTTTTGAACTTTTTTTTAAAGCCAAATCATTAATAGTAATAAGCCACGATTTTATTTTGTTACAACCATTATGTCATTCTATTTTGTTATTTTTTTATTTTCTTAAGTCACGCATCATTCTCTTTCTTTTTTTAATTATAAATAGAGTCCTTCTAAAACTAAACTATATATCATTGTTGATAATATTATTAAAACGAGTGCAAATATTATTGTTGATATAATATATGTCTCTCTTTCTCTCTATATATAGATGCTGCATGCCTCATATTCTTCTCACTTCTTCACATCTATACATTACTCTTTTTCTGTCTATCATCACTATATTCTCTCTTCACATCACTCTTTTTAATTAATTAGCTCTATCATATTCCTTCTCTAAATACTTCCTCCATCTCAATTAAAAAGCCAATTTTTGTTGTCCTTTCTTCAAACATGAATGAAAGCTGTAGACAAATATTTGTCTACAGCTTTTAATCATGTTTAGAGAAGGGACAACTTTTTAACTTATAATGTTTGATTACATATTTTTTCTTAGTTGAAATGAATTATGAAATTTGATGGTATATTCCTATGATAGGTAAATGGGGTTGTGGTTCACATCACACCATTATAATTGGAATTTCTCTAAGCACTCCAATGAGTCCAATATAAGTATAAGACCATTGATAGTTGCGTTAACTTTTCATCAATGTTTGAAGAGATGGGACTTTGAAGTTGCATATATATAATTTAGGTGTCATAATATTTAACTTTGTAGTGAAGAGAAACGTAAAAAAAAAGGTTAAAATTCATTTGTTATTTAGTTTAACGTCCCATTCCTTCAAAGCATTGATGAAAATTTAACGAAGCTATAATTGTTCTTATACTTTTTGTACTCCCTGAAGTGCCTAAGGAAATTCCATTTATAATGGAGTGTACCCCCACTCCCAAGAAGACCTATCACAGGAATATACCATCTAATATCACAATTCATTCAAAATTCTCTTTGTGATAAGGGATTTATGACTCTCAAGGAAGCCATAGGAGGGATGAAGGCTTAGACGACTGGATCCTTGATTTGTTTCTCAAGAAAGTTGAAAATTGGACGATACTAGTTTTTGGTTAGTTTTTTTTTCTTTTGTGATTGGTCTAAGGAATATATATAATAAAGGTTTAGTTGAAAATTGGACGATACTGTTTTGCTCTCTTAATTTATTTTTTAGTTTTGTTTTGATCCTTTAATTATTAAAAGTTTCGTTATGGTCCCTTAACTATATTTTTGTTAATCAAGTTAGTAATTTTTAACAATTGATATTTTTGTCTAAATAGAAATCTTAGAGCAACTTTATTGCAAGATCCTTAGCCAAATTCTTAGTTTAAGTATTTGATACTTAAAAAAATTTGCCACTAAAGAGAGCATCCATGAAAGTGCTTAATTCTTATTTCTAAGAAAAGATCCTTATGCAAGGATTTTTCAAAAGGTGATTCTTAGAATTAAAATAATGTATATTTATCTTTCATTCAGAAAAAGACAGAAAATATGTGGTATTTGTGGGACCTTGAATAGTATTAAGTACTTCAAAATAAGAATTTGTGGATAAAGCAAAATGTGTTTAAATTGCTTAATCCTATGTGACACAATAAGACCTACATGAATAGTGTTAAGAACCTCAATTTAAGTATTTAAGGATAAAGATCCTCTTAGATCATGTAGGTCTATTATGTCTTATCACCTAGTGCTGGTGATTTGATAGTCAAATATAAAGCAGTATTAACGTGGATAAAATTGGTGACATGATTTGGTGTGACAGATTCAATTTTTGTTTGTTCAGATTTTCTGGTGGCTCATACATACTTCAATCTTGTTTTAGTTTGCCATGTCAACTTTCCATGCAATCTCAACTAAATTTCTCAACAACCCTTCTACAACATTATAATCTTTTTCTCACTTTTATGTTTTAATTAATTTTAATCAACTTTATCTCCACTTTTAACATACCTATCACACAACTTTTGAAATTTTTTTAAAGCCAAATCATTAATAGTAATAGCCACGACTTTGTCTATTATTGTTACTACCATTATAGTCATTATGTTTTGTTATTTTTTTATTTTCTTAGTCACGCATTATTCTCTTTTAAATTTTAATTATAGATAGAGTCTATCTGAAGCTAATTAAACTATATATCATTGTTGATAATATTATTAAAGCGAGTACAAATATTATTGTTTATAATATATGTCTCTCTTCTCTATATATAGATGCTTCATGCCTTAACTTTTCATCAATTTTTCTAGAACATGAGACTTTATGATATTTCATTTGTTATTTAGTTTAAAGTCCCATGCAACTTCAAAGTCCCATGCCCTCAAAAAATTGATGGAAGGTTAGGGCAGCTATCTATGGTTTGTACTTGTTGGATATGCGTGCCTAATGAAATTCAAGACGACCTATCGCAGGAATATATCATTCAATATCACAATTCATTCAAAATTCTCTTTTGTGGGGAGGGATGAAGGCAATTGGATCCTTGACTTGAGAAAGTTGGAAATGTGGGTCATACACTAGTTTTTGGTTAGATGTTTGGTGTGATTCGGTTCCTCTTCGGGAGGCTTTTTCTCGGTTGTATAGTTTGTGTAATCAACCTCAATATTCCATTAGAGATATGAGAGAGTGGGAGCGAGATGGGTTTGGAAGCTAAAGTGGCTAAGTCCTAGTTTTGTTTGGGAGGAAGAGTTACATGATAGTTTATTATCGAAGTTGGAATCCGCTAGAATTTCGACCAAGGTGGATTCTTGAGTTTACCGGCTAGACATATATTGGAGGTATGTATTCGTTTAAGTTGAATTATCACATCTTTTTATTTCGTCTACCTCATCTTCGTTGAATGTCTCTCGTCGCCGAATTGCAGCGGGTGTTTGGAAGACTTTGTTTTCCATTGGCCCGTCAAAGGTGGTAGTTTTTTTATGGCAAGCCTTTCTTGGAAGGTTTGTTTTGCATTGCCTAATATTTGGAGTGTTCTATACTCTTAGCAAGAATTTTACTTTCTATGTTAAATTTAAATATAAGCATATGTTAATTAATATACGGTCGCATTCAATTTGTGATTTCAGGACAATTCTCTAAGTTTGCAAAATTTGGTGATAATTGTTGGGGGAAAACCTCAACAAAGAACAACTCAACAAAGAACTAAGAGAAGAACTGAACTAATTGTGTTGAAAAAGTTTATTGAGAAAAGTGTTATTTACAAAGATCACTTTAACACCTATTTGTAGGTGAAGTAAGTGTAACTACTTCATAATAACAAGGAAACTAACAACTAACTAAGTCCAGCAGGCATAACTGCCAAACAGCTGAGACTAACTACCTTAAAAGAAACAAAATACAATAAACCAGAAAAATAACAGAAAACTGCACGTGCTTCTGATGCTCTGCTTTTGATCAGAACAACTTCTGGTCATGTCTGCTTCTGATAAGGTCTGCTTCTGATAAGCTCTGCTTCTGATACGCTGCTTCTCATGCGCAGCTTCTAACACAGTTTGAATTATATGAGAACCAATACTCCTCCTTAATTCAAGCTGTCAAAATTAACCACTCCTAGTTCCTTAGGAGTTTCCAACAACTCCATTCCTAGGAAGTATGTCAACTTTCCTAGATCAGTCATTTCAAATTCACACTTCATTTGTGATTTGAACTTATCAATTTCTATTGGTGAGCTGCCAATCACCAATAAGTCATCTACATACAAACATATGATCAGCATATGTTTATCATCACTATGTTTCACATACACACCATATTCTACACTGCATTTTCTGAAGCCTTGCTCAACAAAGAATTGGTCAATTCTCTTGTTCCATGCTCTAGGAGCTTGCTTCAATCCGTACAAGGCTTTGTTCAGCTTCAGTACCTTGTCTTCTTTTCCTTTCAGCTCAAATCCTAGTGGTTGTTTCACATAGACATCTTCCTCTAGTGGTCCATTTAGGAATGCAGATTTCACATCTAAATGAAATAGAGGCCATCTTCTACTACAGGCTAGAGCAATTACTAGCCTTATAGTCTCATGTCTTGCAACTGGAGAGAAAACTTCATCATAGTCTAGCCCTTGTTTCTATAGAAATCCCTTTGCAACTAGCCTTGCCTTGTGCTTTATAACTTTGCCTTCAGGATTCTGCTTAACTTTGTAGACTCATTTCACACCAATTGCTTTCTTGTCATGAGGTAATGTGCATAAGTCCCATGTCTTATTCTTCTCTATTGACTTCAGCTCGTCAATCATTGCATCCATCCATACTTTGCTCTTTAGTGCATTGCTAACATCTAAAGGCTCAGTGTCTGCAAGCATAGCATAGTGAACAATTTCACCTTCATCATTCACTGCATTATCTGAGATAGTCTCACATTCTTCCAATCTTCTTGGAAGCTGAATTGTTCTCTGAGATCTAGCTCTCAGCTGTGGTTGTGGCTCTTCATCTGAGCTTTCATCATTTGCTTGATTATTAGTGCCTTGAACTGGATTAACAAATGTCACAGTCTCATTGTTAACCAATCCATCATCTAAATCAACTTCACAAGTGTTTTTAGATATGGATTTCTGCTTCCAGTCCCAGTTCTCATTCTCTAAGAACTTCACATTTCTACTAATCTCCAATTTATCTGAGATGGGATTATAGAGTCTATAAGCACCAGTTCTATGATAACCAACAAATATCATAGGCTCACTCTTGTCATCTAGTTTCTTCCTTCTAGCATCAGGAATGTGTTTATAACACAATGAGCCAAACACCTTGAAATGAGCCACACTTGGCTTATTTCCAGTCCATACCTCATCAGGAACTCTATCCTTTATCTTTTAGGTTGGACAACTGTTTAGGATGTATACAGCTGTAGACACAGCTTCACCCCAGAACTTGTGAGGCAGCTGCTTCTGCTTCACCATGCTTCTAGCCATATCTAGAATGCTTCTGTTTCTTCTTTCAGCAAGGCCATTATGTTGAGGAGTGTATGGTTTAGTAACCTCATGAATTATGCCTTCATCCTTGCAATAATTCTCAAACTCTTTTGATGTATACTCACCTCCACCATCTGTTCTCAACACCTTCAAAGACTTGTCACTCTGCTTCTCAACTAAGGCTTTGAATCTTTTGAACACATCAAAAGCTTCACTCTTTGCCTTAATACGATATAACCATATCATTCTTGAGAATTCATCAACAAAAGTGATGAAGTATTTGTTTCCACCAGTTGATAACACATCAATTGGTCCACAAATATCTGAATGAACCACATTCAACAGTTCCTTAGACCTTATAGGTAAACTGTTTTTGAAAGAAGCTCTTGGATGCTTTCCCAGCAAACAAGTAGTACAAGCATCAACTGGAGTTATGACTCTAGGCAATCCAATGACCATATCCTTTGAATTAAGCTGTGACAAGCTTTTGAAATTCTAATGGCCATACCTTTTGTGCCATAACTCACTATCCTTGCTTTCTGTAGTTGCAGAGAGACATTCTGCCTCAATAGCTTTGAATTGAGTCTTGAATATCCTATTTTTGCTTTGTGCTGACTTCAGAATCAGATTCTTCTTTGAATCATAGAGCTTCAGGGTTTCATCTTCTAGCACAATTTTGAATCCCTTCTCTAGTAACTGACCTACACTCATCAAGTTACACTTCATGCCAGGCACATATAGGACCTTCTCAATTACTGTCTTCTTGCCATTCTTCTTCTGAATAACAACATTCCCCATACCTCCTGCTTTGATGGAGTTGCTATCAGCCAATTTGATCTTGGTATTGACACATTTATCAAAATCAGTCATGATGCTTTTGTTGCCAGTCATGTGATTTGAACAGCCCGTATCAAAATACCATTCCATGGAATCACTACTTTCTTCAGTGATGGTAACCATGAAACTTACATCATCATCTGTACTTGAATGATCTTCTGCAACATTTGCTTCTTCACTTACTTGATTCTTCTTCTTCTTTGGATTCTTGCATTCATTTGCATAGTGACCGTACTTGTTACAATTGTAACATTTGATCTTGCTCTTATCAATGGGTTTCTTCTTTCCATTGATATTCTGTTTCCCTCCTCCTTCATTTGAGGATTCAGGCTTGTCTTCACTTTTCTCACTGGTTTTCTTGAAATCTTTCTTTTTCTGCCACTTCTTGAATTTTGCAAAGAGAGCTTGCTCGTCTTCCTTGCCATGATCTTTCTCTGTATGCTTCAGTTCATGTGCTTCAAGAGTGCTCTGCAGATCTTCGATTCTGATTTCACTCAGATCTTTCGTTTCTTCGATGGTGACCACAATGTGCTTGAAACTTGTGGTTAAAGTTCTGAGTACTTTTTCAACCTGTTCTTGTTCATCGATCGTTCCCCCACAACTCTTCATTTGATTAGTGAGTGTCACTAATCTTGTGAAGTACTCTGCAATCTTCTCATCATCCTTCATCTGAAGGAGTTCGTATTGCCTCTTCAATCCTTGCAACTTCACCTTCTTGACCTTCGCATCACCACCATAAATCTTTTGTAGTGTGTCCCATGCTCCTTTTGCAGTTTCTTCATCTGCAATCTTCTCTAACACGATGGAATTCACACATTGATGTATGAGGTATAGGCCTTTGGTGTCTTTCTTCTTTGCAAGTCTGAATGTTGTTCTTTGTTCTTCATTCGGATTTGCTGGTAATGGAGTAACTGCAGTTGTAACTTGATCATACACTTCATGAAAGTTGAACACAACCTTCATCTGCTTTACCCAAATGTCCCAGTTCTTAGATCCTTCAAGAACGGGAAAATTCACATGGAAATTGTTTCTACCAGCCATGGTTGAGTCACTGCAACCACAAAGAGTCTTTCTTGGATTCAAGAAAGATCAAGAATTGATCCCTTGGATCGTATAAGCTCTAGATACCACTTTGTTGGGGGAAAACCTCAACAAAGAACAACTCAACAAAGAACTAAGAGAAGAACTGAACTAATTGTGTTGAAAAAGTTTATTGAGAAAAGTGTTATTTACAAAGATCACTTTAACACCTATTTTTAGGTGAAGTAAGTGTAACTACTTCCTAATAACAAGGAAACTAACAACTAACTAAGTCCAGCTGGCATAACTGCCAAACAGCTGAGACTAACTACCTTAAAAGAAACAAAATACAATAAATCAGAAAAATAACAGAAAACTGCACGTGCTTCTGATGCTCTGCTTCTGATCAGAACATCTTCTGATCATGTCTGCTTCTGATAAGGTCTGCTTCTGATAAGCTCTGCTTCTGATACGCTGCTTCTCATGCGCAGCTTCTAACACAATTTGAATTATATGAGAACCAATAATAATGGTTCAGAAATAATGATTTATCATTTGATATCATAGGAGAAAATTTTTGAAGTTTGTCTTTTGAACGTTAAATTTGGTTAAATGTGAATGAGAGAAGAACTTTGGTGGGCCTACTCATTAAACATGATTTTCCACTTTGAGGCCCAATTATGTCCAAAACTTTGGTAATTAGAATGTGACAAAAACTTACTATGTAAGACACTAAGACCTAAGATGGATTTGGTTATATTTGTAATGACACATGATGTAATGAATATGATTTATGAACAATCAAATTATTGTTCATAACATATGACATATATAAAAGAATGATAAAAGAAAACCCTCAAAACTTTGATAATTTTTACTACTAGATAATTTAAAATATTAGTGATCAAAATTGTACATTAACGTGTATGCAGTGGTCAAACATAATTTTATATTTAGGGACAGAGGTAGTAGTATACATAGTTACAAATCTTGAGAATGAAAAATCACCCCAAGGATGATCATGCAAAGTAAAATATATGAATGAAAGCAATAGACAAAATCACGTCCATGGTGAAAGTCTTAATAATAAAGAAACTTTGATGTATGAATCACTTTTTCTTCCATGAAACCTTCTTTGGTTTGTGAGATGAAGTCTACTAGCAGCAGCACTACAAAAGCTTGTGTAATTTTTCTTTTCATTTTATTCAAAATTTTGTTTTGATTCTATAAATTAATTAAAAACTAGTTTTATCTATTGAATTCTATAAAGTTATTTTAACTATTTTTATAAAGTCATGTTGCAAAAATGCGTTGTTAACTTACCTCCGTTTCTTTTTACTTGTCGTTTTAGAAAAAAATATTTGTTCATTTTTACTTGTCGTTTTGGCAATTTAGGTTATATTTTTCCTATTATACCCTCCTTCATATTTTATTTTATTGACTAAATTTTGCATAATATTTTTTTGTTGAAAAAATATAATCTTTTTATTGTATACAAATTTTGTTTGTTTTTAAATAAAGTTTGTTACAATTTTTTTGGAAATAGATAATGTTGGTGAAAAATATGAATTTATTGGTGGATTAAAAATATGATATATATTTAAAAAAGGGCATGATAGGAAATTTAGGTGCAAAAATACACTCTCCTATTTTGGTCTTTTTTTTCTAAAACGACAAGTAAAAAGGAACTACTATGAGACTAAGTTGGTTAATTTTTTTTTTTTTTGTATCAACAAATCACTCAATATTATATAAAATGTTAATTACATATGAATAGAAGGTAATCGGCTAACAAGCTGCGCCGCTACCCCTTTTTGAATTGCAAAATTCAATGGATGTTGTTTTTAAAAGAATGAGTTGGTTAATTACTAAGCACAAAAGCTTGTAAATGTTTTCTTTCGATGTTTTTGGATGAAGAATTTCGTTATTTTGAGTGTTCTATCTTAGCAAGAAATTTTATTTTCTATGTTAAACTTAAATATAAACATATTAATGTATGGTCCATTGAATTTGTGAATTTTCAGGACAATTTTCTAGAGTTTAAAAAGATCCTTGGTGGTGATAATAATGGTTCATAAATAACGACAAAGATTGTAGGAGAATTTTTTGAAGTTTATCATTTGATCGTTAAATTTGTAACGGGTCAAAGAAGAATTTTTGTGGGCCTACTCACTAAACATGGTTTTCCACTTTCAGGCCCAATTATGTCCAAAACAAATCTAAAAAAACTATTATTCTCTTTTATTATCCTCAATATTGAACTATTGATATTCAAGTCCCAATCAGCAAAAAGTGTGCATGAAAATTCATAGAGCTATAAATTTCCAATTAGTTAATTAAATTAGAACTTAGCCTTGCAAACAAATTTTCCATAATATGTTGTTTTTGAGGTAAATATTAAGATATCTAATTTATATTGTTGAGTACTGCATTCTATAAGTAAAAATTCATTATCGTCGTGTCGTATTTTTATATTTAAAAATCATATTTTAAATATATCAAATTTACCTATAAAGGTATCATACCAAATTAACAATAGAAGTTGGATAATAACCAATTCACTTTTAATATTCTCACAAGTATAATCAATTATTAGCATATAATGGAATATGCTTCATCTTTCTTAGTAATAATCGACTAATTAGAGATCAAGTTGTTTATTCTTTTTTATATATAAGAATAAAAAAATAAAAACTCAATATAAGTTTGACTCGATCAGCAGGTGTAGGGCATATGATAAAATAGTGATTAATCATGGCCAAAATGAAGATGTCATTGTACACTTCTCATCTGCCACGTGGAAGCTAACTATGGAATTAGATGAATCCATTTCACTAGGAGCCTAAAATAGAATCATACTTTATTTGTATATATATTGTACTATTTAATTTTCTTAATATATATGAAAAGAATCGAAGAGAGTTATATAGTTTTGTCACTCTTTGTGTTTTATCTGACTCAAAAGACTAGTCTCTGTAGTTGCGCGCAAATGATATTCATTTCAAACTCTCTTTATAATACTACATTATATCAAAGTAATATCTATTCTGAATTTTTTTAATTAAAATATGGATATTTTTATTTTTTAAAATAGTTCATATATAAAATATAAACAAGGAATAAAAGTGAATAAAGTTTTTGAAGGATTAAATTTGAAAATTCGTATTTTTACAGGGACGACTAAATATATTTAATCTCTCATATCCCTATATATACTCGACTCATTACACTTTTTTTTAGTCCATTTTCGCTCCTCCATTAAGTTTTTTTTATGATCAACCATTAAGTTGAACTATGAGCACCATTTGTAGTCAAAAATAAAATAAAAATTAAGCACCATTTGTGGTATGTAGCAATTATTGCATGAAATAAGTGCCTAAAGAAACAACCTACTAAAAGTTAATGGTAATACTAATTTAATGTCACTATTTTATTGTATCTTAAGCTTTTAATTGACATGCTTATATAAAAATGGTGATTTGTGATAGAACCTACTTAATGCATGAGGAAGCTTCCTCGAAAGTTATTTGATATACGGATTTATTGTTCTTTTTACTTTTATTAAAAAAGTTTGTAGTGTGTCCATAAGTCTTAACTCAACTGAGAGAAAATCTCAAAATTGTTAGTCCAGTCCGATTATAATGCTGAAATTCCTAATTTGTTTTATAATCATGAACTGACCATTTTATACCTCAAAATCATATAAACTATATAGTGATGAACTATAAGCATCAAATTGAAATATAAGTGTCACATGTAAAAAATAAGGTTGTTAAATGAATTTATATATATATTGGATAATATAGTTTTGGTTAAACATAGTAGAATGTCAATGATGATGAGATAACTTTTTTGTGAAAATTACTATAATGTATAAAAATTCTTTCCATGCAGGTTCAACATCAATGAGTTTCAATTTTTTTAGAATTAATTTTCATAATTCAAATTGTGGATCTTACACCGTTACACTATTGAATTTTGTTTTGGGTGTCTCTAGATCACCAAAATAAGAAGTATTTTCATTAATTATAAACTAGATATTACAAAATCAAATGTTACTAATCCAGAGTTCGAATCAAGGACCTTCTTTATGAAACTCTTTCAATGTTTTTTAACGCACCAACCGAATTCTTCTTAGTTCCAAAATGAATGAAATAAAATACTTTCATTAGAAATTAGATATTACAAATTAGATAATTGCTTGGCAATTAAACATACATTAAGCACAAATATGAAAATGACATTGCTAATTGAATGAACAATTTTCAAGTAAGTTAACAAAACAAATAGGAGGAAGATCAAGTGAATTCCAAAGAAAAACATCACTATCCATCTCAATTGAAGTTTGATGATTTTCTTCAATTATTTTCTCATCCGACTTATTTTTCTTCTTGCTACATGCTTCTTTGAGATTGTTCAATTGATCAGAAATTCTACTTCCATTATTGTTTCCTGATTCAAGTTTCAACTTCAAGCATTCAGGTATTCCATTAAATGCATAAAGAGAAGCTGAAAATTTTCTCTCATATTTCATTCTCTTCATAACAGCTCTAATCATTGAAGGCTCATCACAAAAACTCTCTGTCTCCATTTGCTCCTCCATTTCTTCAGCAATTTCAAAAGGAGAATAGTAACTAGTTGGTGCAATATCGTCGAGGAACCGAAAATCGGGCACATCATTATTGACTTCTTCTTCACTATCTTCTGAATTGCTATCACCACTTGAAGTTTGTGTCACATTGTTTGATTTAGATTCCATATTCATTGCATCCTCCTTGCAGCCGTTGTTTTCGGTCAAACACGATTGAAAACTACTCGAAATGTAATCGAATTGAGCGGTGTCATTGATGAATTCATTGTTGCTTGTGGTATAATCTTCATGATCATTAAGGAAATCAGTGAATTGATCAATTGAAAAATCTTTTGATCCTTCTCCATAGGTCTCTACTTGTTGGTGGATCATCTCCTGATGATCCACCTGATCATTGACTCGTTGTTTCTCCCTACGCTCCCCTGAACTCCCCAACAAGGAAGTGTATTTCGACGAAGAAAAGGATGAACAAGAGTTATTCATATTCCTTTCTTTAAGTCTTTGAAGTAGAAGATTAGTGATCTTTGAAGAAAGAGCAGGACTAGTTGAAGATTGAGAACAGGGCCAAAAATTCGTCCGAGTATTTGCGCCGCGAAGCAAACAAGCAGCCTCATCATAAGCTCTTGCAGCTTCTTCAGCTGTATCAAAAGTTCCTAACCAAACTCTTATCTTTTGAATGGTATCTTTTATCTCAGCAACCCATCTACCCGATGGCCTTTGTCGAACACCGACGAATCTCTTTCGGACTCGCCTTGCTCCTCCAAGTGATGCAGCTTCTTTCATCATTTCATCCCAAACCATGCTTCCTTCTTCTACTACTTCAGAAACCTTTCTCTTTCTTGCCATTATATGACACTTTTTAAGCTCTTAAAGTGAATATTTTTGAAGGTATATATTGAAGAATTGAAGTATTGATTTGTGGTTAGTTTTTGAGTTGGTTTTGTGCTTTTATATGTGAGGGGAGAGTGAGTGAGGTTTGAACTAGTTGAGTTTTTAAGCTGAATAAGTCATAAGTGATTAATTTTATTCATTTGTTTGTTTATAATTTAGGCTGCTATATCTATACATTTGGCATGTACTTAGACTTTGTAATTGGTGAAGATAATTTGACTTGGACAAAGGGTAGTTAGTACATTATGTGATTTTATATGTGAAGAGAATAATTTCATCATACTCTCTGTCATTAGTGTATTAATCCTTTTTTTTAGATGATTAGTGTATTAGTCCTAAATTTAATTTGTGCTACATATGTTTTTCATCCTCTAGATTTAGTGATTTTGATTAAATTTTCATCAATTCTTGGTCCATATGAAATCATCAAATTGGAGACTAAAGAGTTTCTCTTTTCTTCTTAACCCTTAAGTTATAATTAAGTTTTATGGTAATGAGATTATGGTAATTTAGAATACAGTCGAGAGATAAATAAAGTTTAGTCAAAGACTATTATAGTTAGGATTCAGATTTAAGCTCTCCTAAATAATTCGTCTTTAATTGAAATTCATTAAGCATTTGAATCTAACCACTAAGAACTTGTTTGTTTATGATTAACTTTAAGCAGATTATCAAGATAAGATCATTTAAAGATTAATTTTATTGATTTTCATGTGAAACGGAAATAAACTAACAAAGATATTTCACTAGGACTAAACATATTTATCTTTTTTAATTACCTTTATTCTATTGTAATTTTGTCCAAAAGACATCAAAGGAAATGTTAAGACACAATACTTTATATGTGTTATTAGTAAAGACACCAAATAAAACAACAAGAATGGCTTAACCTATGGGCTAGTAGCAGTAACTGGACTGCTTAACTAGCTGCACTTGATGTTTGGATTTTACCTTATATAATTAAACTATGATTAATTAACTTTATTAAACTTGTTGGCACTTTATGGATTTAATCCAGGGAAAAGAAAGAAAGTAAAAAACAAAAACTACATGGAAGATGATATTTACTATATGGCTCATATTTATTGAAACACGTACAGTTTGTAAAATATAATTTTAAGTGTTGTATAAAAATGATATAGTAAAATCTAAACAATAGTCTCAACCTTGGTTAAAGTAACCGGAGTACTTAACCCTCTCTCTTAAAACTAATGTCTTTTTAGAGTTAAGTTACTTATGTATGTAGATTAAGTCTTTTTTAATCTTATTTTATTAAGAAAGAAGAATATATTTAATTAATATTTTAACTTTTGTAAATATATAAATAATAAACTAACATTAATTTTACATTGATCTCCAAAAAAGACAATAGTTTTAAGACAAAACTAAAAAATTAAAAGGACAATAATTTTAGAATAGAAGGAGTAGTACTTGTGTTGAGTTTAGATTAACTTTTAACTTATGAAGAATTTTTTTTATGAAAATAAGCTAATGATACTTAACTTACAAAAAAGTCCGAGGTATAAAAAGAAGGGTAGGAATAACTAAGATTTTTTACATAACAATAACACTAGACAAGTAAGAAATTATCATAATTATATAATAAATCTTCTTTATTCATATCCTGTTATGAATTCACAATATATATTACTATATAAAGACTCAAAAACTCTTTCAACTATTTTCAACTATTCAATGTGAGACTTATTAACTTTTGAAATATAACAAAAGCACTAAAAAAATATAACAATCTTTCACATATTTCAAAAATTCAAAAGAAATTTGAAAAAAGAAAAACGATTTTATGGTTTAACACATCATGACAACAAAACAAATCTTCACTTATTAACAGTTAGAGAAGTCACTTTTCACTCAAAAACAAAGTTCATAATCAATTAACCATAAACACAAAAAATGTAACTAATACTTTGTGCTCGTCACTAATGATAAATGTTAAGAAATACGATTCCTCCAATGCCATATGTCCCACCATAGACATCATGCCAAAAGTTCAACCTACTTAGAAAACATTAAATAATGTAATTTTCTTCAAAAACTTTTTGCTATTCGTCATCAAGCTTTCATTCATGAATAAGTCATATGGTTATAGAATAATTTAATGTCCAAACTTTTTATGGGATTTTCGTCATGAATGGACCATAGATGGTGACATTTCTGTACTAACTTAACGATCATTATTTTATTTTTTGGTACAATATAATCATTAAATTAATTTATATTGTTGAAATATTGTTAATTGATGCTCTAAAACTATATGTGTAATTCTTTACATATAAGTGAAAACCATATCTTTACACAAGATTTCCTTTATTAATTCTCAACATATGTTAGCCCTTATCCATAATTACTAGTATGAGATTGTAAATGAACTATTCCAGCTTAACCAAAAGAAAATTAAGTTCGAATTTAACCGAGCTAAGGGTTAAGGAGCTACTGGAGGTCCAAGGTTCGAATCCTGACAAAGGAGATTGTAATATATTATCTACTAACAACTAACATTGCCTATTAAAAAAAAAAAGTTCGAATTTAACCTTAAGAATACAATCGTATTAGACCTTTTATCCTGTTCAAAAAATTAATTTGCATAGTTTATTGCACAAAATAAATAGTTTATAAAAAAAAATATAAACCCATAGCACTTATTTTTCCATTTGGAGTCATTTTAATTATTTGGCATAGACTTTAAGGAATCAAATACTTTCTTTAATAAAAACAAACGAAAACCTCTAAAGAAGCATGATTGTAGTCTTTTAATAATCCTAATGACTTTTTTAATAACAATGACAAAAATAATAGTAGATAAGAATAAATAAAAATGAATATGATGGTGACTTGTGAAAAAATGAATCGTACTGCATTGTTACTTGAAATGAGACGCAAAACAATTATAAAAAAAATATGTTAGCAACTTAGAATGAGGTTAACATGAGACAAACTTGGCCTTTTTGCTGTTTACTAGTATTTATTTTATTAGAACATTGATATCAACTAATAATACCATTGAACCCAAGGGGTGTGGTGGAGCGGTTGAAGTTTATCCTCCCTTAATCAAAAATCGATGATTCGATTTTTACCTTGAGTATGAAGCAGCTTTAAATCATTGGGTCAGCTATTCCACTCATCGAGGTGTCTCCAATCTAGTGAGGGATTAGTCACTGCGTTCGGTAGTGGATACCACAATCTAGACAAAAAAAAACTAATAATACCATTGCCTCATTTTTTTTCAACTCTTAATACAACACCAAAAGTTGGCAGTATTTTGTTTAGAAAAGAGCCTACAATATTATTTAAAACTTTTCAAGGAACAAATTTACAAGAGAAAATTTCAAAGGAAAAAGTTTTTGAATTTTCTTACTAAGGGAGTATAATTAGAGTTGTCAAATAAGGCACGATCACTAAAACTCCCCTTGCTAATTAAACCCCTTAATAATAGACTCTCTGTTGAGCAATTTTTTTTTATAACTCAACTCATTATGTTGTTATTTTTTTTTTATTTATTAAACTAAAGATATCCTCCACACTCAATCAAAAAGTCAAAAACTAATATTATTAAGGTAATTTAGATTCATTCAAGCGGTTGACCTACCTCTTTTCTTTTCTTTTTTGGGTTTAGGTGAGGGGTTTTAAGACCCTATTTTTTTGGAAACATTTCTTTTTCTATAAAAGCAACATTTTATGGGTGATTTTTTTGTTTTGAATTTTTGAAGGAAAAACCAATATTATTTATGAGTAAAAAGTTGGGCCATGTGGGCCAACTTTAATTTTAGAGCTAGTTTAAGTGGAGGGCTCTTTAATATTGTGAACTTTTTTTTTAACCTCTAAAATATGTGAGTTTGAGTCAATTTTGAAGAATCATAAAAGTTGACAGCTATAATTGCAAGTAGATACAATTGTCTAACTAAAAAGGTATTTATCATAAAACTCTTATTTATAAAGTGCCTAATTTTTTATCCCAAAAAAGTTCCAAGTTAAAATTTTTTTTGTTGACAATTTTTAGAATGTCAAGATTGTGATTTAAGTGATGGTCAAAAGTATACATAAAAAAAGTGAATTAAGTAAATATTACGTTCAATGGGCTTTCGTCTATGGGCCGCAGGTTCGAAACTTCCCTTGCTATTTACAGACTACAGTTGAAAAAAATATTTATCTTTATCAAATGAATTATATTTTCTGAACAGGTTATTAAATGAATTAATAAATAATTGTTTGTTTGTCGAGAAGTCCTATTTCAACTGCTAAAATTCTGAAATTGTTAGGCCGAACATCGTGACCCAAGTTCGAACATGGAATCTTGAGTTTAACTTCAATAGATTACCATTTCATCTAAGACTGATTTTTTTTTTGTTTCCAAATATTAGTATATATTATAAAATTATATTATAATATATTCCATATTTTATAAAAATGTTAAACACGTAAGATTGATTTATTTTATCTTCACAAAACATAAACTTAAGTGGACAATGGCTAAAAGCAAAACAAATGGAGAAGTACAAAATCATGAAAAAAAATAAAAATAAAAGAAAGAACCAATACATTAACTGTGTAAGGATGAATGGCTCTGCCATTTGTATTCGTATCAAATCATATATGTGCAATTGTTTTAATTTTAAGCATTAATTAATAATAATTTTTTATCTTTTAAATTTTCAAAGCCAACCTCAATAAGTGCACATATAAAAATTCAATTGTTATCACTCTTGTAAAATTAAAATATTTTTTCTTAAATAGAAGTTCCAATTTATTTTCCCCAACTTCTAGAGTGTGACATTTTTTATGCCACAAGGAAAAACATGTAGTAAAATATAAGAAACTAAAAAAGAAAAAAAAAATATAGTCTATGGAGTCTACTTCAAGCAACTACCAAAGAAGGAGACAAAGTCATTCAAATAATGACAAATTTTGCCTTTATGTCCTTTATTTGTTTATTGAGTTTTCTATGATATCATCCCTTTGATATTAACTAACATCTCTCCCTACATAAGCAATATATTTTGTAACCATAATATTGATCATAAGTCTTAATCACAAAAAGGTGTATATTATGATGTAACAAAAAAAAGGTATTTGAATATACAAGTAAGAAAATAATTGAAGGAATCAATTAATTTTCAAATGCTATTAGAACTATTACTTGCCAACAACTCCCTCACAATTGGAATGAAACTATCATCAAAATTAATGAATTGATTGTGTGTAAAATTTTGGAAGCCCTCAATAAATTTGCTTTTTATTTGTAATTTGTAATGGTTTAATTTATAAGGGTAAAATCAAAAGGAAAAAACTACATTAAAATAAACAGTTAATAAATTTCAGTTAAGAAAATATCATTCATAAAAATTTGAATTTGAATTGAAATAATTTTGTCAGATTTACTTCTTAGCTGAATTTTGAATTATATGATCGTACATCCTTTTTTAATAAATAGAGAGTTAAAGATAAAAATGAATACTAGTTAGTTTTTTTTTAATATAGCTGAGATGACAAAACCATTATAAACTCACGTATATAAAATAGAGTCCAAAAATCTTAACTCAACTGACAGAATATGTCAAAATTATTAAATTAGACGTCAATTACCGGAGTTCTCTGGTCACTCCACTTTGTAAGAATACTAGCTAGTTATTAAAACTAAAATATAACTAATTAATTAGTGTATATGTGAAAAACATGGTTTCAATTTCAAAAGGAAGAAGTCATAAATTGAGCAACATCTATTTTCCTTCTTCCACGCGGAAGCCTTCTAACAAATCAATTGTCTCAATTTTACTAGAAATAATGATAACTTTGCACTAAAAAAAGAAATAAAATAAAAACTATAATATATATACATAGAACATGAATATTCAAACATTATAAATATAAAAATATAGTTTCAATTAAGCATCTTACGGAATCTACTTTGAAATATTGTTAAAAATAGGGTAGACATGAGTCATGTTGCGTGCTTAATTAAAACTATTTTTGTGTAGTTCTTATGCTATAGTAGATGAATACCATTTTCCATTTGTCTATTTCACAATTAAAAAAATATGGTGACATTATAATTTTAGTTGAAATTTGTATTTATTTATTTATATATATTATAAACAAAAAAATATTATTATTATTATTATTAATTATTATTATTAATAACAAGGAATGCCACAATGATGTTCAAATATGGACAAACTTTGCCTTTTAGATGTATATATGTGGTTTGTCTTTTTAATAATCTTCCCATTCATATCTACTAAATTATGAAGCGAAATACTTCAAAAATGATGAAGTATCGTGTTTGATACGTATCTAATATAGATAAGTGTTTGATACTTCTCACACGTGTATAAAAGAAGTATCGAGCAATTAATTTTTATTTTATTTAAAAAAAATGACCGATACATGTATGATATTTCTCATATATGCTTATCGAAGGCAGTTAATGTTCTTTGATGATGAAAAAAGAGGAGAGGAGACTGATATAATCTGTATTTCCTCTTTATGGATAACCAACTGATGATGATTTTTAGTGATAGACCTAATGATGTCTTTTTTAGTTATTATTTAAGATATGTAATTGTCATTTTGAGTAATTTGAACATTAATTGATTATTATTATCGATTTTAATTATGTTTATATATTGTGCATTTATATATTTAATTTTAAATTTTAATTTTTAAATAACGTATATTCAGTTGGAAGAGGAGAATCTATCTTGTGTGATGTACCCTACAAATTTTTTGCCGGAGATTAATTATCGCTAACGACGATGAAAAGTTTGTATGAATATGGTAACAATAAAAGGCATATGTTATTGCTATAAAGAGAGACTAGTCATCATATTAACTTCTATGAGACTGTAACTATCTCTTTGATAAGGTACCACCACACACACACAATTTTAGGAGAATCTATCTTGTGTGATGTACCCTACAAATTTTTTGCCGGAGATTAATTATCGCTAACGACGATGAAAAGTTTGTATGAATATGGTAACAATAAAAGGCATATGTTATTGCTATAAAGAGAGACTAGTCATCATATTAACTTCTATGAGACTGTAACTATCTCTTTGATAAGGTACCACCACACACACACAATTTTAAAATAGTAAGCCTATTTTTTAAGCTAATTAAATAATGATCATATGCCCCAATCAACAAAAATGTGCAAGACATTATGAGACTAAAAGAATAGTAACAGTTATAAAATTTCATTTAATATTAAAACTAAAAAATTGCAAACAATTTCTCCATTGTGTGCTACCTTCTTTTTTATATTATGATAAATAGAATAAATTGTTAGCATAACAGAATATACTTCTTGTACCAAAAAAATAATAGAATATACTTCATCTAGCTTTGATATGAATGACTAATCAAAGAGTTATTAATTAATTTTTATTTATTATAATGAGAAGAAAAAATAATCTCAAATATAAAATTTGACTTTATCTTCACAAGAAAAGGTGCTATTATTTAATGCTCTTCATTCTGACACGTGGAAGCTATTTGTAGAACCATTTCACAAGAACAATTATACTAACTATTTTTCCAAATGGTTCAAAAATGCAAAACCTATGTTGAGTGTTTGACCAATTCATTACACTACAATTTTCAATTTGCTATTTAGGAAGAAAACTGTTTACACTATGTTTGAAATCTCTTACAAAAAAAGAGTTATTTTACTTCAAATACAACCTTTTTTTTATTTGCTAATTTTTCTAAAGAAATGCAAAAGAATCATTGTTATATTTCAAATTAAATAAAAATGATTTAAGTCTAAATAGTAAATGGAAAACAAATCTTCTCCATTCGTCCAAAATGGAAAAAACAAGTAATGCAAATTCAAATCCAAGTCACACTACATCGAGTCATCGATTGCTCTAACAACCTTTTATCATCCCAAATCGTTCTTACATGATAATAATATACCAATTTAATGTTATACAAAAGTTCAATATGTGTTTAATTTTATGAAAAATAGTATGCTTCAAAATTATCTCATAATGAACAAAAACTCAATTTTATTATATTAACTTTGATTAATTCAAACAAATAGGTTGGTCTATAAAACTTATTCTAGTAAGTTGTACTTGTACCATCAAGAGAACTTCACCTCTTCATAAATTAGTGGATAGTTAGTTTTGAGGATCCGAATCCGAACTCAGAATCTCCAACTTAATTCTTTTAATGTCTCTTAACTCGCAAACCGAACTATCAACTTAGAACTTTCTGAATGCCAAATGAGAAGTCCTTGCATTTGTTAAGCATTTTCCATTCCATACTCATTAAAACATAACTTTTCAACCAAACAATTTACAATAACACATCGCAATAAACAATCAAATAAATGCGACACAAATCAAACTGAAGTCACATAAACCTAAACTTGATTACTATGAAGCAGTGGAGATCTGTAACTATCAGACCTTTCTGAATAATTGATTGGCATTAAAGCTGGATCATTATATGCATTTGCCAACTTATCATAAAATTCAGACATGTTATGCTCGTTTTGGTCTGCTCTGTCCTTCTTAATCAAACACTGCATAACGGAAGATATTCGTTAAGTAACCTAATTGAAATACAAGATACTCTCTAACCTCAATTATAAACAGACAAGTATTCGTGTTTTGTGGTCCGAAAGTATTTATGAGAATGTAATTCATCATAGTGATTAACTATTAAGTTACCTCAGCTGGAAATTGCTTGAATATAGGGCGGAACCGTTTCTGGCAATACTCGTTGAATAGAAGTGTGAGAATCAGAAGAGGAAGAGTTAATCCTGATGCAAGAGGAAGCTTCTTCAAACCGAAAATCCCAATGGCGATTACATGCATCAATACCAATGAAAATATTGTTGATGTATGTACTGTAGGCCAAAACTCTCCTCCGGTATCAAACTTTGGCACATAAACTTTCAAAAACTGTCGCAAAAATATATAATTAAATGATCATATATCGAAAAATCTCATGAAAAATATATTGACCAATTTACTTTTCATTTGTGTAAGAAATAAATCATACGATGCAATCATGCATATTATACGATAGAAAAGGAATCCAAATGTAGGCGAACCTGGTTGCGGAAAATGATATATCCCAAACAAAAGTATATCAAGAGAAATGGCAGTATGAGTGGAGCAAGAAGGAAGTATGTCACGCCAAGAAGACCGAAGAGACGAATCCGTGGAATTTCACTATGATAAGGAATTGATGGGGGCTCGAAATCATCAACATTGCTTCTACGAAAAGTTCTACTTATAAAATTGGAAATAAGTGTAGTTAATCGAAAGAGTTCTGATGCTATTCCTGTCCATCCAGATGTCACAACATATGCTATGAAGAACGACGCCTACGCCAAATATATAGAATATATTTAAAACAAAAATTAAAGGATATGCACTATCAGTGTAAAAGTAAACCAATTTCACACTGACATCCAATGAAAGTCCATTGTTTTGCTATTTCATTTAATCATTCTCACCTGTGACGGTACGGCTTCAGCTAATACTCGGGGGATGTCTTTTGGCTCAAGAAAGATGTGGACTCGATAAAGAGCCGACCCTGATAGCACATTTGCAAAGAAAATGTTCCATATGGTAAACAATAGTACTTTAGTGCATGCACTTTTTTGTATCTGACTCCATGAAATGTATCCTTGCAAAGATGAAAGCATAATCATTATAGGTGGAACAAAGGAGAGAAACAATTGAAGAATCAAACTCGGAAGGTATCCGGTTATAACTTGGCTCACAACTGACCTGCAAACAAGAATGGAAATCGTGAATTTGATGTCATGAAGGCATAACTAAAACATATGAAAAATAAAATAAATATGACTAATGCCTGTTTGGATTAGATTCTCTGAGCCTATCTACTGGTATAAGCACTTGTGAAACTGTTTGGAACAGCTTATGACATGTCCGTATGTTGTTTTCGTCTTATTTCCATAAGTTCTCCAGGATAGCTTATGAAAACAGTTCATAGCTTATATATAAAAACAATGACTTATTTTATTTTTTGTTATAAAAATAGCTTATACATAAGTGCTTAATTAACTTGTTTATCCAAATAGAGCCTAATTAAATGACATGAAGTGATATTTCAATGAAGTAGAGACGGAAAATCTGAATGCACACAACACATGACTCTGATAGAGAAAGATAAAATTCAGTTAAGGTTTCACACTTACAGTCTTAGTATGCCTTTCAAAAACGGGAATAGCGTTTCCAACTGATCGAGATGAGTAAGACCTTGTACTATTGCAACCGGGATTAAAAACAGAATCGTAAGAGAAGTATAAGCAACATAAACCACCAGCTTGCTGATCCATCTTTTAAAGAATGAAACAGTAAAGAAAGGCCAATGAACATCATGAGGTTCAGGAGCTTCCTCCGTAATCCATTCTGTTGGATTGACACTTTCTTGAATGTGTAAAGCTACCGCGGCACCAAATCGTGTTTTGAATGAGACGAATGCAGCAGGAACTTCCTGTGAGTTTCAGTTGAGCACACGACAAGTGGACGAATTAGACATCATCATAACAACCTAAATATACCAAAATACATCGATAACATATGTACAAATCTTTTCAAAAACAGCCAACGTATAATTTAAGAAGATAGAGGACCTGTTTGGATTGATTTATTTGAGTTTATCTACTACCATAAGCAATTGTGAAACTCTTTGGGAGCGCGTTTGTGAAAATAAATTACGAAATGTCCATAAGCTATATCTTCAACTTAGTTTCATAAGCTCTCTAGGAAAGCTTATTAAATCAATCTATAGCTTATAGTTATAGCTTATAGCTTATATCGAAAAAGTTTGATTTTATTTTATTAAACATTTATATGATAAGCACTTATGCTATAAGTGTTTAATTAATCTCAATTATGCTGCTATGTTGGAGTGTTGCAGGTTAATAGTATCTTGATATTGTAGTTACCTTTGATGCCAACGAGGATTGTTCCGTTCTCACATTATCTTCTATATTTCCAAGTCTCCTTTCATAGTGATCTAAAACATCAACTTTAGGACCAAAAAGTCCCAAACACCCTTCACGCGTCTGCCTTTTAGGACCATCCTTTTTTTGTTTCAGATTGGTAATCTTTTTGTACAATTTATCTGCATCAGTCTTCAAAAAATAAACTTCAATAGTAAAAATTATGACATAAGTAATTTCTAACAAGTTCATAATCATTACAATGCATATATATTGTGTTAATCTCTAAGGGAAAGAAACCCTGGTAATCTGGAGTTCGGCAGAAGCGTAAGTAAAGTTTGGCCAAAGATTGTTCTAATTAAGATTCGATCCCGGGTTCTCCTGAATGATTCGTCCTTAACCAGAGCTCATTAACCATTGAGTCTATTAACCAATTGAGCCTAATAGCTGGGTTAGTACTTTTCCCAAGTGATAATAAAGTATATTTAATCAATGTTCGACCATTGACATACAGATATTTATATTTATGGGAGCAATTTACAATGAAAAATTAAACAAATGCCAAGGGAAGAGATGGTAAAGATTGGAGTTCCAGAAAACCGCTTACAATAAGATTATGAAGTTTGTTGTTTCGACGAACAACTGAATGTGAAAGATATGTAGAAGGATGATACTCCGAGAAAAAACGCTCAACAGCATCGGCACACGTGCTTCCAGGTGGAATAGGAATACCACGGACTAATACGGTAAAATGATTAGGCTGTGGCTCGGATGAGTAAAAGCAAGCAATTCGTTTTGACGAAATGTACCGATACTCCTATAAAAGGGATTAAAATACAGAAAATAATTCAATCACTAACCTTTTAAGTAAGAGGAAAAACATGACAGCGTGTTTACAAGGAAAACTTGAACGGTAAAACTTACATAATAAAGAAGATAGCAAACAACTCCGGTGAAAATATATGCAGCGGAAAAATGTATCCATAACCTTGATAAAGGTGAAATCTAAGTATTAGAATTTCCATCTTATAACTTAGACGGTTCCAACTATTCATATGAACATGATAATCTTCGCATAGGAAATCAGGTCATAAATTAAATAAAATAAACTTTATGAATTTGATGTCAAAATAGTTACATATGAATAATTCATATATTTAATATTACACAAAAATTAAGACTATTTTGATCAATTATAATATTTACCTGTTTGAACCATTGTTAACATTAGAAATAGTGAACGAGTCCAAAGACTTGTGTTGAAAATCTGAATCATCAGTAAGCTGACTCCCCATATAATTAATCGGAATAAGAACGAACATTCCGATAATTCCACCAAAAGTAAATACTTTTAAGCTGTAAGATACCACAAAAACAAGGAAAGGTGTTAGCAGAATAAAATAAGAGCCTTTCAAGCAAAATACAAAAAGTCGCAGAAAATAGAATGACAAACTCGTGCTTTACAGCAACGCTGTTGCGAACAAATAACTGCCGCATAAAGAAGATACTATGTAGCATCAGCAATTCAGATTGAATTCATGTCCAGTGTCCGATACGTGTTGGTTTCAAACACTGATATAAACTGACACATGTAATGACATTCAATCACTTCTATTTTATACTAATTATTACCATTGTCTATGTGTCAGTGTCGTGTCCTGTGTTTGTGTCTATGTTGATGCTTCATAGATATGCAATTATGAATAGGTTTCATAATATTGAAAAAAAATTAAAATCTACTTCAATTTCAACATTAAATTAAGAAGCATAAACTAAGAATAAACCAAACATTTTACACTACCTAAAGACAAACATGCGCATGAAGACGAAAGCATCTAATCCCGAATTAGCTAAAAACTCTTCATCGGTCAGCTCCCATGCCTTTTTCACCCAACCAGCAGTAGGTAATAGGCGTTCCAAGTTAAAACGACCACCGTCTTCAACTTTTCCTTCAGCAACTAGGCGTGGTACATATACAGTGATATTACTGGGCTGTTTTCTCAATATAGAGTATAGTGTGAAAAATAGAAGACAGAGACCAAGATTAATTGCAACAGAAGTTAAAAGAGCAGAAAGAATCATTATTGAAATCTAGATCATAAACACCAGATCAACACTTTCCACCCGATAATACAAATTGTAGTCCCAAAATTGAATCAAATGAATCCCTTAATTGCTGAACCTGCATAAATAACGTATCATTAATATAAAGATCCTTGTATATAAGATATATGATATGCAAACTTTTGGCAATTTTATTATCCAATCACCAGCCAACAATCATAGAGCAAGGTCCTCACTTAAGTCTACATTGTCTTTTGTTCGAACAAAAATCTCGACACTTAAGAAAATCGATAAATAAATGTGCACATGAACACAAAATATTGATCACAGAGTTCAGTCAATTGTGTCTACGCTCGCAGCGTGTACAAATTTTACCACTAAGTAAGTCTGTAAGTGTGAATGTTTAGTTTCCAGTTAAAAACTAGTAGCATTTCGATCCTCTAAATTGTAATGGTTGACCGATTTAGTCCTCAAATTTACGAAATAGCAAATTATTCCTATAAATTGAATAACATCGATAAGTTTAGTCACATCACATAATCAAAATATCTCTTTAGTTAACACAACCACCAAAATCAATGAGATGTCTATGTATTGACTTGAATAATCTCGTTACATCATGATGAGCATAAAAGCTTGAACATTGGGTCTGCTTGTATAAACAACTTATTGGCAGCTTATAGCACAAGCACTTATCAATTTATCATGTTAAGCACTTGTGTATAAGCTCACATAAGCTATTTTTATAACAAAAGATCAAATAAAGTTAAATTATTTTTGTATATGCTTTTTTTTGAACGGCAAATATATATTAATAAAAGGAACTAAGTCTCTCATAAGCTATTGAAAATTGTTAAAGCTGTTTTCATAAGTTATCCCAAGCAATCTCATAAGACTTATGGAAGTATATAAGCTCAAATAAGTTAATCCAAACAGGCCTAGAAATAGTACTAATTTTGATTGATACCATTCATTACACTTATAAGTTATAACAAAATAAACAAATTTGATAAGTTTGTTGATCATCATATATACAATCTCATAACTAAATAAGTAATAATAATAATTCAGCTATACCACCCTAGTACATGCTATTAATAATAATTAAACAAGTAAAATATTCATATTCATATGAAAAACAAAATAACCAATCTTATTATTATATAGTTGAAGAAATTACCTGGTTATGGATGGTTATGAAGAAGGTGCTAAAGAGGGAAGTGAAAGTGAGTAGTGAAGTGGTAAAGACAAAACAGAACAGAACAGAATTGAGTTGAAGAAAGAAGAACGTGTCTTGTTTGGTGGCAATGATGAATTGAAAAGCAAGCTCCACGTGTGGTGTGGTGTGATACCATTTCTTTTCTTTTTCTTTTTTAGTCGGTAGGAAGTAGTAGTATCTTAATCTATTTATCTTTTCTTTTTCTTATCAATTTCTTAATTTTATGTATCATCTTTGATCTAACAAAGAAATTTAATGCTTCCATTGGGATATTGAATAATCATTTATATTCCATCTTATAAACCCAAAAGTCAAAGTATTCTCGTGAACATGAGCTTAGCTTAGTTGATAGGACATCACAATTTATGTATTAGGAATGAGATTCAACCTCTAAAAATTTTAATTATTCACTTTATCGGTGAAAGTTCTAGTTACTATACTAGTTAATTAAGAGAAAAAATCAAAGTCAATTTGGCGTACTAAGTTTTGAATTTGGTTCCTGTATATATAATGTCTCTAATAAAAGACTTGTGCATTTGGTTTCAATTCTAGAGGAACTAAAATTGATTATTGAGGACCAAATAATAGTAGATTCAATGGTAATTAATATTAAACTTGTTAAAGAGAACTACAGTTCGATCCCTGCAATTATACTTTGAATGAGACTTAAACTGAACTATTAGGGTCTCTTTCCTCTAACTAGAGGGTGAAAGCTTTAAAAAATTCATTATAGAGGTGTAAAATTGATTATACTTTTGAAACGATTTTACTAAAAGATAAAAATTATAACTTCTGATTTCTAAAAATTGATTCTTACATTCAAATATTTTATTCAACTCACTTTTTCATAAATATATTAAAACATAAAATCAATTATATCAAAATCAATTTTTTTTTGCCGCAAAAATATTCTCTACCAAAGAGTTCCCTAAAAAAAATTCACTCACTAACCAAAAAAAACTAAATAAATTAAAATTAAAATTAAAGAGTTCCCTAAAAAAAATAATCATTGCTTAGATTAGAGTACAATTTTGTTTCGTCATTCACCAATTCAACCCACAAACAAAACGCACTTCACCTTTTGCAACCTTCGCAACAATTCTCCGATCAATTTTCCCGCCGTTTCTCTAACCTCTGGCATCATCTCCGATCCTCCGACCACCGCATGTACGCATCACGATTTCTCTCTCTCTCTCTCTCTCGATACTCCGTTATCATTGCTCAATTTTCATGTGTTTCTATGTTGCGTTGATCGAATTAGGGTTTCGGTTTTTGATTCTAGATCCACACGTTCAAATTCAATTTTGCTAAATTCGTTATAATTTGTTACTTATTTTTTGTTTTTTTTTGGTTGATCGTGTGAATTGAACAGAAGGAGTTGAAAATTGTGAAGAATGAGTAACGTGTTTGAGGGATACGAACGTCAGTACTGTGAACTTTCTGCTAATCTATCAAAAAAGTGCACTGCTGCTACTGCTCTTAATGGAGGTAGTTTTTTTCCCTCCGTTTTCGGCGAGTTTTGTTGTGTTATCGATGCTTCGATGTTTCTGATTACGATTATAATGATTTTTTTTTTCTACCTTTTTTGTATATATGATTGTATAATTTAATTCAATTTGGTTAATATTGTTATAAGTATAGAGAATATAATAAGAAAATTATAAGGTGATCGATCCACTTGTCCCGTGAACTTAGTTCAGTTGGTAGGACATTTGCACGTAATGCGCATGGATCGGGGTTCGAATCCTGGTATGCCCACTTATTCATCTTTAAGAGGTTAAATTCTAGCCACTAAGCTACCTGACAAAAAAAAGGTGATCGGTCAACTTTGATTAGGAGGTATGTATTGGACCGATTTTTGAAAATAGTTGGAAACTCTAATAACAACATATTCCGCCTTTCGGATTAGTTTCCTTGTTATCTTAATAACTGAGATAGTTATTTGATTGGTGTTGGTTCCACAAAACAAGTGAAAAAAAAAGTGTGCCTTGAAACTCAACTTGTGTTTATTTTTCTGTATTTGCATTGAACCGACATCAATTAGGTCACCATCTCAGTCGTTGAAGCAAGAGGAAAGTGAGCTTCTAATTGTGAGACACATTGTTGATTGTTGTTAGAATTTTAAGTGAATTTTAGTAAGTACCGATTGGGGGACCACATATCAAAGGTGGTCTGCCATAGAACCTGCCGCATAGAATATAGTATGTTAGAGAAGTTTACTTGAGTTCTCCACTTTTTCAAATTGAATTATGAATGGAAACCTCTCTTTAACATGCTTTGATGTTTGGATAATGGCATATAAGTCGAATTAAGATTTTTCAATTGTTGCCTTGTATCTCCTCCTGAAAAAATACTGATGTGTAGCTCCTTGTTATCAAAATCCCCTCCAGAAAATTTCTGTCGCGTCAGTGTTATTTCCAAATCCCCTTAGCTCTATTTTTATTTGGCCAGGGTTTAAAACATGCGTGTTTTTTCACATTCTCCTATATAATTAAGCGGCAGCAACAATAACCAAACTTAGGCGGGGTCAGCTACATTGATCAATGAAAACCATGGAGTTCTAGCTTCTTTTGTAGCAGGACTAGCATAGACTTTCAAAGGCTCTTGTTATAGCTTCTGCTCTTACTGTCTTCCTTAGTGACCTTGTAGTTATTCCAATTTTCCTCTTTTTTACAGTTTAAACATGGTATTTGTTATATAACTCACTCTTTTATTCTTAATCGTTGCATGCACATTGTCATCCACACCCCCAAGAATCTTTATCCTTGACCTTATACCCCTTGAATTTTGTAATATCTCTATGACTACCTTTCTAATCCCTTTAGCAATCTCATTCAACATGTTAGCACGCCGTTAGTGTTTCGTCAGGTTTCCCAAAACCCTCCAAGGTTCTGTGCTCTTTTAACCCTTCATCTGCAACCATTTTATCCTATGATTGTTAATTTGATTTTTTCTATTTACTTTACTCTGTATTTCTATTTACTTTATCCTAGTACAACTTTACAATTTTTGTGAAGTTTTATCTAATTACTTTGTTAGAAAGAAGCACATGCCAATAAGAAAATAGTATAATTCTGGATGAGATAATGTTTTATACTCTTTTTGTCAATTGATTGGGTGGTGGGACTTGGGAGCATTCTAATGTGTTCATCATTATATGAGTTCAAGTTACGTGACAAGGGCGACTCACTAGATATTGATGAAGTAGGAATAATCGAATCTTATGTTTTTTTATTGGAATAATGCATATTTAATTATAATTTTGTTGTTTTCTGTTTGATCTGTAGAGCAAAAGAAGCAAAAAGTTTCTGAAATAAAGACTGGAATTGATGAAGCAGAAGCTCTGGTACTTTTTTTTCTTCCTTTTTTAAACTGGCTTTATTTTTCTGCAGAATGGGTTTTCAGCTTAGTTGTTTTAATGAATTTGTATTTTGTAGATTCGAAAAATGGACCTTGAAGCAAGAAGTTTGCAGCCAAATATCAAGGGTGTACTTCTTGCTAAGTTGCGGGAGTATAAATCAGATCTAAACAACCTTAAAAGTGAAATTAAGAAAATTGTATCTGGTAACTTGAATCCTTCTGCACGGGATGAGTTGTTGGAATCAGGCATGGCAGATACTATGACGGTATGATTCATTTGCTAACATTCATTTTTTTTGCTCTCATACATGATTTATTTTTCTGTGAAAATACTATGAGGAAACAATGTGATGATCCCCTTTCTTTGTGATTGCATTAGGCATCAGCTGATCAGAGAACAAGATTAATGATGTCAACTGAGAGGTTGAACAAGACTGGTGAAAGAGTTAAGGATAGTAGGAGAACAATGTTGGAAACCGAAGAGCTAGGTGTTTCTATTCTCCAAGATTTGCATTCACAGCGACAATCTCTATTGCATGCGCATAACACGGTAATCATTTCTGTTTCTTGTTTCATATGATTTGTTTCCGGTTCTACTAGAACATGTTTGATTTCCTGTACAAAAATTTCTATACACATACTCTGTATTTTACCTTTCAGTTATGCTGGAAATTTCTTGGGAACATAATCTTTCTAATTTTTCATGTTTACATGCCATTACCAACTGTCTAGTAGCAGTTGTTGATTGTTTCTTATGTCTCTCAATTTTCTGCGTCTGGGATCCCTTTAGTATTATAGTTAGAAACTAAAATCTATCAAGTTTTTGGAGTAGTTGGTTTCCTAATATGGTTTCAGAGTCCTTATGAAAGTTTGGTCCTCGTTGTTTACATTCTAGGAAGGGTGGGTCTATACGTTGTCCATGTTTTAGGTCCAAAAGGCTTTTTTGTTGACTGACTCTTAATAGCTTACTTTATGTATAGTTGGATCATTTCATGACTAATATTAACTCGCATTGTTATAAATTTGGAACAACGATATTAACTGTTCATTCCTCTGAATTGTAGAAGTGATATTATCCCATTGATTTACTGATGGTTATATGCTCACATGCAGCTTCATGGAGTGGACGATAACATAGGAAAGAGCAAGAAAATTTTATCAAATATGTCAAGAAGGATGAACAAGAACAAGTGGATCATCAGCTGCATTGTGCTCGTCCTTGTTGTTGCTATCATCATGATCTTATACTTTAAACTTGCTAAATAGACAAAGGCTCATCTATTCTCTTAATGGTTCATAAATATCATAAGATACAATGATTTCTTTTGTTTCCCTTGTTTCACCTTTTTTTTTCTTCTTCATATTCTGATTTGTGAGTGAGCGGAAAAAGATGTTGCATTGTGCAGTGCTGCAAGCTAACTTGACGCCGTTGGCTTCTTTCAAGGGACAGCATTAGCATCGGCATGTGTCTTATACTGGGTTTGTAATGATGTATGAAATTTGTATTCTTTTTGTCCAGTTGTTGCGTGATTTTAACGACAAAACCAGAATTATTTGTGGCTATTCGAATATAAATGATATTTGCCTATAGGCTATAGTGCTGCATGTAAATTACCTGCTTACAATGTTGTCTAAGACTTGGTTCCCTGTTTGCAACAGTATCAATTAAGATGATTCCTTCCCATTCATTCCTGAATTCTAATTATCCTATTTGATCACTTTCACTTAGTAAGAAGTGTTAGAATTTTTTTTATTTTGAATAAGCTAAATTAAAAAAGTGTTACAAAATAATTTATATTGAGAAATAGTTGATATATATTAAACATCCGTGTAAAATTAATTTCTATTGACAACGTTAAACTTTTAATTTATATACATTTGTATTTTTACACTATTAATCATAAATGAAACTATCAAATTACTGAAACTGTTTGATCTTAACCAAACTTAATCTCCTTTTCAATTCATCTGTATCACTAAAATTGGGTGAACTATAAGGTGGAAGATTTGTTTAAGTCTTTCATCGTGCACAAGTCGATAAAAAAAATATATAATATTTACAAAATTCACCGTTAGATTGAACGTTTATATCATTTAGATTATCTATATCAAATTTTACAAAAATCGAAAATTATTTTATATATTACTGAGATTTATCAAAATTAACGGTTTATAAAAAAATTGTATTTCGTTGTAGTGTTTTTATTTAAGGCAAATGCTAACGAATGCCCCTGGGGCACTCTTTAAGGTCTTAATTAGTAAGTTTTTATAGAATTTTTATAAGAATTTGTAAAGTCAACGCATTGAAAATTGTGTTGTTTAACTTTTTAAATAAAAAATCTTAAAATAGAAGAGTGCCTCGGAAGCACTCGTTAGCAAGACCCTTTATTTAATGGTGTAAGACTTAACCTTAGACAAAGTTCTAGAATTAATGCCCATGGTGGGAATGTGCACATGACAAGTACATGTTAGTGAAAATCTTACAAACACATGGTTTGAATGAATTCCAAATAAAAAACCAAATCATTTTCTCACGTAAATGAGACGGTCACAGTCAAAGACAACAATTTTACAAACTGTTTCCTTATCATCACTTGCTCTTCATTTCCGTTCTCTTCTCCGACAATGCTCACGCGCCACCGCTCTTCACCCCGGCAAGCAACTCCACGCCGCCATAACAGTCACCGGTCTCCTCTCTTGCCCAAACCTCTTCCTCCGTAACGCCCTTCTTCATCTCTATGCTTCATGCTCCCTTCCTTCACTCGCACGTAAACTGTTCGACGAAATTCCTCACTCGCATAAAGACTCCGTAGACTACACCGCCCTCATTCGTTGCTGTGACTCCTTTGAATCCCTCAAATTATTCCTCCAAATGCGGAAGTTTGGTGTTCCTCTTGATGGGGTTGCCATGGTTTGTTCCCTTAATGCTTGTGCAAGATACGGGGACATCAAAGTTGGGTCTCAAATGCATGTGGGTGTGGTGAAATTTGGGTTTGAGAAGTTTGATAAAGTTTGTAATGCTTTGATGAATGTGTATGTTAAGTTGGGGCTATTGGGCGAGGCTAGAAAAGTGTTTGAAGAAATTGAAGTTCCTAGTGTTGTGTCTTGGACTGTTTTTTTGGAAGGTTTAGTGAAATGGGAAAGTGTGGAGAGTGGGAGGGTTGTGTTTGATGAAATGCCTGAGAGGAATGAGGTTGCTTGGACTGTTATGATTGTTGGTTATGTTGGGAATGGGTTTACAAAAGAAGCTTTTTTGCTTTTGAAAGAAATGATTTTTAGGTGTGGGTTTGGATTGAATTGTGTTACCTTGTGTTCTGTTTTGTCGGCTTGTTCTCAATCTGGTGATGTTTGTATTGGTAGGTGGGTTCATGGTTATGCTGTTAAGGAAATGGGGTTGGATTTTGGTGTTATGGTGGGGACTAGTTTAGTTGATATGTATGCAAAATGTGGTAGGATAAATGCTGCATTGTTGGTGTTTAAGCACATGTTAAAGAGGAATGTAGTGGCTTGGAATGCTATGCTTGGTGGATTGGCAATGCATGGAATGGGGAAAGTTGCGGTGGAGATGTTTCCTTCCATGCTGGAAGAAGTGAAACCGGATGGTGTGACTTTTATGGCCTTGTTAAGTGCTTGCAATCACACAGGTCTAGTAGAAAAGGGTTGGGAATATTTTCGTGATCTCGAGTTTGTTTATGGGATTAAGCCAGAAATGGAGCATTATGCTTGCATGGTGGGTCTTCTCGGTCGAGCCGGGCGTTTGGAAGAAGCTGAGATTTTGGTGAAGAATATGCCAATTCCTCCAAATGAGGTTGTTTTAGGGTCCCTTCTTGGTTCTTGTTATGCTCATGGTAAGTTGCAGCTAGGTGAAAAGATTATGAGAGAGTTGGTTGAGATGGATCCCCTCAACACTGAGTATCATATCGTGCTTTCCAACATGTATGCATTGTCTGGAAAAGTGGACAAGGCGAATTCCCTTAGGCAGGTTCTTAAGAAAAGGGGTATCAGAAAAGTGCCAGGAACGAGTTCCATATACGTTGATGGCAAACTTCATCAGTTCATTGCAGGGGATAAGTCACACCAAAAAATTTCAGAGATTTACATGAAGCTAGATGAGATGATTTGCAGATTGCGGTTGGCTGGCTATGTTCCTAATACAAGCTGTCAAGTTTTGTTTGGTTGTTCCAATAGGGATGATTGTAGTGAAGCATTGGAGGAAGTAGAACAAGTGTTGTTCTCTCATAGTGAGAAGCTGGCACTGTGTTTTGGCCTAATGAGCACACCATCTGGTTCCCCCTTACATATTTTCAAAAATTTGACGATATGCCAAGACTGTCATTCTGCTATTAAGATTGCCTCTGATGTATACAAACGTGAAATTGTTGTCCGAGATCGTTATCGTTTTCATAGTTTCAAGCATGGTTCTTGTTCTTGTTCTGACTATTGGTGAATGACCCTTTCTGAATTGGAAGATCAAAGTTTCATTCATCAGTGAGGTGCATCTTCAACATAAAATGTTCATTTGAAGGATATTTTTGATTTTTCAAATTGAATCCTCTGCTGCGGTGGTGCCTCTGGGTCTGGGGCATTAAACACAATGGTGAGGAGAGAAAAGATTGAGAGAATGTGGAGAGAGGGAGATAGAGTTGTGTAAATGGAAATGTAGAGATGTGGTAGAGAATCAAGAAGTTTGCAGCCAAATATCAAGGGTGTAATTCTTGCTAAGTTGCGGGAGTATAAATCAGATCTAAACAACCTTAAAAGTGAAATTAAGAAAATTGTATCTGGTAACTTGAATCCTTCTGCACGGGATGAGCTGTTGGAATCAGGCATGGCAGATACTATGACGGTAAGATTCATTTTCTAACATTCATTTTTTTATGCTCTCATACATGATTTATTTTTCTGTGAAAATACTATGAGGAAACAATTTGATGATCCGCTTTCTTTGTGATTGCATTAGGCATCAGCTGATCAGAGAACAAGATTAATGATGTCAACTGAGAGGTTGAACAAGACTGGTGAAAGAGTTAAGGATAGTAGGAGAACAATGTTGGAAACCGAAGAACTAGGGCGTTTCTATTCTCCAAGATTTGCATTCACAGCGACAGTCTCTATTGCGTGCGCATAACACGGTAATCATTTCTATTTCTTGTTTCATATGATGTATTTCTAGTTCTACTAGAACATGTTTGATTTCCTGTACAATTTCTATACACATACTCTGTATTTTGCCTTTGAGTTATGCTGGAAATTTCTTGGGAGCTTAATCTTTCTAATTTTTCATGTTTACATGCCATTGCCAACTATCTAGTAGCAGTTTTTGATTGTTTCTTATATCTCAATTTTCTGCATCTGGGATCCCTTTCGTATCATGGTTAGAAATTAAAATCCATTATGTTTTTTCAGTTTGTTGGTTCCTAACATGGTTTCAGAGTCAGTTATGAAAATTTGGTCCTTGTTGTTTACATTCTAGGAAGGGCGGGTCTATACGGCGTCCAAGTTTTAGGTCCAAAAGGCAAAAGGCTTTTGTGTTGACTCTTACTTTATGTATAGTTGTATCATTTCATGACTTATATTAACTCACATTGTATATACACTTGGAGCAACAATATTTACTGTTCATTCCTCTGAATCGTAGAGGTGAAATTATCCCATTGATTTACTGATGGTTATATGCTAACATGCAGCTTCATGGAGTGGCTGATAACATAGGAAAGAGCAAGAAAATTTTGTCAAACATGTCGAGAAGGATGAACAAGAACAAGTGGATCATCGGCATGTGTCTTATGCCGAGTGTATAATGTATGAGATTTGTATTCTTTTTGTCCAGTTGTTGCATGATTTTAACGACAAAACCAGAATTCTTTGTTGCTATTCGAATTTAAATGATATTTGCCTAGTCTTTTATCTTCTTTATTTGAGGAGATGCAGGGGAGTGGTTATAAGCATTAGTATTTTACCATTGGTAATCATCAATTAACTATAAAAGAAACTACTACCAAATTATTGAAACTGGTTGATCTTAACCATAACAGTGAAATTGGAAAGAAGATGAAAGGGAAAAAACAACATGAAATTGGAAAAAAAACAAACGTGAATCTATATATGGTTATTAATAGTTGAATGGACAGTAGGAAAAGTGTTTGAATAAGCCATAACAGAACAAGTGTTCCCCCGACAGAAACATCAATACATTTGTCTTTGTCATATTCATATCCTACATGAAAACCAGAGATCAAAACCACATTAGTAAAAACGGAAGTGCGCATCTCTCGCATCAATTCTTCAAGATCAGCGGCAGCGGCGAAATGGTCGATTTCCTCATAACTTTGTATACCCACACCAAAAAGTCGAACGCATTCACCAGAGTAGCAAAACACCGAAGGTTTCAGTGCTGAAATCTCCCATGATTTCAGCAAACTGATACAAGTCATTTTAACATTTTCTCTGCTTTTCTTTGCAAAAGAAGCTATCTAAGTTTCCCACACAAAATTAACATGACTTTTTGTTTGAGATGCCCTTGACTCCTTGTTAGTCCAAATCTTTTATAAGTGAATTAGTTTTAGTTATATTTGTTTGGTATATATTGTAATCTAAGTTTCCCACACAAAATTAACATGACTTTTCGTTTGAAGTGCCCTTGACTCCTTGTTAGTCTAAATATTTTATAAGTGAATTAGTTTTAGTTATATTTGTTTGGTATATATTGTAATCAAAGAGAATTTTAAACAATGGGGATGTAGCTCAAATGGTAGAGCGCTCGCTTTGCATGCGAGAGGTACGGGGTTCGATCCCCCGCATCTCCATAATCTTTTTTTAATTCTTTTCGAATATATTTTTATTATAATATACAAATTTATTAAATTTGACTAATATAAAATATATTTGAATAGTAGATTAACTAATAAAAGAAGATAATTAAAAAATAAAATGACTAATAGAAAACATATTTAAGTATGTTTTTATCATTTTTGTACATTTAAAAACTATTATAACAATATTTCTCATAGTTAAAAATAAAATCAAAATATAGTGAAAACATGTGTATTTTTTTTTGTCATATAATTTGTGTTTGGAAAGAACTTAAGTGTATTTTTTTTAGATGTTTTTCGTATGGTTATTAACATAACTAGTTATAATTTTACCAAATACATAATTTTCTCAATATTAGTTATAATCATAGTAAATTTTATGTTAGTCTAGAAGTCTTAGCTCAAATGACAAATACCGAAATTGCTAGGTCGGACGTCGTGACCCGGGACCTTGCAGTTGTGTGAGTTATTTAATTTCAAGGGATTACCACTTCATCTAAGACCAAAAAAAAATGTTAAGAATCATGTGTAAAACATCTGAATAAATGCACCTAAATTTTATCTTTTATCTTTTAGTGTAAACTAAGAATCATGCATATTGTTTATGATTTTACTCAAAAAAAAAGCATACTACCTCTATACTAATTATGTTATGTTGTTTTGAACATATCACACAAATTAAGAAATGTAACCATTGTTGTATTGAAAAGAAAAATTATGAATTAGTTTACAAAATTATCTTTCATTAATTGTATGAAAAAGATAAATTATAGAATTAAAAAAAAAAAAATTAGTTAGGATATAAGAAAAGAAAAGTATTAAATACTTCACTGATAATGTAAAGTGACATATACTAAAATTTAAATAACTCATACAACTGCGAAGTCCCGAGTTCGAACCCGAATCATGATATCCGGCCTAACAATTTCGACATTTACCATTTAAACTAAGATTTCTAAATAAAATAACTTATATTTTAATACAATTTTTTTTTCTCCGAAATAACATATTTTTATGACTATTTAAGTGAGGGCCGAGCCCGTCACTCACAATCCACAAAGTGGGTACGTCTTTTAAATGCATGTGATTTAAATGCATCTTGGTATAATCATTACAGCAAGACAAAAATATCTAGACCCACCATTAAGCAACTTGAAATGAGGTAACAAAGTCGTACTACCTCACTACCAAAATATATGTCGTTTTGACCAAATTATATAAATTAAGAAATGTAATCATTGTTGTATTGAAAAGATAAATTATGGGTTAGTTTACAAAATTATCCTTCATTAATGGTATGTAAAAAATAAATTATAGAATTGAAAGAAGAAAGAGAAATAATTAATTAAGGGTATAAGAGGAAAAAGAGCATTAAATACTTTATTGGTAATGTAAAACGACATATATTGTGGTACAATTTTTTTTCTCAAAACGACATATATTTTGGTCCGGAGAGAGTATACAATAGTACTTCTTTAATATCTAGTCATGGACCAGAGGGAGTATTCATTTTCAAATAATTCAGAAAAGTTAAGAAATTGATGTCAAAGTTGTCAACCATTGGAATTTGAACATGTTTGGACTGCACTCTACTTCTTGGATTTGTACCTTTTGAAACTACTGTAATCTGCCAATAATCTACCATGGAATTCCTGCTTCATTTCATTCCAGATTGTTTTGAAAATCTGTTAATTTAATCACCATATTTGTCATCAACAAAACAAAATTACATTAGGTTAAATTATTAGGATACACAACTTAATTAAGAATTAATCGTAAAAGTGCTTGTGTATAAATTATTTCTATAATGCAAGATAAAGTGAAGTGATCAAAATATTTTTATATAATTTATAATCTATTACGAAAAACTTAGAGAAATAAGTCGAAGAAAATTTATCGATATAGTATATCATAAGCTCAAATAAATCATTTTAAATAAAGTCTAAGTGTTTACCATATAAATGCTTATGTATATATAAACTATTTCTATATCAAACTATAAAATAAAATAAAATAAAATTGTTTTCAAATAAGCTATATGCCTCTTTTTATAAAGGCTTAAATAATCAATTAATCTTTGTAAGTTCGCGTGTTTTTGTTTTAGTCACTGTATGTTATTTTTTTTTGGAATAAATCATTGAATGTTAAAATCATTTTAGTTTTAGTTTCTAAAACAAACATCTGCAGGAAAATTTGCAAGTTTCCTGCGAATTTTCCTGTAGATTTTAGCTTTAGGGATTAAAACTAAAATAATTTTAAAATTCAGAGATAAATTTCAAAAAAAAAAAATACAAAGACTAAAACCAAAAACTAACAAACTTTCAAGGACCGATTAATTATTTAAGCCTTTTATAAACTATCTTGGAGAACTTTCAAAAATGAGTTGAAAACATGTCAAAATTAAAGCTCACTGAATCAACCAGTCTCACAAAAGTTTATGACATTAAATCAACTCAAATTAACAATATCTCTGCCTTGTATTTAGCATATTCCTTTTTTAAGACAGAATATATAACTGTATTTATTTAGGAAGAAAGGGAAATCACTCTAACCAACTCTACTGCATCTTGTAAGACATGTTCAGGAAGAAAAGCCATTGCTGGAGAAACAATAAAGCTTATCTTCATCTCAATTTGATTCTTTAGCCAACTATGTTTTCCCCTCCTTTCTGGATATATAGAACCTCTTACATCTAACTTGAAGTGGTAAGGATCATCAATGTAAAAAGTATTGAGTCCTTGGAGCTCCCACTTTATCTGAAAGAATTTAATTCATATACACCATTATTATAAAAATATTTTACAATAACAATCAATTATGAGTGCCGGTCTATCATATTACTAAAAATCTTAAAATTTACATGAACATGTCTATAGCGGGCTGACTCGAAGCTCACTAAACTAGTCCAACCAAATCATTTTTTATGTCAGCCTGTATGGGCCGATTGTATTTTAACGGTCAATTTACGTTAGAATATGGACTAATGAATCAATTCATTAGACCCGACCCATTTTAACAACTCTATATACAATATTTATAGTATATAAGTTTCTGGATTGACTTTTCAACCCTTAATTACATGAATTGCAAAATTGCATGCATGTAAATTTGTAATATAAATATAAAGATAACAATAAGAAATTAACACAAACAAGTGTATATATATATATATGCCTATAGAAAGTGCTTACAAAGTGAAGCTCAAGAATTTTGGTAATGTGATGAGGAATGTGAGGTGGATAATCTTCTCCATTAGACTTAAATCTTAACCTTAGATCTGCTATTGGCTGAACATTGAAGAATAAGCATTCAATAGGAGCCATTTTAATTCTCCATTCTTCCTGTATATACACATACACACACTAGCTTTAATTAAGGACTAAAAAACACACACTATGATTCTAAAAAGGACACACACTACTTTTTGACCGCTTTTCCTAAAATGGAAATGTAAAAACAAAAAACAAAAATAAACATAATCACACATATATAGTATGTGTGTGTGTATATATATATATATATATATATATATATATATATATATATATATAGATTCTAACTACTTTCTAACCTCTCTTTTCCTGAAATGGAAATGTAAAGACAAAAAGCAAAATTAAACATAATCACACACACACACATATATATACCTCATTGAGTTGTTTCGTATTTCCTTTGTCAGGAAAGACTGCTTTGATTACTCTGAGTTTATCATCCATATAATGATCAAATGAAGCCTGCAAATATATAATTACAAAAATGTGTTAGAAAAAAAAAACTTACTTGGATGGAAAATGAGAATAATTAAGGTAATTATGAAAACTTTGATATATACCCCTGGCAACTCATTAAGAGGAAGATTAACACTGCTTTTATAATTGAATGTGGAAGTTTTTTCATTCCTAATCACTAAGTATGATGATGATGTCTTTGCATGGAAAATATTATTAAACTTATGCTTTTTTAATACTAAAGGTTTCCAAGAAGCTACAAGAATTGTTGCCATAGTTTGATTGATGCAATAATCAATAATATTTGGTATATAAATATATATCTTCCTTCACAAAGACTATTCTCCGGACAGGGTCGGGTCTATTATTGTTGAACTACTCTTTGAATTATTTGCAATTCTTACTTAGCCACGTGCATGATAAATATCAGTTATAATATAAAATATTATCAATCTCACAAAGACTAATGTGAGTACCGTATTTTTTATCATGTTTTTCTAAGGCGATGATAATTGGTTTATTTGCAAAAATAAGAAAATGACTTGTTTTTAATTAATTATAATGACGAGAGATCGGAATATAATTCGTGTCGATTGTTGGTGGGTGTAAGCGCATCGGGCAAAACTAATGAAATTGGTGATCCAAACCAATCCAAACTGAAAAAAACCAACCTTTTTTAGTTCGGATCAAAAACCGAAGCAAACCGAGCTAAACCGAACTAGTTTGGTTCGGATCTCGGATTTCATTTTTGAAAACCGATGAACCGGTGAACCGAACCGGCCATCTTGTAACAGTCCATTTGGTGCATGTTTTGACAGGCTCAAACTACATTTATCTTCAAAACATAACACGCAGGTAGAAGCTGAACACGCACAACACAAGCAAACATAGAAACTATGTTATTGTTTATTTGATTTATGTTATTATTATAAGTTGTTTGAAAATTAGAGCTTAAAATATATCGTGTTTAAAAAAATAATAGCAAATATTATATCGGAAAAACAAAATATTGCGAACCGAGTATAGTATCTGATCAAAACCGACTAGTTCGGATCGGATTCATTTTTGAAAACCGAACCAAATCGACCTAAACCGAACCAATTGAAAGTTCATTGGTTCGGACATCGGATTCACTCGAAACCGATCCAAACCGGTTCAATTACACCCCTAGTTGGTATACTCACAAAGTTGTCTTGTAAAATAATATATTAAAAAAATTAAGTTTTAAAGTATCTTCTACTGTCGCTGATTCTGATACCAAATTTTAGCTCCGTTATCTAGTTGCACGCTTTCACGTTTCAATGTGTTACAATGCAAAATCCCTTTTTAGATACTTTTAATTACTCAAAAAGTTGCTTAAGGTAGGAAAATTAATTTAAATATACCGTCAGATGTCGCGTGTCTGGTACTAAACTTTAAACCTATAAACGTCCGCTTTCGCGTGTCCGCTTATACTCTTTAAATTACTTTTTTGAAAATTGAATTATTCCTAATTGATAAAAAATTGTTTTCGCAGTGTTTAGAATCAAAAACTGAATTTTTCTCTAGCTATCCCATCCTTCGAGGTGCCTCCAATCTAGTGAGGGAATAGTTACTGCGTTCGGCGGTGGATACCCCGGTCTAGACAAAAAAAACTGAATTTTTCTGCAATCAGATAAAATTTTCATTCTTTTAAATTGAAATCGGTATCTATATATTTCTATCTTTGCAATAAACTGAGTTTTAAAAATAGAATTTATTCAGACCTTAAACAATTTTTATTATAAACATTTATTTTTTATTCAGTGGAATACCATTAGTATTAGTAAGACGATCATTATATTCCGGACTCTATAAAAATCTTCACAGACATAATAAATATACTAATAAACAAATACATGGCGTGAACAGTAGCAGAGGCACAAAAGGCAACAAGTGTCCAAAATTGCAATTCTGTAACTTAAATTCAATTTGAGAAACAGACAAAACACACACACATATTTAATTATGCTTCATTTGGCTGAAACTCTTATTTTTCTCTTTTTATTATAACTTTTATAATATCACTTTTTACTATTTTGACACGCATTAATCTTTAATCAACACATATTTGAAATAGACATAAAATACTAATATAATATTACAAAATCTATGAAGTCAAGTTTAAAACACATGTAAGTCGAGTCGAAATAATGGTACATTTTATATGTTATCAATGCATTAAATAAAAAAGCATTTAGAGACATATATATATTATGTTAAATATATATTAGACATATATATATATATATATATATATATATATATATATATATATATATATATTAGACATATATATTATGTTAAATATATAAAAAGCCATATAATGTTTAAAAAATGTAAAAAATATATCAAAATTTATTTCATTAAAGACTAAAAATAATACAATTTTTTTGGAAATGATGAAAATATTTCATTTTTATTTTTAAAGACTAAAATCAAAATTTACTCAAAACCAGGGACAAAAAACTTATTTAATTACCTTATACAAAATCTTAGTATTATTTTAGCTATTTATGTTGAATCTAAAAATAATAATGAACATTTTTATTTTTTGTTTTGTTTCTCTTAGATTCTTTTTACTAGAGATAATTCTCTTCAGAAAATTTAATATTTGTGCATGATTTTGATAAATCAATTATATCATATAATATCGGGTTCTATGTATGCAACAACATAAATTCTGGTCACTACTTTCGGTGGTGGATATCCTGGTCTCGACCAAAAATATCGATTTCTATGTATGCAAATTCTAGTTTGATTTTCGTTTAATTTGTGATTTTTTTTTCTTTCACGCTCTTGTTCTTATAAAAAATGGGCCCTAGTAATTCAGAGTTTGGGGTAATTCTAGAATCAAGTGGTTTCAATTCCCTCTCAAACGCAGTTGTGGAAATCGAATCACGGTCTTCTCTATCAAGTCTAGCGTCAATCACCACTAGATCAACCAACATTTAATTTGAGTATCTTAAACAATATGTTACGATATTCAAAATTTAAATTTTTATTACTATTGTTATGAAATTAATCTAAACAAGAGAAAGAATTTGAGTATAGAGATGGAGGAGTAAAGATAAAGAATAGAGAGATTGTATTACTCTTTACAACTGTATATTTACATCATAACATGACCCCTATATATAGAATACAAGTAGAGGAGTGAAAGGACAAATGCATTTACTATTCACTCACTAGTGGGATTTGTAGTGGAAATGGAAGGGAATGGATGAACATCAACTAAAACTCCACTAAGGATATTTATTCATAACACTCCCCCTTGAATGTCCATCATCGAGGATGTGCCTCATTAAAACCTTACTAGGAAAAACCCAGTGGGAAAAAATTCTAGCCAAGGAAAAAGAGTACAACATCCTTTTGCGTGCGAACTGCCTCGTTAAAAACCTTTTCAGGAAAACCTAGTGGGAAAAACCATGGCAAAGGGAAAAAGAGTGCAGTTTTTTCCCCCTGTTTGAAGCACCTCTTAAGAATATGAATGTCAACATTTAAATGTTTTCCCTTAACACATTTAATCAATATGTTTCATGATATATCCTCATTTCAATAAAGCTTTGCTGTCATCATTGTCTTCAAGACCTCTTCTTTGAGTTGTTGGTATTTGAACTCGATATGTTGAAGTGAGTGAGATTCAGATCATGATATGCCTCAATATCGCCATATGTAAATAATCACGTACTTCAGAATTGCCTTATTCTGGATCAGAAAAATATCTCATTTCTGCATGGTTATATTTGACGAACGTATATTCATAAAATAATTGCGTTAACTCTATCATAAAAAAATTATCTCACTTTTATTCTAATGCATTTTGGTCAGTAATAAATCATATCTCACTAACAAGAATATATAAAATAATATTATCTCATCAATCCATATAAATAATATGCATGCGCGTTAGTTTTAAAATCTTCAAGACATATTTGATATTTTCTTAACACTAACATCATGTACTCAATAAATATAATTTGTCAAGATTCAATTAGCTAATTGATCGATCTGCAGATCAAGATAAAGATTTCTCGAAATATATATCTTAAGATATTTCTCTATATCTTTAGTCCATTTAGAATTTTTAATAGAAGATCCTTCAGGGACCTTCATATAATCATCATGTCTATCAAATGAGCCATAACTATGTTGTAACAACATTCATCGTGTGAAAATTGAACTCTCCATGTGCTACAAGGCATCTTACGTACCAAAATAATATGTGTATCATTGAGCAACAAGTCGTGCTTTTTATTTCACTATTTCATCATTCTCATTTGTACGCAATTATAATTTCACACCTTTTAGGTGTCTGGACTACAGGTCCACAAACATTTTGCTTGAAAAGTGAGTTTCATTATACTTCAATCTAATTTCTCAATTTTGGCCAATTCTCACTTTGTCTGCAATCTTTAGTAGATTTTGATTCATGATCCTCATTGTCATTTATAAAAAATAGCGCTATATTATATTTAAAAACATTGTCAACGTTGACTTTCTTTTGGTTCCTTCATATTCCATTCATGACATAATTTGTCGAGATCTCTATATTTTCATAAATTTCAGGTACCTGATAAGTTCTTTTGGAACTGAAAAATCAATTATGTCAATTAATCTTTTCATATCCTCACTTGGGTCATCTTTCTGTTTAGCTCCTTTTCTCATTCGAGGATTTTTAATCTTTTGAACCGACTGCACTACCACGCTTTAGCAATTGTAAGATTGGGGCGATTCCTTTTATTTATCTTGGCCTTCCCGTTGGAGCTAATCCAAAAAGTATTGCTACTTGGGAGCCTATGGTGGAGATTCTTCGGAAAAGGTTGTTTTCTTGGCGGAATAAGTATATTAGCCTAGGCGGTGTTGATCAACGCGGTGCTGAATGCGATTCCTATATTTTATCTTTCTTTTCTAAAGATGCCTCCAAGTGTGAGAAAGAAAGTCTCTCGTATTCAAAGGGAGTTTTTGTGGGGTGGGGTGAGGGGTGGTAAAACGATAAATTGGGTGAAGTGGTCGGTGGTGTGCAAAGAGAAATGTCAAGGAGGTCTAGGTGTGCGGGATGTGGAAATTGTCAACCCAGAATGCCCTTGTGGAAGAAGGTGTTGGTGGGAAAATATGGGAGTCATATTCTTAATCATGTAGATTGGAGGGAGTTTAGAGTTCCATCGGCTTCCTCCACTTGGTGGAAGGACATTTGTGCTTTGGAGGGAATGGTGGAATCAAAAATTTGGCTTTCGAATTGCGTAGTTCGTTTGGTGGGAAATGGTCAAACAACGTCCTTTTGGAAGACAAAGCGGGTGGGAAATGCTCCTCTTTCCTCTTTATACCCGCGGTTGTTCTCGCTTACAAGGGAGAAGGATTGTGTGGTGGACTCTTGTTGTGTGAGGGAGGGGGAGGGTAGGGTGTGGTCTTTCTCTTGGAGAAGGGCGTTATTCCAATGGAAAGTTGATCTTGTTGCTAATTTGGTTGAGTTGTTGGAAGGGTTGCAATTGTCAACGGAGGAGGATTGTTGGAGGTGGACACCGGATCCGGATGGAAGCTTTTCGGTCAAATCTACTTATGATTACCTAGTAAAAAATATTAGAGGAAGTATTGATTTGGAGAAGAGGTTGAGGGTGTGTTTAATCATATTTGGGAAAGTCCGGCCCCGTCGAAGGTGATTGCTTTCTCGTGGCAATTATTATATGATCGGATCCCGACGTGGGTTAATTTAGATTACCGCGGAGTTCTCCCTCCGGAGGCCCTTCGTGATTGTGTTGGTTGTGTTGGAGTTCCGGAGTCTTTAAAACATCTCTTTTTGTTTTGTCCTAGTGCGATGGAGGTTTGGTATGGTATTTTTAGATGGATTGGGGTGGAAATTGTGATGCCACCGTCGATAGCTTTGCTGTTTGAATTGGTTAGGGGAGCGGGGAGAAGTAAGAAGATAAGGGATGGTCTCACTATGATTTGGCACGCGACTATTTGGACCATTTGGAAGGCGCGAAATAATAATATTTTTGCAAACGGCGATATTAATACATCGACATTGTTTGATGATATTAAGGTGTTGAGTTGGAAATGGAGTATTGCAAGAATGGAGTTGAAGCCTTATATATTCTATGAATGGTCATGGAATCCGGGGAATTGTCTTTTGCGCTTGTCCTTTTTCTTTGAGATGACCGGATTAGTTGGCTTTGTTTTGGTGATGTGGGAGTGGGCTAGTTTTGGGATTTTTATTGGTTGATAGTGGAGGAAAAATTCTCTTTAGCCCCCCCTATACTCTCTTTAACCCCCCTAAAACTTCAAATTGCCCTTCAATTCGGGACGTAGATCCCGAAATGAGGTTCGGGATATAGATCCCGAAATGGTGCAAGTTTTTAATTTCAGCATCGATGCTGAACTTTCAGCATCGATGCTGAAATGATTTATGGGGTGAAATTGTGCAAATTTTTACGTTCAGCATCGATACTGAACTTTCAGTATCGATACTGAAATGATTTCGGGTTCTACATCTCGAAATGCATTTCGGGATCTACGTCCCGAATTTTTCTTAAACACCCCCTAAAAACAAATGAGGTAGTTAGGGGGGAAAAGAGAAATGCAGAGGACAAAAGAGAAATTTTCATAGTGGAGAGCTCCTGTTATTTTGTTTTTGTCAGGATTGCCATATATTGCTTCGGCTTTGTTTTGATGTATGGGGTGGGGACTCTATTTGGTACTTGTGGATGGTGCTGTGCCCACTAGTTTTGTTGTAATTTGCTTGTGGTTCTCCCTTTTGCTTCTCTTTTATTCTTTATGGAAGAGAATGCTTCAATAAATTTTGCATATTAAAAAAAAAAATACCATATCTGTTTGATTAGAACTATAAATTAAATTGAGTTGAAACTACAAGAGTTGTCGGTGAACATACCTTTGCAATAATAAATTAATAGACTATCGTGCAGTTGCAATTTCTCACATGTAATTAGTGGACAATATATAAAAAATAGAATAGGTTTAAACACAACCAAATATTAATCATCATGTATAAAAATCAAAATATATGACGTATCACTTATTCTTAAATCAAAATAAACACCAAAACAAATATCATCAAAATAATGCACTAAGAGTGCACAATCTTATGAGAAACATTTGTGTAAGACGAATAACCAATAAAATAGCAAATAGTACCTCTAAAAAATAATTTATAGATTATATAGAAATCATTAATTAAGAAACCAAGAATATTAGAGAAAATAGAAAAACATTTGGTAGAAAAGAAATGAAACAATCATAATCCACAATCCAATTAGAGAAGTACAAAAAGAAACTAAAATGAAACTAAAATTTCTTAACAAAACATTAAGAGAAATGCAGAGAATAAAAATTTGGTTAGTGGGACTTAACACATGAACTAATGGCTACGTGTACTCCTATATTATATGCTTAGTTAGCTACCATGACTTATTAAATTTAAATTAAGGATAAATATGAGAAACTGAAATGTAGGCATGATGGACTAAAACATACAATTAACAAAAAGTAAGAACCAGAAACAAGTAAATTCATACAAATAGCGAAAGATAGATCATACAATTTGTGGTTGATAAACATGAAATACAGTACAAGAAACAATAAACAATACTAAAAGTAAACATATTACAACAAAACTTCGATCTTAACGACTTATACAAGTTACAATCACGTTCGCACTTATTTTCAACTTCAAAATGATTCTCTCAGCTCAAATTAAATTAAATAAATAAACAAATAAAATAAATATTACAAAAAAATTGAAATCATTGCACGTAAAAAAAACGTGAATGATGATCTAATATGAAAAGAACTGATGATAGATTAAAAGGTTTTGATCTCAATGAACATCAGGAATATTAATAATCAAATAAAAGAATAAAAAAATTAGTCAAAGAAGGGTCGAGAGAACTTATTGATTTATGATGATCTTCAATGCTGACACTATGCTTTAGCATCATAACAACAATATTTGAGATTAGGAATCCTGTGCCATTGAAAAGGATAATGAAAATCAAATAGTTAAAGAAATATATCATATGGTAGAACATCGTGCTGATAACGTGTTACGAAATTAATCTAAACAAGAGAAATAATTTGAGTATAGAGATGGAGGAGTAAAGATAAAATATAGAGAGATTGTATTACTCTTCACAAGTGTATCTTTACATCATAACATGACTCCTATATATAAGATACAAGTAGAGGAGTGAAAGGACAAATGCATTTACTATCCACTCACTAATGGAATTTGTAGTGGAAATGGAAGGGAAGGGAAGGGATGGACATCCACTAAAACTCCACTAAAGATATTTATTCATATCAACTATATTTATTTATGTTGTTTACTCCTTTTATTCTTTTTAAATGTCTAGTAAAAATCTCTCAAATCAAAGCTATTTATTGTCAAAGACTTTTCACTCTAACCACCGTGCATGAATATGACCACTAACCTATTCGAGTTCTAGAATTTGAAATCTCAAAGATACTATTCAAGTTCTAGAACTCAAATCTTAATTTTACAAAACATTTATTTTCGTAACGCTCGATTTCTAGGACTCGAGCAGAGTAATTTTAAATTTTAGGGGGTGTACGAGAAGGCTAGGAGCACAAAAATAATTTCTCTAAAAAGATTACTTAGGCCCATTCATTTTTCTATGGGAACGTTAGGCCCATTGTTTGTCTCTGCCTATTTTCATTTGAGAGGGTTGGTGATTTTTTCATCTAACTTGTTATTAATTGATGCTCTTGTACTACTTAAAATAATGCATTGTAGAGGGAGCATTTGCTTACACTTAAAAAAAATTAAATTATTAGCCGAGAACGAAAAGCAGACAAATTTAAGGTTAGTTGAATTCCTCTTACCGATTAAAGGTTGGTTAAAAGACAGACGAATATGAGATAATCAAATCTTTTTCAAGTCCACAAAGATTCATGAAGGTCTTGACATTGTTAGACCCAATCAAAGTCGAGTGGAACATGACAACGAGTTCCAAGTTTATAAGGCCACATTAATTAAAACGACTATCTAAACAGAGGCATGATCAATGAAGAAATTAACACGTAGATAGAGCCATAAAGGAAATGAAAAAATGTCGCGAAAGAAGTAAAAACAATCAAACATATGGCGCCATGTACTCTCATCAACGAGAAGAATGACACACTACCTGCAAAAATCAACTGAACTTAACAATATCTAAATTATTGTAAGCAAATTTGAATATATAGGCGTATCGATAGCGGGCTGACTCGAAACTCACTAGACTAGCCCAACCAAATATATATATATATATCTTCCTTCACAAAAGTACTAGGTTGATTATTGTTGCACATATTCTCCCGACGGGTTATATTATTGTTGTACTACTCTTTGAATTATTAGCATGCATTAAACAGTGGCGGAAGAAGGACTCATGGGCCAGAGTGAGCCGTAGTCCCTTCCACTTTTTTCAATTTTTCTTATATACCAGTATTATTATATGTATCCTATGGGTGTATTTGATTCGTAAAGTTGATTCGTAAAGTAGTCATTACTAGACATAATAGCACATGACAGAAGAAAATAATACAAGATGAAATAAGATAGTACAAAACAACATAAAATTGTATCGACGAGTGATAGAGAGATAATTTTTTTATATTTGAAAATAAAAAGGGTATTTTCGTATTTTTTGTAGTTGTGCTGTAGACAAAAAATTATGTTGTGGTTTAGTGAAGAACAAAAACAAGATATAAGATGAGAGATGATTTTTTAAAAAGCTCTATGATTGTTTATATTGACAATGAGATTGTTCAAAAATTCACCTCAAATATAATAATTGATGAGTTTGACAATATAAAATTACGACGAGTAAAAGTAAATGATTCAGTCGCTCACTCGAATTTTTTCTTTTGACTCGCCACTGATTAAATAAAAAAGCATTTACATATATATTAGACATAAATAAATAAATAAGTTTACATGTAGTTTGATATGTGTGTGTCCAAATATTTTGAATTTAGGCTTGTGTTTAAACATGTCGCTCTCGAATTATTGGTCTTTTGATAATGTAGTTAAGAGGTTGAGACTCATTCTTCTTTAATTAAATTTTGATAGTTCAATTTTTATTTTAGATGTAGAATAATTTTAATTCTCTAGGACAGCTGTTTTATTTTTTGAGGTGGTATACCTTAGTCGATATAAAAAAAATTAATCACTACATTCGATAGTGATATACCCTAGTCTATAACAAGAAAATTTAAATTAGGATTTATATTAGATTAACAAATATTTTGTAACAAAAAAAATTAACAAATAGTTCCGTGCAAATTTCCTCATTGAGGTATCTGTCTTTCCTTTTTGATGAAGAAAATGAAAAACTTGTTTGTGATTACTAAGATCACCCACAATGGTTTCAACATCATTCTCCCTCTCAACACTACTTTTTACACTCCACATCATCTCTCAACACACACTCAACCCTTAACCTTTCCAATGATTTTTTTTCATTCAACACTCTACCCCACCACTTTCTCTACCCCACCACTTTTTATTTCATATTCTTATTCAAATTTAAATTTTTGTTTTTATAATTAAATAAAATTACAATTATCGATTAAAATTAAATTAAAATTATAAACACTTAACAAAATTTATTTAAATTTTTTTTTAACTTGAAATGCAATACATCACACAAATCCACTAATTAGTACGATACAAATTAACTTAAAATTCAATACAACACACAATTAATATAATTAATACGATGCAAGTTAACTTAAATTGCAATACAACACACAAATAAACACTAATAATATGATTTTTGAGAAGTGTTGGAATTTTGATTGAAAAATCTATTAGAAGATTTTTGGGTGTTGAGATGATTATTTGGATTCATTTTACTAAAAAAAATACTTAAACTTCAAAATTAACACTAATAAACACTAATAATATGGTTAAATAAGTAAAAAATTCGGATTTTTTTTTCTGTGTCCAAATCAAATGAACCAAGTCTCTATTTATAGAGAAAAAGAAATTACGAATTTTGGTAAAAAAATTAAAAATTAATTTGGAATGAAATAATTGAGTTTAAAGATAAGGATAAAATGAAAATCGCGTCAGCCAATAATAGCAAGACACGTGTCACACTATTACCAGCCGCGCCTTCTCTCTCCGTGTGATTCTGCGCAGACGCGCCCTGTCCGCGCGTGTTATGCACGCGCCGGATTTCAACCGATTACACGCTGCCGTGTGTCCCCCTTGCGTCAGATTAAACTTGGTTGATTCTGCTCAACCTTGCAACCGTTCAACAAACCATTGGACTGAATTTTTTTGTTTTTTCTGACATTAAACACCCAATTCAACATCCATTGTGGATGGTCTAAGTGAGGGCCAAGGCCCACAAAGTGAGTCCTTCCATGGTTTTAAATGTATATGGTTTATTTGGAATAGATATTTACTCTTTGGGTTGGTTAATCATTACAACAAGAAACTACTATTTCCGTCTTTAAATATAAAATTCTATTTGATTAAATTATATTATTTATTTATCATGTTAATGTTGCAGGATATATATTATTGTGCAAAGATAATTGCAAAATTAGTAGTTTTAGTATGTAGCTTAATAAAACTATTATGACAATTGAGATTAATTGTTTCATAATCTGATTGCTTAGCTGTCAAGTAATCAAGTTAGTTAGCAATTAGTTAGTTCAGTTTTATGTTCAGTTAGTATAAGTCAATTACACTATATATATGTGCATTGTATTGTAATCTCATAAGTGATTTTTATGAATAGAATTTCTCTTCCCTTACTCTCTCTTTTCTATTCTTCTACATAATTGATACATATAGATAGTTCAAAAGTTCCAACAGTTAAGACCGTATTTTTTTTAATAATATATAGATATAAATATTAATATATAAGATTTGTTAGATTTGTTTTAATGAATATTTTAAAAATATTAAATTTTTATAATTTTCAGTACCAAATAATTAAAAATATTAGTGATCAAAATTGTACATTAACATACGTGCAACAATCAAACAATATTTTATATTTGAGAACGGAGATAGTAGATGTCGCAGTTGATATTTGAATTGAAGACAAAAATATTTAGACCCACCCACCATTAAGCAACTTGAAATGAGGTGACAGAGTCATATATTTATTTTCAAAGAATTCAGGACAGTTAATCAGAAATTGATGTCAAAGTTGTCAACCAATGGAATTTGAACATATTTGGTCTGCACTCTTCTTGGATTTGTACCTTTTGAAACTATTGTAATCTGCCAATAATCTACCATGGAATTCTTGCTTCATTTCATTCCAGATTGTTTTGAAAACCTGTTAATTTAATCACCATATTTATCATCAACTACATTAGGTTAAATTATTAGGATAAACAACTTAATTAACTTATCATAAAAGTGCTTGTGTATAAATTTATTTTATTTTTTTGACAAAATATAAATTATTTCTATAATGCAAGATAAAATGAAGTGATCAAAATATTTTTATATAGTTTATAATCTATTACGAAAAACTTAGAGAAATAAGTTGAAGAAAACTTATCGACATGTCATAAGCTCAAATAAATCATTTCAAATAAAGTCTAAGTGTTTACCATATAAATACTTACATATATATACAAACTATTTCTATATCAAAATATAAATAAAATAAAATAAAATTGTTTTCATATAAGCTATATGCCGCCTTTTTATAAAGGCTTAAATAATTAATTAGTCTTTTTAACCAGTCTCACAAATGTTTATGACATTAAATATAATCAACCCAAATTAACAATATCTTAATTAGTAAGCAAATTTGAATATATAGTTGTATTTAGGAAGAAAGGGAAATCACTCTAACCAACTCTACTGCATCTTGTAAGACATGTTCAGGAAGAAAAGCCATTGCTGGAGAAACAATAAAGCTTATCTTCATCTCAATTTGATTCTTTAGCCAACTATGTTTTCCCCTCCTTTCTGGATATATAGAACCTCTTACATCTAACTTGAAGTGGTAAGGATCATCAATGTAAAAAGTATTGAGTCCTTGGAGCTCCCACTTTATCTGAAAGAATTTAATTCATATACACCATTATTATAAAAATATTTTACAATAACAATCAATTATGAGTGCCGGTCTATCATATTACTAAAAATCTTAAAATTTACATGAACATGTCTATAGCGGGCTGACTCGAAGCTCACTAGATTAACCCAACCAAATATATTTTTTATGTCGTCCGCTAGCAATGATTATTTAAAGAAATTAACACAATTGTTCAAAAAAAAAAATTAACACAAACAAGTTACAAAAATCATATATAATGCCAATAGAAAATGCTTACAAAGTGAAGCTCAAGAATTTTTGTAATGTGATGAGGAATGTGAGGTGGATAATCTTCTCCATTAGACTTAAATCTTAACCTTAGATCTGCTATTGGCTGAACATTGAAGAATAAGCATTCAATAGGAGCCAATTTAATTCTCCAATCTTCCTGTATATACACATACTAGCTTTAATTAAGGACTAAAAAACACACACTATGATTCTAAACTGCGGACTACAACTGCAATTACGGCCGTAATGTACCGGTTTTATAGGTCTCCACAACAACATGGCAATTAATGCCGCATTTTCGTGCAATATAAATATAAGAGGGTAATTTAAGTGGTTAATCAGATATAGTTAAAGACAAAATTTTCAATGGAACTCGAACTTGAGTTTTAGTTGAAGTAATTTTTAACTATATTCTAACTACCTTCTAACCGCTTTTCCTGAAATGAAAGTGCACGTGAAGACAAAAAAACAAAATTAAACATAATCACGCATATAGTTTCCTACAATATACATAATAGGAGTTTGTTAAGTGTTAACTTTCTCCCATTTAGAAGGAAGTTAGCAAGTCTCTTCTCACATATTTTACTCGCGTGCCTTCCATATATATAGACATTTATCGCGCACCCCCCATTTCTCGCACGCCCCCACCCACCCTCATTTCTTGCGTGCCCCTCCACATGAGAGGAAATATTAGAATGTTATTGTTATTATCAGAATATTCTAATAATAATAATAACATTCTAATAGGAAATTAGCAATATATATACACCTCATTGAGTTGTGTAATGTTTCCTTTGTCAGGAAAGACTGCTTTGATTACTCTGAGTTTATCATCCATATATTGATCAAATGAAGCCTGCAAATATATAATTACAAAAATGTGTTAGAAAAAAAAAAACTTAGTTGGATCAGTTGGATGGAAAATGAGAATAATTAAGGTAATTATGAAAACTTTGATATATACCCCTGGCAACTCATTAAGAGGAAGATTAACACTGCTTTTATAATTGAATGTGGAAGTTCTTTCATTCTTAATCACTAAGTATGATGATGAAGTCTTTGCATGGAAAATATTATTAAACTTATGCTTTTTTAATACTAAAAGTTTCCTAGAAGCTACAAGAATTGTTGCCATAGTTTGATTGATACAATAATCAATAATATTTGGTATATAAATATATATCATATTTTCCTTCACAAAAGTACTAGGTCGATTATTGTTGCACTTTCTCCTGACGTATGTTATTGTTGTACTACTCTTTGAATTATTAGCAATTCTGACTTGCCACATGCATTAAACAGTGGCTGAAGAACTCATGGGCCAGAGTGAGCCGTAGTCCCTTCCACTTTTTCAATTAATCTTTTAATTATGTCAAGTATAATAATAATAATAATAATAATCATAAAATATAATAAAGCAAGAGTAGTTTTTTGACAAATTTGTCATTTGTCAACCATTAAAAGATCTTGTTATTTTAAAAGTTACTATTAATAGAAACATTTCTTTAACTATCTTTAATTTAATTTTTTAATTTATTCTCTATTTGTTAATTACTAAATTAAATATTTAATGAACTTTTTGGGGGAAACAAAGTTCAATTTACTATTTCAATTTTAATCTTTGGAATGCTACGATAAAAAAAACTTGGAACTCTAAATATTGTCTCTTCACAGTCTCACCATCCACTATACCACTATTATTCCTAGGAAGTAGGAATGCACACTTTTCACATCTTACATTCACAACTTTGAATCTTCCTCCTATCTCCCTCCCAATACAAATCTAACCTTCATTTTTTTTCGCTGCAATACAATCACTCACACTCCTCTCTCATCTTTTTTTCGCATTCCTTTGTTCTTCCTTACATATTCATCCCTAAAATTGAGATTCAGCCTCAAGACTCAGATGAAATATCGGTTGTGTGCTTTCAAAAAAAAAGAATTCTTCTCACTTTCTCATTTCTTCTTTACCAAATCTACTAATAATTTCTTTGCTTCATCTAATTCCTTCACTAATTTCTTTCAAATTTGATTGCAATTTTACTATAATTATATGTTTTTTCGGTAGTAATTTGAGGAATAAAGAAAAATGAATGAACACTATATATATGAAAGGACTATTTTCTGTAACAAAATAAAGGACTATTTTCACCCTCTCTTTCAAATAAGGTGTGATTTCAATTATATTCGTCGCTATATTTTTTGTCAATTTCTTTTAGGGATTTATATAATAACAATATTAGGTACGTAACAATTTCTTACCATATTTTTATGTGGCAATTTTAATTTTAAATTTTTTCAATTCCTTTTCTCTCTTTTGTTAACATTGAAGCTTGCAGGAGATCAATAGCATGAGTTGAAGAGTTGAAATAAAATGTCATACTCATACATGCTGTAAAAAATAAAATAGATAAAAAGTCATACATTAATTGTAAGGATTATTTCACATATGCTATCAATTTTTGAGAGTAGAACTAGAAATGAAGATGCTATAAATTATTCTTTGAATTTTTTTTTGACGATATATTCTTTGAATTTATGACCTCTATTTTACTTGAAGTGAGATTCTGAATTTGTACAATAATAGTAGAAGTGCAAATGTGGTGTTTTAGTGTCGTTTCTTTTGTGGTTCTTTCTGTATGGGTATACTAACCGACTCTCTTTTCTATTCTTATACAAGTGTAATATGAAGTGGTGTCTATTGGTTTATTCAATTTGATCGAAGTATCTTATTTTTTTGGTTAATTAGGCAATGATGTTAAACTAAAGGTTCATGTTAAAATGTGTCTTAAGGGCATATTTTAGAGATACTTTAAATTGTAATTTTATCTTGAATAAAATAATATTTGATTTCAAAAATATGAAATGGATAAGTTTTAAGAACAACACATGTTAACATTTCTCTAAACTATTAGTAAATAAAAACATTTCCCTAAACTAAATCATTAGTCGTTATGTCATTGCAACTTTTAAATTGATGTTATTGTTTTTATTAAGAACACCTAATGTTATTATTACTGAATTATTTTAAATATGGCATTAACATAAAATTGTTATATTTACATGTGTTCTTTTTTCGCAATTATAAAATATTTATAGACTTTATGTCAAAGTTAAAACAATTAAAAATATAATATAAATTTTTTTTGTTTAAAATTTAATTTAAAAGGAATTTTTTCCCGTGTGTCATGCACAGGTATACACACTAGTTAAAAATAATCTTTTAGTTATATGTCTATCTATGAAGTCCAGATACTTGATACGATACGGATACAATACGATACGGATACGGCGATACGAGAAAATTTTAAAATTTAAGATACGATACGGCTAGGATACTTCAATAAAAAATTAAATATATAAATGCAAAATATATAAAACATAACAAAAATTGATAATAAAGAAACATTCACATTATTAAAATTATCAAAACAAGTAAATTATATATCTTAAATACTATCCAAGAAGCGAGTCATGCACATCTCCACTAATGACCTATAATTTTGTCGCTCCTTTCATATATTCTTCATTTTTCTTTGACTAAAGTTGAAAATTTGTATGCACATTAACCAAATCATTAGCTCTTTTAGATCCATTTTATTTATTTTCAAAGAATGGATAAAATATAAACACTGGATACTTCTCTGATACGCATCGGGAAGTATCTGACAAGTATCATAGAAGTGTCAGGTTTTTTTAATTTAATTTAATAATTGGATACTTCCCCGATACGTATAAGGAAGTATCTGACGCGTATCAGTATCGGATACGGTATCTGACACGATACTTGATCAATTTTGGAGTATCGGGGCTTCATATTATTGTCCACCATTGGTAAATTATGTTAAAAACTAGTATAGACAAGTAAATTAAATTTTTATCTATTGATTTATCGAATGGTACGACTTATTTTGACTCTTCTTCTGTCAACAACAACTACAAAATGTGCATTTTCAATGATAAAAATTATAAAAACAAGACTACGTAACAAGACATAAGATGTGAGATGATTTTATAAAAAGTTTTATGAATGTTTATATTGACAATATATGAGGATTTATATTAGATTAACAAATAGTTTTGTAACAAAAAAAAAGATTAACAAATAGTTCCGTGCAAATTTCCTCATTGAGGTATTTGTCTTTCCTTTTTGAGGAAGAAAATGAAAAACTTCTCCAACTAATACTTACTTTGTAATATAACCAAAAAATAAATGTTTTTTTAATTTTGCAAGACAAAAATGTCTTAATTAATTGTACTAAGACCTCACGCTATCGCTACTTACATTTATCGACATGTCATGTCATGTTCGATAGTTGTCCTTCATATTTTGTATACATAAAACGTAAAGCTGTGTTACCAAAAAAAGCATAAAGCTGTTATTTTACTCCTAACTCACTATCTAGTCTTTAATACTTTTTAGATTTATTGAATATTTAACCTGGTTTATATTATTAATTAGATATATTAAATTTTTAATGAATTTAAAAAGTAAAAAAAAGTTTATATTAAAACTAAAGAGAGTACTATATTTTTTCATCCAATAAATATAATTAAATTGTTATTTTTTGTTGTAAAATATAGTCGAAGGCCTACAAAGAAGACAATCAAAAGAACATATAAAGAAGACAAGTATGATCATTGATTCTATGTTCAAGTCAAGTATATGTTGTGTCGGGTCTATTATGTTAAATATATAAAAAGTCATATTATGTTTAAAAAATGTCAAAAATATATCAAAATTTATTTCATTAAGGATTATGTTTTTTTTTTTGACAATTCATTAAGGATTATGTTAGAAATAATACAAAATTATTGATGTGGTCTTTTTTAATAATTTAAATTTTTGGGATAATCAATCATCTGACATGGTATCAAAGTCTCTCGATGATTCGTTGGGCCACTTCTGATGGCCGCCTGCCATCGATTGGGTCATCCGCCGCATGACCGTCTGCTATCGATAAGGTCATCTACCATTTATATCCGCGCTCCAAGTTCAATAGTACTGGAAGCGAGGGGGTGTGTTAAGAAGCCCCACATTGGTTGTGAGATGACCTGAATATGTGTTTATAAGTGAGAAGCAACTCTCACTTTACAAGCCGATTTTGTGATGTTGAGTTAGGCTCAATACTCAATTCTAAAATAGTATCAGAGTCTCTATGACTAAGTGGTCTAGAATTGGATCTCCGCTCTCCTCACATTCTAATTAAAAAGTGGAATTTAAGCTTATGGTAGGTGGGCCTATGCATCATCCACGCTTCATGCCCAATGGACTCTTGCATGAGGGGGCGTGTTAGAAATAATATAAAACTATTGATGTGGCATTTCCTAATAGCTTAAACTTTTGGAATAATCAATAATCTGACAGACTAAAAATAATACAATTTTTTTTGGAAATGATGAAAATATTTCTTTTCTACTATCAATATAAGAAAATAATTTACATATAACATTACTTTATTATCCTTCATTCAAATCATTAAAACTAGTTTTTTTGGGGATAAAAATGTCATTTAAATTCTTTAATTTTTTATTACTTTTTGTTTCTTACTTTTTTAACTTTTACTCATTCCTTACATTCACTCTCTTACTTTTTAATTTTTTATTTATTGCGTTTTCTTAATTCTTTTATCTTTCTTATTTTCTAATTTTTTTTCTCTTTCAACTTTTATTCTTACTCATTTTTTATAATAAAATTTTCTTTCAACTTTTTTAATAATCTAAAATTTCACCTTTTTTTTCTCCATTAATAATTAAATAATAAAGAAAGATGAAATAATTGAAAAGTGCATAAAATTTCACCTTTTTATTTCAACGTTTATAAGTACACAAAATTTGCAACGAACGCAATGCAAATAATTGATGAATTTTCTCATTTAAATAAGCAAATATTTTCTAAAAATCCTACATTAATGTTGGAATGTTTGAAAAAACTCACGAGTATCAAATTTTATCATATTGAGACATAAAAGGTTCATTTTGACACTATAAGCAAATAAAATTCACAACGGAAACAGTATTTTATTTAACGAGTTTTTGTATATAAAAGATATTTAACATAAAAATCTAACTTGAAAATATTTATTTTCACATATATAAATACTTAATATTAGTTTATAGAAATCCTACATTAGTATCTTGGTATTTTAAAATACGCAAAACATATCGAAATTGCAAGGCCAGACGTTCATGACGGGTTTTGATCCGCGGTTCCTCCACTTTGAGTGTGTGAGTTTATAATGACTTTGTCATTTCATCTACATACCAAAAAAAATTCATGTGTTTTTAAATTTTTATCATTTCAGGACATGAAAATTTATTTCAACATATAATTGACGGATGCGATGCATATAATTGACGGTTTTTCTCATGTAAAACAAGTAAATATTTTCTAAAAAACCCTACAATAATGTTGAAATATTGACAATACTCATGAGTTTTAATTTTTATGATACTGAGAGATAAAAAGTTCGTTTTGACATTTATAAGCAAATAAAATTTGCAACAGGAACATTTATATATTTATCTGATTTTTGCATCTAAAAAAATATTTGAGATAAAACTCTACATAAAAATATTAATTTTCGCATACGTACTTAATATTAATTTATAAAAATCCTACTTTAATTTTGATATATTTTTAATTTATTAAATATTAATTTATTAAATTTACAACAAATCCGTGCAAATGCACGGGTCTTTTACTAATTTATTTTTAAAGACTAAAATCAAAATTTATTTGAAACAAGGGACAAAAAACTTATTTACCTTTTTCAAAATCTTAGTATTATTTTAGTTATTTATGTTAAATCTAAAAATAATATTGAATAATAAAAACGTAAGTCTCAATGGGAAAAATAATGTTTATGAATGAAATAAACTGAAACTAGTATTCAGGAAGGCCATGTGTGAACCTTTTTAATTTTTGTTTTGTTTCTCTTAGATTCTTTTTACTAGAGATAATCAGTATGAGACCCGCGTTGTTTTTGCACGAGTGTCGCGTTACGCGCTTTATATTAGAAAAAATTTAATATCAAAAGTAGATATTGTTATATGAGTATTTGTCGAAATTTAAAAAAATTAGCTATCTGTAGAAGTTAAAAAAAAATTAGGTACTCGTAGAAATTTAAAATAAATTAGGTACCGTAAAAATAATAAAAAACTAAATACCCGTAGAAATAATTAAAAAAGTCTTCTTATTAATGTATAACTAAAACTATAGATACCTGTTGTAATCACACAGAAAAATAATTTTATCAACAAAAAATTACAAAAGAAGTTGACTCTCATATTAATATATGAGTAGAGCTTTGTCATCCTTTGTGATCATATCCGGCTCAAAGAGATACTCGGTTTAAACCAAAAAAATTTGAATAGATACTTGCTGAAATAATAAATATTGGCACACATAAAAATTATAAATATATTATATTATAAGCAAAAAAGATTGTAAATATATTAGACTTTCATATTAATGTATAAGTTAAAATAGGTATTCTGAGAAGTAAAAAAAATGATCATTGTATATGTGTAGAAATATAAATACCCGTGTAATTTAAAAATATATATATAAGTGCATGTAGAAATATAGTTAGCCGTGATTTGGTAAATCTGGTCTAAAACGTATTCTCAATGTAGCATAAAATATTATTATTCAAGTTTATAATATAAAAATAATATAAATGTGAAAAGACCACAAATAGCCTGATATTGATGACATGTCAAAAATAAATTGAGGGTAATTTGGGAAATTTACTGGTATATTATTTTCTTATGTAAAAGTAGATTATTCTCTTCAAATAATTTAATATTTGTGCATGATTTTGATAAATCAATTATATCATATTATATCGGCTTCTATGTATGTAACTAGAGCTGGATGTACGGGCTAGCCCGCCCCGTTTAACCCACCCTGCATAAACCCGCATATTAAACGGGGCAAACAAGCCCGTCATTAAATATAAACGGGTTATAATTGTTACCCCGAGTACGGTCTGCATAAACCCGCGGGTTAAACGGTTAACCCGCGGACTATTACATTTATAAAAAAAATTAAAATAAAACTAAAATATTTGATATTATAAAAAAAAATTGTGACATTTTTAAATTTATCTATCTTATTTTTGCAAGTAACGACACCGAAATTAAATTCAACTGATTCATCTCTCCACACCACAGTTTTCAAATCCATAAGATAAACACAAATTATATTTAATAAGAACTTTAATAGTCTTGTTAGAATTATTAATGAAAATAACTTTAATAGTTCAAACCAATATTAAAAATACAACAAAATATTTTATATCAACCGATTTAAAAATAAAATAGCATTGTATTTATATATTGCATACGATTTACTTATTTTTTTTTTAAAATAATAAATGCGAGTTATACGGGCCAACCCGCAAACCCGCGGATTAAACCCGTATAACCCACGGTTTTAACGGTCCGACCCACACGGGCCAAAATATAAACGAGTCAAGAAAAAAAGGACTTAAGTCTGCGCAGGCTGCGGGTTAAACGGGCTGGTCCGCGGACCTCAGCCCATATACCCAGCTCTATATGTAACCAGCGGCAGAACCAGAAAATTTATAAAGTTCGGACAAAATATCAAACTTAAACAAAAAATTTAGTTTTGCAATGAAAATTTTCAGTTTTGAAAACAAATCTCATTTTTGTCCTAAATTAATTCTTAAGAATTTTAATTTTACTCTAAACCAACCCTTAAAACACCAAAAATTTTGTTTAACAATGAAAAATATCAATTTTAAGCAAAAAAAATTTTCAATTTTGTTATAAATTAATCTCTAAAATATTAATTTTACTCTAAATTAATCTTTGAAATATCAAAAAATTCCGACCGAGCTCGGACTAGAACCTTAACAACTCTGATGGTGAATCCGCACATGTATGCAACAACATAAATTCTGGTTTGATTCCCTCTATTCTTTTTAGGCTTAAACATCATTTTAGTCTTTATATGTACGCGAAATTTTGGTTTTAGTCCCTGTATCGAATTTTATTCAAAATAAGTCCCTGAATCAATATATTTTTTTGATTTTACTCCTTAAAGTGAAAATCCGCAAAAAAACTTGTAGGAAAATCTGCAGGAAATTTGCGAATTTTCCTGCGGATTTTTGCTTTAGGGATTAAAATCAAAAAATTTGGTTGATTCAGGGACTTATTTTGAACAAAATTCGATACATAGACTAAAATCAAAATTTCACGTACATACAAAGACTAAAATGATGTTTAAACTTTTTTTTTAAATATCTAGTAAAAATCTATCAATTCAAATTTATTGTCCAAAGCTTTTCACTATAACCACCGTGCAATAATAAACCCACTAACCTATTCGAGTTCTAGAATTTGAAATTTCAAACATATTCAAGTTCTAGAACTCAAATCTTGATTTTACAAAACATTTATTTTCGTAATACTGGATTTCTAGAACTCGAGCAGAGTAATTTTAAAATTATAGGAATGTACTAGAAGGCTAGGAGCACAAAAATAAATTCCCTAAAAAAGTTATTTAGGCCCATTTATTTTTCTATGGGAACGTTAGGCCCATTATTTGTTTCTGCCTATTTTCATTTGAGAGGGTTGGTGATTTTTTCATCTAACTTGTTACTAATTGAAGCTCTTGTACTACTTAAAACAATGCATTGCAGGGGGAGCATTTGCTTACACTTAAAAAAAATTAAATTATTTGCCGAGAAGGAAAAATAGACAAGGTTAAGGTTAGTTGAATTCCCCTTACCGATTAAAGGTTGGTTAAAAGACAGACGAATATGAGATAATCAAATCTTTTTCAAGTATACAAAGGTTGGCGAAGGTCTTGACATTGTTAGAACTAGTCAAAGTCGAGTGGAACATAACAACGAGTTCCATGTTTATAAGGCCACATTAATTGAAACGCGTGGATAAAGGAAACGGAAAAATGTCACGAAAGAAGGATAAACAAGTCAAACATGTGGCGCAATGTACTCCCATCAACGAGAAGAACGACCACTATCTGCAAAAATAGTCGAGCAAGACTAAATTTTGTAGATCGCGATATTTTGGCTAGTTGGACTAATGTTGCCTTTTTTATTTATCAAGGACTAATGTTGCCAATAAATACCACATTTGTACACTTCATTTATCATCTAATTTTTTATTTTTAAAAAGCTTTATCTTTAAATTTTTTGATAATTTTAATCATTAATTTACGATTGACAACTAATAAAGATTGTAACAAAAAAACTTCTATGTATCTCATTTGTACTCACCGTAACCTAGCTTAGATCAAATAACTTATTTTGGAAATCAAAAATGTCTTAATTGTACTAAAACCTCACGTTACATATTTATCGACTTCTTTCATAGTGGTCCTTAACATTTTTATCGTTTACTTGTACTCTTGACATTTAATTATGCATAAAAAGTCAGACAAAACCAATTAATCAAAGTATATTGCTTGCCAAACATGCCAACTTTCTACAAACGTAAATTCAATAACTTAATACATTTTGTTTTACTAATAAAAACATTTTTTTTGAATTGTAAAAACATTATAATTCAAAAACTTAATACATATGAAGCTAATAATTGTGGTCAAAAAGAGGAAGAAAAAAAAATTCATAGAATGATTCTTTCTAAGAACACTATGCAATTGCAAAGTGAGTAAAAAAACAGAACACTTATGCAAACCAAATGAGAGTCTTAAATTTCTTTTGATACAATGAATGATAATTAATCAGGACTAATTAATTTACAATTGAAAAATGTAAGATATTATTGACTATGATCCATTGATTCAATTGGCTGAAAAAAAAAATCTTCCTCAGCAATTGCAATCAAGGTTGCAACAAATGGAATTGAACATCATGTTTAGACAGAATTCTTCTTGGATTTGTACCTCTTGAAACTGTTATAATCTGCCAATAATCTACTATTAAAGTCCTGCTTCATTTCATTGGACATTGTTTTGAAAACCTGTTAATTTATTCAACATATATGTTATCAACATTTAGACCTCATTGGTATAAACAACTTAAATTAAGTGTGAACGTCGTATAGGTGCATATGTATAAGTTATTTCTATAACAAAAGATAAAATGAAATTGTTTTCATATAAACTACAAACTATTTTCGTAATAAGCTATGATGAAAAGCTTATGAAAATAAGCTGAAAACAACTTATAAGTGCTTATTATTTGAGTATTTATGTACGATAAACTATTTCTATAACAAAAGATATAACAAAGTCAAATTGTTTCTATATAAGCTACAAACTATTTCATAAGCTTCTAAAGTACTTATGAAAATAAGTTGAAAAACTTATATCATTAGATAAACTCAAATAAACAAATCCAAACACACCTAAATTAGTTTAAGCAAAATTGAATATTGGAAGAAAGGAAAATGACTCTCACCAATTGTAATGCATTTTGTAAGACACTCTCAGGAATAAAAGCAATTGCTGGATTAACAATAAAGCTTATCTTCATCTCAATTTGATTCTTGAGCCAACTATGTTTTCCCTTCCTTTCTGAATATATAGTATCTTTTACATCTAATTTGAAGTGGTCAGGATCATTGTCAAGGCTATTGAGTCCTTTGAGTTCAAATTTAATCTGAAATAATTTAATTTATATGAATTATTAATATAAACATTTTTTACGAAATCAATTATTTATACTCGTCACTTTTGTCAAACTATTAAAAATATTTGACTTTTATTAAAGCCTTAAAACTATTTTTATGATATAAAAATGAATCAAGATGTCTTTATCAACTGAGATAAACTTGCGGTGGACCAATTGATACCAAAATTAAGCTCTATGTGAAAATGAATCAAGATTCTAACAATAATCAACTAAAGAAATTAACTAAAAAAAATGCTTACAAAGTGAACTTCAAGAATTTTGCTAATGTGATGAGGAATGTGAGGTGGATAATCTTCACCATTAGACTTAATTGTTAACTTGACATCTGCTGATGGCTGAACATTCATGAATAAGAATTGCATAGGTGCCATTTTAACTCTCCATTCTTCCTGGATAAAATACACACTTTAAATTAAAAACTAATCGGGACACAACATAGTTTTAAATTGCGGTCTGCAACTGCAAGCCTATAATTGCGTTCACAATAAAATGATTTTAGATGTTTCTGATAGATTTGGATTAGCTGCCGTCAGCAATATCCACACAATCACGTACTTACTAAGCATTAGTAGTCGTGTGATCAAAATTTCAAACTCGGTATTTCAGTTTTTCAAAAATCAAATTTTTTGTATTAAAATCTAAACTGTTTGATTTGATCTCGATCCAACAGCTACCAAAGTGATTACTCTTTGAATGTATAGATTTGTTGACCGCAGCAAATGCGCAGATTGCGCCTACATTGACTACGTAATATAAAGATTTCCAGCATAACCGGAATCATAATTAAAAATCATATTACTTGAACAAAATTAAACATAATCACACATAATTACCTCATTTAGTTGTTTAGATTTTGCTTTGTCAGGAAACACTGCTCTAGCTACTCTGAATTTGTCCTCCATATATTGATCAAAAGAAGCCTACAAAGAAATTATATCAAACAAAAAAACATGTGTTAGAACTTAGAAACATTCATTGATTTGGATTGGAAGATGAAGAAGATGGTAAGAATGATGAAAACTTTGATATACCTCTGGCAACTCATTAAGAGGAACATTAACAGTAGTTCTATAATTGAATGATGAAGTTTTTTCATTCCTAATCACTGAGAATGTTGTTTTCTTTGTATGGAAATGACTATGATGATGTTTTTTCAACTTATGATTCTTTAGTACTAGCAAAGATTGAGAAGGAGACACAATATTAATAATGCTTGCCATAATAATATGATGATTGATGAAATAATATTATTGCTGAAGTATTACTCTCCTTTGTGCTTATATGTATGTGAAGTTTAATTAATACTACTATTTAATTAAATTAGATTTAGATTTTTTTTAGGATGTCTTCAAGAAATTTATAATTTTATTTAGGACAACAATAAACTACAATTTTTTTTACTAAACGTTAGTTGGTCTAGTAATAATTGACGTTGGCTTTGGTAGAATGGACTGCAGTTCGATCTCCAACTATATTTGAGAGAGAACTAAAACCACTTGATATTATAATTCGCTCTTAACTCTGAACTACCAGACCTCTTCTCCTTAAAACTAAAGATTAAAGAAAAAAACTCAATTTCTTCAATCGAAATTCAAACTCAAATTTTTTCAAACAATTCAACTTTAAATGTAGCCAAGCCACTTCAAACAATTCACAGTAAGACAAATAAGTTATTATCAAAAATAAAAAAGACAAATCAGTTAACATACGTGTATTATTAAGCAACTTGATCGGTTTGGATAAGTTTAAATTTTTTTCTTTACTAGAAGTTTGCACTTATTGTTTTTGGTTACAGAAGTTTGCACTTGTTGTTAATAAAATTGTATAATAATACAGTAGTAGATATCATAAGAATCGTAAAAAAAAAAATTAAACTGTAGTAATATTTTAAGTGTATTATAATAATTTTTGTTAAGTAAAACTATTTTGAGTCTCAATTTTGCTGAGTTGACAGCTTAAATAGAAAAGATAGTTTAGACTTTAGACGAATCTCTTGCTTTCTTACATTAATTAATAGTAAATATTCTCTAATTTTATTTTTGTCAAGTAGTCTAGTGGTTAAAATATGACCCTAAAAGTGAATAATTTAGTGTACGAGGCATCGAACTCTGATTCATGTACAATGTGTAATATATTTTACCAATTGAATTAAGCTCACAAGACTATTAACTCTAATTTTACTAAAGCAAGTCCACAATACTCATAATATTTTTAATCCTAGAATAAAGGTTAATGTTTTATATATTTTTACTGACTCTCTTGATTTTTCTTGATTGTTTTAAAATATTTATATTTGTTAAGTAGTCTAATAATAAGAATTTTACTTTAAAAATAAACAAGTAGAGTATTCAGTAGCTATATTTCCATTCTTAAAATTGAATAGATAGATTGTCCGGACTCCAAACCCAACTCTTATGCATAAAATATAATGTCCTAATTAAGTTAAGCTCACATAAACTTTAAAAGCACCTCTAGTATAATTTAAACACTGAAATTTGCTTATTAATATTTAAAAAAATAATAATTATAGGTTGTCATTGTGGGTTCACTACACTTCCCTTTGAAGGCTAGTAATGAATACTTGCACGTTTGGTACATCATAGTTGGATTGTTTGGGTTGGCTGGCACAGAAAAGTGCTAATAATTGGACCACATCAAATTCAAAGGTGTATGTATGAAAGAATTGTCATATGATAAATGGTTGCGTGTGGACAATTGCCAAAAGAAGCAAAATTAATTTGGCCAAATATACAAAGCCAATTTTAGAAGCCTAAACAAGGAAAGGGGGGACATTGCAACATTCATCATATATCTAAGAATAAATACTATGATGTTCAATGTTAGGTGTTATTAATGTTCTTTTATAGAAAGCAAAGAAAAATAGATTATATACTAGTTTTTACTTTGTATAAGTGAAATAAGTCTTATATTGTGCATAAGTTAATTTTCATGATTAAATCTTCAATAAAGTGTATCCTATAATTAAATAGATATGATAAAACTTATTAATCCAATAATAAAAGAACACAATATTAGTTCAGAAGTTTTAGTTTAGTTGATAGAAAATGTCGAAATTATTTAGTCAGATGTTAAACTTTAGTCTCTCCACTTTGAGTGTGAGTTTTCAATAACTTCCTATTTCGTTTACGTACAAAAAAATATATAATAGTGCATGATACATAAGTATTTTACATATGAACATTTATTTATAGTTTTTAGTAGAGTTTTTCAAGCCAATACATATAAAGCAACCAACAAAAAGAAGAGAAAATTGGCAAGTATTTTACCGTCAAAAAAAGAAGAGAAAATTGGCAAGTGACTACACAATTATTTTGATATTTTCTCTGTTTTAAAAAGTGTATCTTTAAACTTTTTGTACACAAATTTAAAAATGTAGTTATGTACCAAAAAAAAAATGTAGATATGTTGTCAAATGTACATAACGTTTTTATTAAACTAATTATATTAACTACTATTAATGTATTTTTCACCATCATAAATGTAAAGTAAAATATAATAGTTTAAAAATATTGTATATAATAATAATTAAATGGCATAATTAAAAAATTACATTAAAAATTTAAAATATAGCATTTATTTTAAAATGGAGAAAGTAGATAACAATGATGACCTCTTGTCTTTACATCCTAGGTTGACAAAATAACAACTATATGTCCACAATCCACTCCATATTACCTTACTTAAATATTTCCAATACAAAAAAAAAATTATTATAATCTCTAAGATGATTTTAATTACTATCCACAAGACACCATTAATATAATTTTCAATTAGTAGTTTCTCTTTTATTTGTAATTTTGGTTTATTTTTAAAGACTATTGTGATGTCAAAAGTGTGACGTTCTTGGAGTATCAACCCCCACGAGACAACTATATATTAGGCCTAACCAACACCTCTATGCCCTTGAAGACATATTAATGGCCATTGGACCCAACAACACATGCATAGTGTAGTTTTTTTTTCCGTATATGAAAATTCTCTTTGGCAAATGGGGTTGCCGGATTAGGATATATGATAAAGAATAACAGTTTTTCTTGTTTTAAATAAAATAGTGGAGACTACAAACTACAGATTAAATAGATTTTAAGAGCATCTTTTACCGTGGGATTCTAGTCAAGTTTTTCCGCTGTAGACAGAAATGGATTCAGAAATTTCAAATAATAAAAGTTTATATTTTTCTTTTAAAAAAGTGAGAGCCTATATATCTCTTTTAATATATATATATGGGGCTGTTAATATCCTCCCACCCAAAATCATGTGGGAGGAAGTTAACAACCCTCCACACACTAAATTACTTGCGCGCCCCCACATAATTACTCATGCGCGCCCCCCAAACCCCCCATCCCCATTAAAACAAGATGATATGGTTTATAATAAAGTAAAACAACAATGAAATTAATATTGTTAAATGGTTTTAAATAATGATTATGACTGAAATCATAAAATAAATCTTTGAAACCATTAACATTGTTAAATGGTTTCAAAATGTTATAAAGTGAAACCATTAGTATGGTCTAATGGTTTCGTTATCGTAAAATAGAAAAAATTTGAGTCAAATATTAAAACAAGATGATATGGTTTATAATAAAGATAAAAGGACAATAAAATTAATATTGTTAAATGGTTTTAAATAATGATTATGACTGAAATCATAAAATAACTCTTTGAAACCATTAACATTGTTAAATGGTTTCAAGATGTTATAAAGTGAAACCATTAGTATGGTCTAATGGTTTCGTTATCCTAAAATAGAAAAAATTTGAGTCAAATATTAAAACAAGATGATATGGTTTATAATAAAGTAAAACAACAATGAAATTATTATTGTAAAATAGTTTTAAATAATGATTATGACTGAAATCATAAAATAAAACTTTGAAACCATTAATATGATTAAATGGTTTCAAGATGTTATAAACTGAAACCATTAGTATGGTCTAATGGTTTCCATACATAAAATAAATTTTATGGAGTTTTTTACTTAATTAAATTTTAATTAAATACTTTGAAATCATTAACATTGTTAAATAGTTTCAAGATGTTATAAAGTGAAACCATTAGTATGGTCTAACGGTTTCGTTATCCTAAAATAGAAAAAAAATTGAGTCAAATATTAAAACAAGATGATATGGTTTCTAATAAAGATAAAAGGACAATAAAATAATTATTGTTAAATTATTATTAGTATGTCAAAACCATTTTTGCTCCACTTAATAATTTTTATGTCAATTGTCATAAATTAAACATAATTTTAGTACATGTTTTAGTATACAATTTTAAATCAGAATAAAGATATATAAACATCAAAAAAACATTTTTGTAATATGTACTTTAAATAAACTAAAAAACTAAAAAAAAAAGTAAAAAAAAACATAAAAAAAAAGTTGGATAAATAAACTAAAAATAAAACTAAAAAAAAAAATGGGTTTGGGGGGAGGGGTGGGGATGGGGGGTGCGTGCAGGAAGGGGGGGGAGGGGGGGCGCGCAGCAACTGGGAGGGGCACGCAGTAAAAATGGGTGGGGTGCGTAGAGAAAATGGAGGGGGGGGGGGGCGCGTGAGAAGGGAGATTTGGGGAGAGGGGCGCACAGTAAGTATGGGGAGGGGGCGCATAACAAACCTCCTCCCACATGGGTGAAAGTTAACAAACCCCATATATATATATATATATATATTTCTAATTAAAAACCATAGTTTTTTTTATATAATTAGATGACCGACCGTAACCAAAAAAAAAGGTGACTGACAATTACATCATATTATTATAAAAAAAAAATTGGATTTCTATTGAATTCAAATTTAAATTATAATCAAAATTAGGTGAAACCAAATAATATAAATAAAATTAATATTGTGAAATTTTATGAATAGTGTTAAGAACTTTAAAATAAAAATATTTGGATGGAGCAAATTTTGTTCGAAGTACTTAAAATTATTTAATTATATGTAACACAGTTGGACCTACATGAATAGTAATAAGAACTTTAATTTAAGTACTAGAAATAAAGATGTTCTTAGGAGTTTTATTGATTTGTAAAAAATAAGTATTTGTCACTACAACATTTTTTATCTATGGCAACACATTTTTATGCAACATGTAAAAATGTTGCCTATAAAAAGTATATGCGACATTTTATGAATGTTGTTTTTGTCTTGGAGTAGTTTAGTTTTAAATGGAAAATATTTTCATATGTGTTGTTGTGCGCATGTTTTGAATTTAGTCATGAAGGATGACTTGAAGGATATTGATGATTATGTTTATAGATTTCGCCTTGCTATGTGATTTGTTAGATCTTCAGATTTGAGATTTTCTATAGTTCAAGCAATGTATCGATGAGACATTGAATATAAAGGTTACATTTGTCTCGAAATTGACACTTGTTGGAACTCGACATATTTAATGTTAGTAGCTGCTCTGAAACATGCATGAGACCTTTGAAGAGTTAAGTTTTAGTGAGAAAATTATGTGAATGAATAGACAAAGAAGGGAAAAGGTCTTCCTAGGCAAGATGATTGGAAGCACATAAGCTTAATTCTTCCATTTTTGAAGTTATTTTATGATGCTACAATATGTATGTCATGTTGCTCGATTTAACAAGCAATATTTATATGTTTGAGATCTCGGGTTTTAGAAAAAAGCATTGTGAAAATGCGTAGCTTTAAAGATGTTCATCTACGTTCAGTTGCAAAAGAAATGAAGAATAAGTAAGATAAGTATTGGGGAAATTATAAGAGCTTTAACATGATTTTGTGAATTTTCATACTTGGTGGTCGAGCTCATTGTTTTGTTTGAGCCTTAACATGAATCAAATGATTTTCAATTTATAATTTTTTTTATATGATGATACGATATAAACTTTCAATCCAACCGTAAATTTTATAAAATTCATATTCGTTATAACATTATTAGCAATTGTTGCACCGTGAGAAGACTTGGAAAAGTCTTTCACCTTAGACTTAGACCTGTAATTATTGATTCAATTGAATTTGAACAATCGAAATATAATTTTACAAATTATATTAGGTTGTCGTTGACAAGACCATTATATTATATTTGATTCACCAATTTTTCTAGTAAAAAATATTTTAGATGTATTGTAATCAAACTCTTTAATTGATTGAGAGTTACATAATAAAGTAAAAGAGGAAAACATAAAGACACTCACAATTGTTCTATTGTTATTTATGGACCACAAAGATGTTATAAACTATTGACTTGGAGTATGCCATATAAGTAAAATGAAAGCTATAGAAAACTTCTTTAAGCATGCCATACATAAACAAAATAGAGGTTTAAGAATAATTTAAACTTCTCTTTATAAGATATATTTGGATTTGAAAAGTGTTATAGTGTATTAGTAGACTCACTTTTAGTGATGATTAAATAAAACTCCTTTTTTAAGTATTTAATTTCTATAATTCAAATTATATATTGATGAAAAGATGACTTTATAAAAATGATCAATAAGGTTTTTTGTGTATTAATATTTGTAAATGAGTTGTAAAATATGATATAAATTAATTATTTTGTAGTTAAAATCTTTTTTATCTTACTGTCTCAATTTTATCATGCGTAAAAAATGACTCTGAAAGTATTTTGTATTTACGTTCTATATCTGAGGTATAGATTGTCTGACATTAACTAAAAATTGATGTATTTAATCTATATTATGAATTAAATGTATATCTCCCCTTTTAAATCATACATCTTTTATAAAAAGGATCAAAGGTTACAATTCAGAAGGTTGAATTGTAATTTTAAAATTTATTTATTTTTTGTATGTAGACGACAAAATAACAAATAAATAGAAACTCACACACAAAAAGTGGAGGGATCGCTGTTTTGAACTTTGGTCATATGCGTCTGACCTAATAATTTTAATATTTTTTATTAGTTAAAGCAAAAATATATGGACTTAAACATGAAATTCAATGTGTCTAACTATATCAGAGCCGTAGCCGATAATTTAGAAGTCCCGTGCAAATAATTAATATGGACCCCTACTAAAAAAATTTGTACCAAAAAAAGTAATAACTAATATTTTTTTTAAAAATATCATCTTTTTAAATTACAAATAGCATCAAAATTAAAACTTAAAAAATAGTCATTTATTTGTGTAATTAACATAAACAAAAGCTTTTGGTTGAGCCTCTTGTACTTAAAATTAATTAGTCATTGATTGGACTTCTTGTTTCAACTAAGTGGTATAACTATTAATTTTTTTTTAGACCCCTATTTTTTAAAGACCCGGGGACATAGTCTTACTTGCCTGACCTCAGATACGGTTCTGAACTATATTATATTAAATGCAAAGGTGAAATTCTAAATACTAGGTTGTCTGATAAAAAATTATTATTAAATATCATAAACTCAAGCATTTATGTCTTAATTTTACTTTTGGTAAAAACCTTTTTTTTTACTTTTGGTGAAAACCTTTATTATATTAGGAAAAAAGTTTTTTTAAATATTATATTAAATAATTATGTATGTACATGCATCTGTAGGAGAAAGAATTTTGGTACATGTTCAAACCCTCCGACAGTAGATACATCATACATCAATGTAATTATTTATATTACCAAAATAAATCAAATAAATTATTTACTTAATCTAAATTTTACATACTAAATTTCACAAAAGTACTTGAATTTTCTGTAACATGATATGGAATGTCAATAAAGTGGTTAATATATAAAAAAACTAACGGAAACTAAAATCCTGTTAGAAATATATATATTTATGTTCATGAATGTATAGAGAATTATAATTTTGATGCATAATACAACCCCCTCACAGCACCTACATTAGTTAAATTAATTAAAATATTTATATTACCATTAAAAAATCAATTAATTATTTACAAACTGAAAATTTTACTCATTAAATATTATAAAAGCAATAATTGATTTTCTAGATCCTTCATGGATTAAAAGGAAAAAAAGTGATGTTTTACAGCTACAGTGATAGGTGGAGATTAGTCACATACACCTAATACAATCAACAAATCAACCCAAGCATATCAAATTCGTCTATAAATATAAAAAATTAACAAGACATTATTCACAAAACAAATAAACACAAATAAACACAATAACTAAACACTATGACTAGGCGAAAAGTGCAACTTGCTTTCATTGTCGATGCTGCTGCAAGGAAAGCGACCTATAAGAAAAGGTCAAAGAGCGTGCTGAAAAAAGTTGAAGAACTAAGCACTCTATGCGGCATCGAAGCATGTGGCATAGTTTATGGTCCGTATGAGCCAGAACCTGAGATATGGCCATCCCATGATGGAGTCCATAGCACGCTCATGAAGTTCATGAGCAAAACGGACTTGGAAAGAAGCAAGAAGAAATTCAATCAAGAGGCTTATACGAAACAAAGAATCTCGAAAGCTGAAGACCAGGTAACAAAATTGCAGAAAGAGAACAGAAAAAATGAGATCAAATTGGCTATGTATGAATCTTTTAGAAATAATGGTCAAATTCTGAACAGTGCTTCTATGAATGATTTGAATGATCTTTCTTGGTTAATTGACCATACTTTGAAAGACATTGATAGAAAACTGGAAGACAATGTTCAACTTCAGATGGCACCACCACAACTGCCGCCACCACCTCCACCAGCTGCACCAGCACCGGCTGCTGGCAATGCTGAAATGGCCATGATGATGAATCATGGCCAAATTGGGATGACTGGGAATAATCATGATAACATGCAACCAGGGCCTATGAACTTCATGATGAATGGAAATGGAGGTGAGGAAATTCCATTTGCTCAGCCTCATGATGGAAATGGAGATGATGGATTTTGGAATGACCTAGATGAACTTCTTCCATGAGTGAAACGAATTATGTGCTTTTGAGATTATATGTCTCAAATTTTTATTTTATGATGTTTTGGTTTTAAATTTTGTTTGTTGAATCAAGCTATGAGGTCACCTCATAGCAATTTTGTTGTGCGTGTTTTGTTTCCTTTTCATAAATAAATGTCTCTTTGCTTTTAATTAAATTTTAGGTTATCTGGATTTTAATCTTTTAATATATTATTGGTTTTATTTTAATCTCATAATTAATTATTGTTTAATTTTGAGGTCTCTATCCCTAACTATATATCAATCTGGCAAATAATTTTTGCCCATTAAATATTGTGTAATAACTTTAATTTTCATCACTAAACCATAAACTTCAAAAAAATTTGTCATCTTCGTCACGTACTTCATCACCTTTATCACGAAACTGATAAAACTAAAAGAACTCAACAAACACAATACTCCAATTTAAATTTTATCATCAACCCTCAATTTTCCACTTAATTCAAAATGAAACCAACAAATAAATTAAAAAAAATCAAAAAAACTAATTATTTAGCCTTAACTTTTATTACTACATTTTAATGAAAGTTTGATAACTCTCACGTCACAAACTAACCGCATTTTAATTTGTTGTAGTAATTTATTATCTTTAAAGAGATGAAATCTATGTCAATCCTCTTAAATCGTATCATTTCCTCCATAACTTAATAATGCCTATGGAAAAATATGGAACAAATGTTAAACTTAGCTTGCATGGAGTAAATCTCTCAGTTAAGGTTTATCTCCGATCCGTCTCAAAATTAATTAATTGGCAATCAAATTTAATTTCTATCTCCATCTCTCATTATAAATCTCTTATATAAGTTACATATTTTGGTCGTCATTTTTAATACTTGCTCCTGTCCTTTTTATAAAAAAGATCTCAGAAAATAAAAATCGGTCTTTTTTATAAGAAACACTAGTACTGTGGTACATAATTTCATTTGTATCTTTGTTAATTAAAATCAAATAATTCATTCAAATATTAATGCATTGAGTCTGTTTGGTTCAACCAAGAAGGAGGGGAAGGGAGGTGAGGGGAGAAATTTTTAAAGAGGTGAAGTGATAGAAAATATAATTTATTATGTTCGACAAAATTATTCACACTTTTTTATTAAAATCCTAAATTATCCTTGTTGAAATATTAAAAATTTAGGTTTTATTTTTTTGACAACAAAATTTTTTTAGGTTTTCTACTCATTAGATATTTTTTTGGTTATATATCCTTTAGATTTTTTTTTAACGTAATATATCCATTATAATTTAATCCTTATTTTGAGTTTATCAGATTAAGGATAAAAAAGTAAATTAATCATTCTCTTCCCTCCCCTCGTTAAAATATTAAACCAAACATAAAAATTTAAAATATTCCCTCCCCTCTAAAAACCCGAACCAAACGGGGCCTAATTAGAGAGACATATTTCACATGCTAGTTGGGGGTTAGTTTTGGAATAAAGCATAAAATTTTAGAATTATTAATGAAAAAAAATTAGTTTCCATTGTTATGTATAATTTCCATTGTTATGTATAATTTTTTTCAAATTGTTCCTTATGAAAAGATCGGAGGGAGTAAAATGTATAGTATAGTTGATAGTTGATAGTTGATTTCAAGTACAAAAGAATTTGGTCCACGTTTAGTGGCGGAGCTAGTAAAATTTTAAGGATCGGGTAAAAAAAGTTAATTTATAAATAAAAAATGCAAATTATATAATTCATATTATATATCAAATAATTAAGTTGTTACTAATAAAAATGCATATTATATTGAGAATGTCTCTTTTGATTTTTTTTAGATGTTTTTCATCACAATATTTAGTCATATTTTTGAAACCAATTTACGTGTAAACTTCGTATTTTTTTTTAATTAGTTATTGTATTTATATTTATAATATTATGTGAATCCCTCCTATACAATTTTTTTTGTACAAAAGATAGATTAAAGAAATTTATATACACTAAAAATATGTTTTAAATAAAATATAGTATTTTAGTTTCTCAAAAAACTAATATTTGAATCAATTTAACAAAATAATTATACATTTTAAAACATTGATAAATTATTAAACAATAAAACCTGCTTCAAAAAATAAAATCGAGTAATATTTAATTATTTAGAATTATTAGAAATTTTATTTTACAGGAAAATTGAAGAGGTTAATAACCCTGCAAATAAGAAAGGAATATGACAAACTAAATAAAGGGGGTTTGAAACCTCCGTAAACCGAAGAGCAAGGAAGTAGTGCAAAGTGCACAGACTATTTAGCGAGAGTTTTAAACTGCCGCAAACAAAATGCCGCTAAATAATATAAAACCACCGTTAAATAATATATCTATAAAAAAATATTTTTTAAGGGACGGACCGCAGTCTTACACTGCCCTTGAGGGGCTCCGCCCCTGTCCATGAATTCCCTTCTCTTTTTGTACTTGCTCCTTGTTTTATCTATTTTGGGCGTGGTAGTTTTCATCTGCACCCTATTTGTTTTAAAAAGAAAATACAAAAGAATTTATTAATTGTAGTTTTTTTTGTTTGATGTAAAATTGTAGTTATATATAGTTTTTAAAAGGTAAACAACACTATATATATAGTACCCAAATTATATTATTGTGTATGGCATCCCAAAGATAAAATTCAATACAATATGATATATTTATATTTAAAAAGTTCATATTTTAAATCAATTTTACCTATAAAATATTGTACACGTTAAGTATAAAGAAGTCATCACCATTTTAAAATCATATTCGAAATATATAGTCTTAATTATATATTTAGTCTTAATATGTTTATTTTAGATTTTAAGTTGGTCTTTTACGTTTTAAACGTTTCATATCGGTCCAAAAAGTGCATTGTTGGAACTGGATTGGAACGCCAAATGGCCCTAGATTCAGGAGTTCCCGCTATAGCCGAACACGAGGGAAAGATCGTTTATAACGATATTGACAAGATCGTTTTATTTAGAAATGGGGATGCTCTAAGCATTCCATTAATTATATATCAACGTTCCAACAAAAATACTTGCATGCATCAAAAATCCCAGGTCCCTTGTATTTATAACGTTCGCATAAGTTGGTTCTTTCCGTCAATTTTCTTATTAAAATCGTTTCAATTGGACACGTGTCCAAGTGCCCACGTGTCTGTCCACATATGAAAATCGTCTGCCCTATATGATAAAATTGACGAAAAAGACCAATATGAAATGTTTAAAACTTAATAGACCAACTTAAAATTTAGTCAAAAAAAAAAACTTAAAACTTAAAATAAATATATAAGACCAAATGTGCAATTAAGCAAAATATATGTTTATGCATGTATAGAGAATAATAATTTTGATGCATATTACAACCCTCTGTCCCTCTCACAGCACCTACATTAATTAAATCATTTCAATTATTTATATTACCATTATAAAAAATCAATTAATTAATTATTTACTAACTCAAAATTTCACTCGTTAAATATCATTACAGCACTTATTGATTTTCTATATCCTTCATGGATGAAAAGGGAAAAAAAGGTGGTGTTTTACAGCTTATAGTGATAGGTGGAGATTACTCACATACACCTAATACAAATTAACAAATCAACCCAAGCATATCAAATTCGTCTATAAATATACAAAATTAACAAGACATTATTCACAAAAACAAAAAAAACACAATCAAATCTTCTTTTGCTTTTATTCTAGTCACTAAACACTATGACTGGAAAAAAAGTGAAACTTGCTTTCATCGTCGATGCTGCTGCAAGGAAAGCAGCCTATAAGAAAAGGTCGAAAAATGTACTCAAAAAAGTTGAAGAAATAAGCACTCTATGCGGCATCGAAGCATGCGGTATCATCTATGGTCCATATGAGCCAGAACCTGAGATCTGGCCATCCAACGATGGAATCCATAGCACGCTCATGAAGTTTATGAGCAAAACTGAACTTCAAAGAGGAAAAAACAAACTGAATCAAGAGGATTACGTTAGACAAAGAATATCGAAAGCTGAAGACAAGATAACAAAACTACGCAATGAAAATCGAAAGGATGAGATGAAATTGGTGATGTGTGAATCTCTAAGAGATGATAGCCATATTGATCTGAACAAATCTTCGTTGAATGATTTGAATGATCTTTCTTGGTTTATTGATTCTACTTTGAAAGACATTGATAGACAAATGGAACAACTTCAACTGGCACCACCACAACTGCCGCCACCACCTCCACCACCAGCACCAACACCTAGCAATGCCGAAACGACAATGATGATGAATCAAGGCCATAATGGAATGACTGGGAATAATGATGCCATCATGCAACCAGGGCCTAATGGAGAGGAGACAATTCCATTTGGTCAGCCTAATGATGGCAATCTTGAAGATGAATTTTGGTCTAGCCTACCACCTTTACCTTGAGTGATCATGATTTATGTGTTTGTTTTCATTAGCTTTTGATGTCTCAATTTTTAATTTTAATGTTTTAGTTTTATATTTTGTCTGTTGAATTAAGTCATGAGGGTGTGGTATGTCCTTGAGTGCAAATCATTAGTACAATATTTGCAACTCTTGACACCCTCTTAGTAATTTTATGTTTTGTGTGTCGCTCCTTTTCATTAATGAATGTCTCTTTGCTTTTTAATTTTAGGTTAATCTGGATTTTGATCTCTTAATTTATTTATTAGTTTTATTTTGATCTCTTAATTTATTATTGTCTTATTTTGGTCCCTAACTTTACTTTAATCAACCAAATAAATCATTTCCTTTAAATTTTGTGAAATAATATTAACCTTCATCACTAAACCGATAAACCCAAAAAAATTATCAACTTCATCACATCATTCGTTACCTTTATCCTCCAATTGCATTTAATTTGAGGTGAGAGTCGCAACTTGTTAGATCTAATACTAAATGCTTGCAAAATTGAACTTTAGTGTTAGTCTAGTGAGTTTTCTTTACATGAATTTCCCCTTTGAATTATGAGTTCAGGTTTTGGATTCATGGGAAAAGTAAAATTTAAATTGGATTATTGAACTTCTCAAGTTTTTCTAGGGTTTCAAGGTTAATTTGGTGATGAAAATGGTGACCAAGATAAATATATTTTTCTTCATAAATTTTAACAAATTAAAAATGATTTATTCGATAGACAAAAGTATAGTTAAGCGTAATGAAATATAAGTTTAGTCTTTATGCGTCGATGATGTAAATTTTTTTTATACAATGCACATGTTACATCTACGTAACATGATTTAATTAGATGCACATGTTACATCCAAAAACTAATTAGATGCACATGTAAAATAATTTTATACCGTCGGTACATATAAATTAAATCCATAATTTTATATGGATATGGAATCCATAATTAATTATAGTATCAAAATGAAATCAACAAATAAAGTAAGAAATAAAAAATCCAATTTAGCCTTAATATGAAATCAACAAATAAAGTAAGAAATAAAAAAATCCAATTTAGCCTTATATATGAAATCAACAAATAAAGTAAGAAATAAAAAATCCAATTTTGCCTTAATATATATGAAATCAACAAATAAAGTAAGAAATAAAAAATCCAATTTTGCCTTAATATATATGAAATCAACAAATAAAGTAAGAAATAAAAAATCCAATTTAGCCTTATTTATGAAATCAACAAATAAAGTAAGAAATAAAAAAAATCCAATTTAGCCTTAATTGTGAATTTATTACTACATTTTATTTTAATGAAAGTTTTATAACTCACGTCACAAACTAACCGCATTTTGTTAGTAAAAAAAAACTAACCGCATTTTGTTGTAGTAATTTCTCACTCGGCTCACTTTCACACATCAACTAATTTAATTTATTTTTTTTTATTTTCACCACCAATTTAATCTGGTTCGGAGTCAGTTTTGGTATCAAAATGTTTCAGATTCCTCTTGATCACAGTTGTAGGGGATCGAACCGTAATCCTCCCTACCAAATTCAGCGTCTATTACCAGCGAACCAACTAACGATTAATTCGATTAGTTTAATTTGTTTATCTTTAAGGTCTATTTGGTTTAACCGAGGGGAGGAGAGGCGACGAGAGAGATTTTTAATATAATGATGTGAAATAAGATAAAATATAATTTATTATGTTGACAAAATTATCCTCACATTTTTATTAAAATCCTGAAATATTACAAATTTACGTTTTTTTTACAACAAAAAAATTTAGATTTTCTACTCATAAGATATTTTTTTCGACGTAATATATTCATTATAGTTTAATCCTTATCCTAAATTTATAAAGTTAAAAATAAAAAAATAAATTAATTTTTTCCTCCCCTCTCTTCCAAAAACTAAACAAGACATGAAATCTATGTCAATCCTCCTAATGATGCCTATGGAAAAACAAGGAACCAATGTTAAACTTGCATTATAAATCTCTCATTTAAATTTTATCTCCGTCTCAATAAATTGGCAATGAATTTTTTTTTGTCTCAATAAATTCTTTTTCTTACACAAAATAAATTCTTTCTTTTTTTTTTTGACCAAAAATAAAATGTTCATTCATTTAAATTGATAGAGTACATCTATGTAATACAAATTCATAATAGCTAAAAACAAAAAGAATGAAACTGCAAACAAACTCACAATATCCATGTTAATAGCATAAAACGGCAAATTACATATGCCTACAAATGTGATTGTATTGAAGCGTCCGGAATACCCAAGCCTCCGGATCTGTAGCGTTGATGACACCAAAATCATTGATTGGATCTGCACTGAATCGAAATTAATCTTTCAACCTGAAAAAATGGACACCGCACAAAAGAAGGGAAATACACCGTACAAAGACGGGAAAACAAAACAAAGTCACACTAAGACGATAAACTTAATATATGTGAAAATTACTTATTTTGATGAAAAGAAAAAGAAAAACAATTTGAAAGGGTGATTTCGGATCAAAAATTAATCCTAGACCATCCCTCTTTGGTAGATGAAGAAGAAAAAGATAAAAATAGGGTTAAGAAAGAATGGGCGGTGGAAAATTCTTTCTTTTATATCAATCAAATTTAATTTTTATCTTGGTCTCATTATAGATCTCTCATTTAAGCTCATTGATCAATCCATCATCAAAAACATAGTTATACGGAATGCACAATTGAATCAAATTGATTTAGTGGTAATTGACGTTGGATTTAATAGAAATGACTACAGTTCGATTCCCGTAACTATATTTGAAAGAAGACTGAAATCATTTTATATCAGAACATGCCCTGAAAACTTGACTACTAGAGTGCTCTTCCTCTAGAAACTAGAAGATGAAAAAGAAAAAAAAATGCACAATTGAACATCCTTCTTTTCATAGAAATGCTTATTTAATCTCTTACATGTATAATGAAACAAAGATAAAACAAGAGCTTATAACACAAAATAATCTATATCAAGTAATAAAACCCGCATTGAACAATCAAGCACAATCTAATAACATAATCTCTCCATCATCTATCACAATTATAAGCAAAAATCCATTTTTTAAATTTATTGAATAATTAATGTATCTGATTTATAATATGAACCAAATACATCGATCATTTATTCAATAAATCTGAAAAATAGTATTTTGCGTATAATAATAGCAAGAGAGAGTATGTATGTATGTATTTTCAAGTTGGAAAGTGATTCCTCGCCTCCATATCCTATCTTGCAACTAAATCTGTGATGGTTAATTCATTAGTTGAAAATAAATTATGACTCGCGGGCGAAGAATCTAATTTAAGTGTAACATTGTTTTCAACGTAAAAGCCAGGAACCTTCGGCGTTGGCAATAATTTATCACCATTTAACATTAGAACCACAGATGAAATGTCTGGTCTATCTTCCGGTCTTTGTTGAACGCATAATAACCCGATTTGTATGCATCGAATGACTTCAGAAGATGTACATTGTTCCCCTAAGCCTTCATCCAATAGTTCCAATGCCCTTTCTTCTGTCCATAATCTCCATGCCTATAATGGTTAGAATCAAATTAGTGAGTAGGTCACAATTCGTATCTCTATGTTTGATTCTACAGCGATGAAAATTGATTTTGATCAAATGAAGCTGAATATGTATATATAAGAAATTTGTGAGGTCATAATGCTTACATATCCAAGAAGATTGTGGTAATATTCTGGGTCTGAAAATTCTGTGTTCTTCTTCCCGGTCACTATCTCGAGTACTATCACACCATAACTAAAGACATCCGATTTCATAGAGAATTGTCCACGACCAGCGTACTCTGGAGGCATGTAACCACTGAATATACAATTTTCAAAGTACGTATTACTTAACATACAGTGCAATATTCAAGAAGAGCGTAATAAGGTAGAAACTAACTTACTATGTTCCGGACACCCTATTTGTGTTTGCTTCAACTTGATCTCCAAAAAATGTTCGAGCTAAACCAAAGTCCGCTATTTTTGGATCCAAATTTGCATCTAGTAATATATTGCTAGCTTTTAGATCTCTGTGGATTATCCTTAACCTAGAGTCGCGATGTAGATAAAGAAGTCCCCAAGCAATGCCACTGATAATATTGAAACGCTTATTCCAATCGAGTGACATCCTTTTGATTTCATCTAGTTAATTAAACACATTTAGAATAACACTTGCAGTCTTAGAAATTTGGTAAACTACAAATAAAAAAAATTTATCGCGAATATTTAGAATAAATTGTAAAAGCTCGAACCAAAAATAAAGTAGTCCAAGCTTTTGTTAGGCATATATTCATATATTAACATTGTTTCTCCTCCTTGAATGCAGCATCCAAGAATCTTGACAAGATTACGGTGTTGAAGTTTGACGATCAATGCAACTTCATTTTTGAATTCCTGTAACCCTTGTCCTGATTTCTTCGAAAGCCTTTTCACAGCTATCTCTTGTCCATCTACCATAGTGCCCTAAAAAATAAAACAATGTTCTATTGTTAGCAAGTATGTAACCAAAGTAAAATAAGTAATTGATTTGTTCATTTTGGTCACCTTGTATACCGGTCCAAAACCACCTTCTCCGAGTTTGTTACTGCTCGAAAAGTTGTTAGTAGCTTAAACCAAGACGGACAAATTGAATGTTGTTAAATCAAGGTCTTCCTTCCTTGATTTAGTATTGCAAATTTTGCTGCAAACCTTTCTTGCAACCCCTATTTGATTAGTTGAATATATAAACATTATGTAAACATTTTTTGTTTGATCTATTTTGGTGTATACATTAGATTGAAAATTATGTAAGTGTATATACCTGGATTTTTAATAGTCAATATGGATAAAAATGTAACTAATCCAAAAATAATCACACCAAGTGTGATTCCTATTATCTTATAATTCTTGTGGTTTCTGTGACCAATTGCTGGATGTTGATCTGAAAGATAAACAACATGATTAATTTTATAATAACAAATGTATCTCTATACATTAGTAACTTCCTATGCAAGAAAGTAAAAAGTTGAGTACCTAATTCTGAAGGAGGGACTCTAACATAAAGATCTTGTCCCCATTTAGAGAATTTTCTTACATCCATCAGATTATTAAACCATATCAGACATCCACTTCCTCCGTTACGGATATCGGTATTTGCATACGCTACACACGAACCATTTCTCAGACATGAATTCTGGCATTCCTCAAGATTCAACTTCATACTAAACCATGACGAAGACGTATCTGGCACTTTCATAAGTGTGTACTTCAAGAAGCCGTCTGCGTAACTAGGTTTCTTCATTCGAATACAACCGTTCGACCAAATTGATAGATTCCACTCTTGAGGAAATTTTGGAGCATATCCTTTCATGCATTCACAATTGGTATGGTTATTAGTACCATCAATATTGCATACAGAATTTGCACCACAAAATGCATATATTTGACATTCATCGACGGTCATTGGTAAAACTTGTCTGTTTCTTGATTGACTTGTCCAAAACAAATTTTGTGCTGGTCCATAAGGCATCAATTTCAGTACACTGAAAATTGAACTGTCGAGAATTTCGTACTCATAATACACTTCTTTTTCATTGAACACAAAAATTTGTGACAATACAGGACTTGAACCTGGTGATCCAGCCAATGATTGACCATTCCATGGCCCTGATCTGAATATTATATCAGAGGATCCATTGAACATAATGACTTGTGGATATCCTCTTAGATCGACTCTTGTAGTGATTTCTCCCTTAGAAGGATCATAAGCACTTTTCCAAGATGATATATATCTTTCTAGACCAGTTTCTAAGTCCCATCCAAGCTTCATTCCTAACATTATTGTATCACAAGAATAATCAAAACTCTTATTTCATTCCTTAGCATACATGCCAATTTTTAAGATTGAGTTAGGCCTAACTAAAATTTTACAAACCAAACATTAGTTTGTCCAGTGGCAATCAGCGCTGGGCTTGGTGGGGAGGACCACGGTTCGATCCCCCGCAACTGTGTTCTGGAGGGGGCTAGAACCACTTGATGCCAAAATTGACCCCCGAATCAGATTAAATTGGTGGTGAAAACAAAAAAAAAAAATTACGACTAATAAAGGCAGTAATACCTGGCATCAACGTATCGCCGGGATAATCAAAACTTTGCCACAAAAACCTGTCTTTTTCAGTTTCCTTTCTACTCTTCACTACAAAATTTCCAATATCCAAGATTTGAGCAATAGGAGTACTATTCCATGCTATGCTTGATATATTAGATGACCAAATAGTTCTATTTACATCATTGAAAAGCAAAAGAGTCCCATTTTCATTGAGCCTCAAAACTCCTTTGTTATGTTTAAGAGGTTTTTCATTGTTTGCTACCCAAACAACTGTTAAAGGGGTCACATTCCTATACCATATACCTAAGTATCTTAATCTTTGTGTTGAATTTTGAGGACTAAAGAAACCCACTTCAATAATTCCATTTGATGAAACTAAAGTCTCACCATCTTTGATAGATTCACCAGCTTCTAAAGTGTCTAGTGAAGTTGAAATTCTTGTAGTATAGGATAATATTATGAACCAAATAAATAATAACATTTTCATGTTATGCACCATGTAACTTGATTTTGAAGAAATTATGATGAGTTGAATGGTTTTTGATTATATATAGAAGAATTGTGAAAAGATATTAGAATTAATGGCAAGTGCATCAACATGATAAGTTCAATAATTTGAGAGGACTTTTTCAACTTTAGGAAAATTTCAAATTTATCTATGATTAAATAAAGGGTCCTACAAATAAATGTATGTACTTCACTTAAGTTATGATTTTTTCCCTATTGTTGTTGGAAGTTAAGTACTTAGATTTGGATCAAACATTTTGTTGGTTGTCTCTTAAATAGATCTACCTAATTTAAGTCTACTAGCAATGTCGTCATCGACAAGTTTAGGTCTTTGAGAACGATTGAGGGTAAGATCGGAAGACTTATTGAATAGACTGATAAGGAGTAGATAGAAAATCGAGATCCGACCCAACAAAAAATCATTTGGGTGGCTATGGTCGAGTCAACGGGTAAAACTATTTTACACTAATTAGAATAACAAAATATTAGAAGTGACACAAATGTGATAAAACTGGATACAACAAAATAACAAGGTACCAATGCAGTAATTCACACTTCATTTTCAATAAATTAAACAGATTCAGATAAAAAATATCACAATAATTTGATAAATTGTAACATTTTATCATATCTACTCATGCTTGTTTTAAAAATATAAAATCTTTTTAGGATTTAAGTTTCCTAAACATAATTTTTAAGCAGAATATGGAATCCTTAAGGCCATTTTTTGAGCAAGCCAAGGTCTTTGTGGTTCTGGATCGATGAAACCATGCATGAGAAACTGCTCAGCTTCTTTATCCTTTAACACTCTAGCCCATTTCACCCGTTTCGAGGGAACAAAACCCGGTCCAAAACACCTATTATTGCACATAGTAGTATTAATCAGGAATATATTTGAAAGAAAACGCTAAATATGTCTTATAATTTGAAATGAAACTTATATTTAGAGACGGAGGTAATGTAAAGATTGAGTTAGAAATTATGTACCTGTATTCATAGAAGCAAGCACTTTTTTCATTCTCAACTTTTCCCCAATTATTCCATCCAACAGGCTTTATACAATGATCCATATAAGTAAATGCAAAAACTACTCGTCCAAAAGGTCCCCATGGCCTTCCAAGATATGCATATGAACTTCCTCCATTGCCTGTGATAACACACCTGCAATAATATCGGTGTCAGATTGAATTTGTACGTAACACTGACACTTCAGATTGAACACGTGTCTGGTGTGTGACACATACCAGTGTCAGACACCGATATGACATTAACACATACAGTTACATTGAACACCTCTTTTTATTTTGGTTATTGTTAGTGACAATGTCGTGTTTGGTTTATGTGTCTGTATCAGTGTTTCATAGATCGTAACTAGATGAAACTAGACACGATGACTTACCTTAGAAAAACATAACCAGTTTTTTCATGTGGAGAGTTTCTGCTTTGTGCAGTTATGAATCCTCCAGACTTGCAGTGGATATGACAATGCTCCAAGAGTGCAGTGCTATTACCAAAAATGAAGTCCACACTTCCTTCAATATAACAATCTTTCAAATATTGTTTTCCATAATGTAAATACAGTGTGTCCTGCATCATAACCAATGAAGAAGCTTATAACTTTGTCAAATTATTAGTTTTTAGGATGTATGTATTTCAAATTCTCTAAATTAAATTTTAGCAAAATAGTTATGGTTTTAATATCTAAATAATTATGGTTTTATACACATTAGAGCAACTAGGTTTTACGCTAAAAGGTTTGTTTGGATTGACTTATTTAAACTTATCTACTGGTACAAGTATTTGTGAGATTGTTTGATTGAGCTTATGAAAACATCTTATAACATGCTCATAAGTTGAAACAGCTTATGTCCATAAACTCTCCGAAATAGGTTATCAAAACCATTTATATGAAAATAATTTCACTTGATTTCATCTTTTGTTGAAGAAATAGGTTATACATTAGCACTTATATAATAAGCGACAATGCTATAGAGCTTAATTAAGCTATTTATCCAAAAAGGACCTAAGAAATGCTTATTTACATCAAGAGAGTGAAGCTACCTGCCATCCAAGGAACCTGCAATTATAGAATGCACATCTATCGGCTGTTACTCTAACTGCCACAGCTTGCCCTGAACCCTGCCATGAAATAAAAAGTAGGGAAAAAAATTCTGCATAAAGCTTATGAAGATACTGATAAATATGTATATCCAAACCATAACTTAAATTTAAAACTCTATGAGTACTAACTCCATTTGCCAATTTACTTCTGTCCTTGAAAATTGGCAAACCCTCTAATAAAGAAAAAGCTTCAAATGACAGAGGGGTCCTTGGTAAAATTAAGTTATAAGCTAGCCGATAGCTTAAAAACTAGCTTATAGCTGATGTTTAATAGCTGAAAGTAGAGGTGTTTGCAGTGTAGTTTTGATCGGTTTTGGGGCAAAAAATCATCTGATCCAATTAACTACATGAGAATCGCCCAAATTGCTTAAAATGTGAAACGTTCAAAATAATTAGTCCTTAAATCAACAACCACAGCCACAAATCTGTCTAGTCGTATAAAATAAGCACATGCTCAATCGGCAAACGATGGTTTTGGAAAAAGGTCTAAGATAACAATTTATACTGCAACTGCAATATCAAAGTTTTTGAAGTCTATGCAACCACAACACGACCTCAACGTTCAAATTATATTGAACTGCATTTCTCTGCAATATCAAGGTTCTTGACGCGACGCTACCACAACTTAAAACCTTGCACAATACCAATGTAATCCAACAAAATAACGAGAAAGAAACAAGCTAGTTAAACAACACCTTAAAAAACACAAACATATACCTCAGGAGAAGAATTCTCAAAAGTAATATTCTCCGCAATAAAGTCTTCCTCTTCAACAATAGTACTTCCACATCCAAAAGTCCCATTCCCTATCACCTTAGAACCCTGCAACAACCAACAACAAAAAAGTTCGAATTTTGACACAAACCCACTTTTCAAAGCTAAGAAACACAAACACCGACACCAGACACGATAGACGACACCAGTAATAATTTGCATACTAAAATTATTCATGTGTCTGTTGTGTCATATGTGGAACACCAAACACGCATTACATATGAAATGTATGTAGGATTATGAACCTGTTTGAATTGACTTATTTGATCTTATCTACGGACATAGGCTTTGTGATACTGTTTGGGATAATTTATGAAAATAGCTTATGATAACTTTCATAAGTTTTTTTCAGCTTATTTTCATAAGTTCTTCAATATAGCTTATGAAAACAATTTGTATCATATATATAAAAACAATTTATCTTTATTTTATTCGTTGCTATAAAAAATAGCTTATGTAAGCTTATAGATAAACGCTTATCATAATAAGTGTATCCGCTATAAGCTGCAAATAAGTTGTTTATCCAAACTAGCCCGATATATATAAGTAACATCAAGAAAATGCATGAACCTACTTGGTGGTGATCAATTTTATTGGCAGTATTGTTCCATGTCAGAACAGTATCTTCAGGACACAAACCAGCAAAAGTGATGAAGTTCTTAGTCTTTGCAATATATAGTGGTTGCCGGTAGATTCCCGGAGATATCCTTATCACCATCCGGCGAGTGTTCCCGAGTGGCACTGCATCAATGGCTTCTTGTACTGTTCTGTAGTTTCCTGTTCCATTTTGTGACACTGTCAATATATAAGGTGCCATTTTTGGAACTTTTTTTTTTTTTTCTGTTTTGTGAATATTATTGTGTTTGTGAATTGTTGTGAGTGTTGAATATGGTTTGTAGCGGAAACAAAACGCAGAGAAAAAAATAGACATACAGAAACAGAATCTAGTACTAGGAAAGATTCTGTTTTTATCTTATGCATATAAATTTTAGATGGTTTCTTTATTTTTCATTTTCATGTTATAGTAATAGAATTGCGTTTTAGTATTCAATATTCATCATGCAGAATTCATGGTGGAAATCTATCATGCTGAATTCATGATGACTTTTAAATAACTTTTTCAAACACATATTTATGTTTGTTAACGTAGTTCCACGTGATTTTGCAAAAGTTAGAAGTTATATTTTTATATTTATCATCGAATGCAGTGTCATTGATTAATCTTTTAATGGATAAATTTGAGGTGTTTCAAAAGATGTGACAGTTGTTTTATTGATTTACAGTTTCTACAAAGTGATCGAAGCAAAATTTAGTTAAAAAAATGAAACTTAACCGTTCAAGTATATCATCTGAATTACTACAAGTAATTGATTCTGCAAAATTACAAAAGATTACAATAATTTTTTGATATTCTCATCCGTAATTCAAAACATAAAGTTATATTTTAAGTCATTCTAAATATAAAGAATCACTGAATATCATACACCATTTATATCGATCACATTACTAATGAAATAAATTAGTTTATTCCGCTTAAAAAAATCATCCGATATTATTGACAAAGGGAAAATATAATCAAAAGAAAATAACGAAAAGTCTAGGAGGATGAAAATATTTTATCTAACAATATTTTTTTTAGTTTTCATCCTCTAATTCTTAAGGAATGAACCTTAATAGGTTGAATCATTGTCATTTCTAGTAAATTCAACGTCAATCATCACTAAATCAATTAACATTCGGTAATTAATCTAACAATATTAGTAGCATGGTCGGTTGATCTAGAATTTGTATACCATAAATTATTTTCTTATAATCAACACCAAATCAAGATTATTGATGAAAATTAAAATAAAACAGGGCCCACAAAACAAAAATAGGAGCATTCTACGGATCCACATGTACAATCGAAAAAAGTGACAACCACTGTTTTTTTCAGACAATAATAAATCATTAAAAAAATCAAACTTTATATCCAAAATCATCATCTTCTTCTTCAATCTCAATCTCAATCTCAATCCATTCTCTGATCTCAAAACAAACCAAAGAAAATGTCTTGGTTTGGTGGTGGTGGTGGTAGAAACAACAACAACAACAACAATGATGAAAGTGTTGATGATTTCGATGAATATGATCCAACACCATACGGTGGTGGTTATGATATTCACCTAACTTATGGTCGTCCAATTCCACCTTCTGATGAAACATGTTACCCTTCTGGTTCATCAAATGATGATTTTGATTATGATCGTCCTCAGTTTGAATCTCAATCTCAACCTTCTGCTTATGGTGATGAAGCTCTTGCTACTGAATATAGTAGTTATTCTAGACCTAAACCTAGACCTGGGTATGGTGGTGGTGGTGGTGGTGTTGGTGGTGGTGGTGGTGGGAGGAAACAGGGATCTGGGTATGGTGGTGATGGAGGTGAGGGAGGTGAATATGGATCTGGGTATGGTGGTGCTGGTGGGAGGAAGGAGGAAAGTGAATATGGGTCTGGTTATGGTGGTGGAAGGAAGCAAGATTCTGAATTTGGATCTGGGTATGGTGGTGGTGGTGGGAGGAATGAGGAAAGTGAATATGGGTCTGGTTATGGTGGTGGAAGGAAGCAAGAATCTGATTATGGTGGAAGAAGGAATGAGGAATCTGAATATGGTGGGAGGAAGGAAGAATCTGAGTATGGATCAGGATATGGTGGGAGGAAGCAGGAATCTGAATATGGATCAGGGTATGGGAGGAATGAAGAAGAGAATCAAGGTTATGGGAGGAAGAATGAGTATGAGAGTGGTGGATCGGAATATGGATCGGGGTATGGTGGTGGGAGGAAGAAGAGTGGTTATGGGGAGGAAGAAGGGTATGGAGGTGGAAGGAGTGAGTATGAGAAGAAACCTAGCTATGGAAGGAGTGAGTATGAGGAGAAGCCTAGCTATGGGAGAAGTGAGTATGAGGAGAAGCCTAGCTATGGAAGGAGTGAGTATGAAGAGAAGCCTAGCTATGGAAGGAGTGAGTATGAGGAGAAACCTAGCTATGGTTATGAGCGTCCTGAGAGGCGTGGTGGTGATGATGACGATGAGGGCTATGGACGTAAGAAATATGTGAGTACTCTTACTATTGCTTTGAATTGATAATTGGTATAGTTTAAATTCTTGAGAAAAATGGTATTTTTATCCTGGCCTAATAGTTTATCTTACTTTGATTTAAACTTTGCGTATGATGATTCACTTAAATTATTATTATAGTGTAATTGTTTGAGCTAATTGCTAATTTGGTATAGTGTAGGGGTGTTATACTTATCTCATGACATAAACACTTTTGTAATTGTTTGTAAGAGATTATAGATGTAGTTTATAATATGCCTATAAGTTGTGTTGGTTTGAGCTAATATGCCTATAAGTTGTTGTGTTTGATAAACACATTTGTAAATGTTTGGAAGAGATTATAGAAGTAGTTTATTATAAGCCTATAAGTTGTGTTGATTTTGATAAGCTTTGTGCAACATCGATCTAATAGAAATATGTGGAATTTTCCCATTCCCTCTTTGGTTGTAGAAACAATTTACATGGCTTTTTTTTTTCAATTGTAGCAACGTTTATATATTTTCTTATATAGCACGTTTTTATGCGCTTATTGAGTAAGCATTTAATTGAACTGATTATCCTGGTGCCCCAATTCCTAAATGCTATGTAGTCAATAGTTGGTTTGCATAGGGGCTCCTAGGTGCTACGCAAACCCCCACTGGCACTGCGTTGCTTTTTTTAGTAGCATCTGTAGTGGTCCAATAATGATTGTAGGCTGTAGCAGACACTATAGTGAAGCGCTTGTAAAATTCTGAAACTTATAGTTGTTTCTCTGTTAGCTAGATAATTTCCTTTCAGTTGCTTCAGTCTATGTCATTTAAATCAGCTAGGTTCTATTCAAAATAGTTTGGTTACAAGGTATTGAATATGGACGGTATCAAAAACTGTTATACTGTTTTTTTCGTACCTTCTTTTGGCAGATATGAAACAAGGAAATAAGACACAAAGATCTGGTTGAATCTTTGTAGTCACAGTACCTTGTCTTTGTAGACGGGATGGGATTGAGTGACTTTAGGGAGGGAAAGTCGCCATGACTTTCTCTCTATCTCGCTTCTATATTACTCTCTCCCTCTCTCATCCCAGCTACCATTTTTCTTTCATCATTCTCTCACATAAAATACTCCATAATATATTAAAGTTACCATAACTTTCCCTCCCTAAAGTCACATAACTTGGCCAACACTTCTAGTTCTCTTGTGTAGTTTCTTCAATGCATTTTCCATTGTTTAATGAAGTTTTTGAATTTCTATCACAAAATTCTCTCAGTTGTTTTGGCATGTTGGTTCTTTGCATTATTAATGACCAACGGTTTCTTCATAGTCGAAAATCCTTAGTACCCAGACAACATTTTATAGTTTATGAAACAATATATGGATTAATGTTTAGTGAGTTTGTTAGGGAGACTGACTACATTTAATTGTGCAAGGTTTATACATTTAATAATTCGTAACAAGTATCTCTATCTGTATGTAGTACTATGCGCATTTCATTGTCGTAAAAATAAAGAAGTATTTTATGGTTTTTGCAAGAAGAGTAAAATGATACTCAATAATTGTAAATATTTGAGTTAGTGTTTTCATTAAATGATCTTCTTACCATCGCAGGGAGGAGACGATGGCTCTGATGACGACGAGGGAAGGAAGAAGCATCACCACAAGAGTCACCATCGCAAGAACTATGATGACGAGTAATCAAAATGACCGACGTTTCTGTTTGTGTGAAAGTCATCCCATAATTACCTACTAAATAAAGGGTTGACACATCATATCTTCATGCTTGTTTGGACTATATTATGAAGTCTTGAACTTTCAGAACTATTGGTCTAAACTAAATGTATTACTGTTTGGCTTTTGAGTTATCATAATATCCCTAATGTTTGAGTTGTTGTGTTACACTATTTCTCTCCCGTTTGGAATTATTATAATATCCATAATGTTTGAGTTGTTGTGTTACACTATTTCTCTTTGTTTGGAAAAGTTTGAATTTGATTACACCTTATATGATTTGGCTTCCTAATGCATCTCACGGATTCGCCGTGCTTATTTAGTTTGATAAATGAAGATATTGCAGTTTCTTATGAGAAGAAATGTTGTTAATTTAAGATCATGTAAATCAGAAACAGCAAAAGCAACCTTATTCATCAAGGTTACATAGTATTAGATGCACTTTGAGGGACGGCACAAATCGAACAATGCAAGGAAAGTTGAGTTACAGGTTTATAGCATGTTAATGTTCTATCTTTTGATTGATAATTGATGGACCAGGCATTTTGAAGGAGAGAAATGTAACAAAAGATGGAAGAAGAGAGTTCACAATTGATTATTATTGTTTTGTAATGTCTTGTGCAATGCCTGAAATGTTAAGCGGTGGTGTATATAATGCTTATGCTTAAAAAATGTCTCTGATATGGTTTGAATTAAAAGCAATTGCGGTCCTTAAACATTTGATCATAAATTCGATCTCTCAATCGTACGAATTAATTTCTACAGTTGTGCGCGAAAGATGAAAGATACCAAGTGAAAAAATAATGCAACAAAATGGAACTGGACAAAACAATTTTCCGTAAGCAGCGCCACATCCCTGTGCCGTCAGCTATATAGATAACCAAGGGAGAAATCACTGAATATCATTAGTTACCAAGACCTGTAATTAGGTTCATCATGGAAACTTGCCAAAGAACATGAAAAGCATGTTGCATTTAGCATTTTGTTTTCTTGTCTGCTTTTAACCTCTTTCAAATGAAGATGTAGTTATATTTTTCAATCCTAAACAAGTTAAAGACCATATATAAATATTGTTGCTTTTATCATTTGTATTTTCAATTTTGAAGGTTCTCATTGAATTTTGTATCAACTATTAAATCATCAAGGAATGAACCAGTGCATAGATTGGGTGTAAAAGAATAACTTATGATTATAAATTGAAATTGTAAAAAAATATATATTATAAATTAAAGAACCTTGAAAATGTAACTATTGTTTCTAAAATCTACAAATATGTAAAAGATAAAGATGAACTAATCATATATTTGAATACCTGAGGAATAGACAGGCAATCAGAATTAGAAAATAAGAAGAAAAAAATGAACAAATTTGTGTGAGGGAACTTAGAGTAGCTTCTTCCTCTCAAAGAATGCCTTCAAATGCCATAGTTGCAAAGCAGCCACGGACAAGCAAAGCATAATTGAAAGGAAACTGAAGGTGAACATCCTGGAATTGGTTATTTTGTTAAGATCTTGCATTTCTTCTTCCCTACGGATAAAAATGTCATCAAAATTGGTGAAAAGAATTTCAAAATAATATAGAAATTCTCTTGCTTCAATATAGACCATCGCTATGAAATAGAAATATGGCGGTGACATACTGGACAACATTTTTTCTGATGCACTCTAATCCATTAAATGATTAGAAAAGGAAATAAGGTAAATGACAAGAACTATCTTTGTTAAACCTATATGCATTACAATAATCATACATGGATAACCAATATATATAGATGAATGTAGTAATATCTAAGTAAGCAGAAGTCACGAGTCATGACATTTATACCTTTCACGAAGATAAAACATCTCGTCGTGGATGGCTGAAACAGTATCATACAGCTTCTTCAATTCAAATTCCATTATCTAAAACAATGGGAATATATAACATATTAACAAACATAAGAAAAAAATACTTCATTTATAAATAAAAAAATACCTATAACTTACGAAGGTGAAACAAATTAGGGTGGTGGTATTTAGAATGTGCTCACTGGTTTGTGTTTATTCATATTAAACGTTGTAACCAAACAAGGAGTTATAACAACAGCCACAAATAAACAATGATGCAACAAATGTTCTCGCTTGTGGGATTTGACATTTTAAGCAAGAAAAATACACAGCCAAAAGTTAAGAATTGATAGCTAAAATAAAAGTTGGATTCAACTTCAAAACTGTGATATAACACAATCTGGGTTACTGGCAGATTCTTTCTCATACAGGTTATGCCATTACTTATTTTCTATGAAGCCCAAATACTTCAAAAATGGAGATTACAAGTGTCAGCCACATTTCCGATACTGATAGGCATCCTATACTAGTATACTTCCAGAAAATCTACCCATAACATATCAAACAATTTTTTAAATTCTTTTTGGAAATATTTTCACCAATTCTTCTCAAATACATCTTTAATACTTCTTTCCAATTAAAGACATTGTTGTCTTATGGATACGATACGCCTTACTAACTAAAGGCACAAAATTGTATGGTTTTGTGACACATTCATAGTAGAAATAATATATTAAGTCCCGTAAGTGTAGCTCAGTTGATAGCTTCCAGAGACAATATTGGAGGGGCCGGGATTTGAACCCTGGAATCTCCACACTTCTCCACACTTAAAGTGTGTGAGTCTAGTCAGTAGGCTACTTGACAAAAAAAAATTAAAAAAAAAATTCAAATATAGGTGGGGAAATAAATGTAACTATGCCCTTGTAATGATTACAAGTGGTTTTTTTGTAAATTGTGATCATGCCTATATGTCATTCAGGTAATATGCCTATATTTCTGGATGCATGTGTAAGGTTCAAAGAAAACGTTTTCAATAAATCCAATCAGAGAGCAATATATTGTAACAGTTTCTCATTAAGTTTGCATAAATGTATCGTTGATTAATTATTGTAATATAGATTCGAAAATGTTTCCAACATTCTAAATACAACATCATCAATATCTAGTCTCGGGACTGGCTTTGTAACTATTTGTAATAAAACACATCACAGACAGAGCTAAAATGCAATAGTTATAACAAATTACGAATAATATACGTCTGAGTGCAAAGTCAAGGAACAAAAGAACACTACTTACTTCAACCTGCCCTTTCTTGGCAACCTTAGACCAGTCTGTAGAAGCAACCCCAGATCGCCAGTCAAATTCAATGGTCACACTTGATGGGGCCATCCTGCTATCCGGAATCCAAAAGCAAGCGGTGTAGTCACCAGCCTCGGCTGCAGTAAAAGCAAAATTACCTGATTCCACATGATCCACATAGTGACGACTAGTCCCATGAGGAGAACTCACCTTTCATTTGCAATAACACAAAATACCAAAGTCATGCCTCCACATACAATCACACTCAAGGATTTCATCACTATGAAATACTAACATAAACAAATACGCCAAATATGAAACTGGCACGCAAACACTAATAATACTTTTAAGAAAAAGAAAATAATTTAACATAACCACATGTGTCAGTGTCAGATACAAACATATATCAGAATTATTGTACATGCCTTCAATCTGAAGTGTCAACTCTCCATAGTTCCATCATCCCAACAACCGGTGTTGTCAATCACAAATCACAGAAATCATCGGTTGTTCAAATTATGCTAGACTACATTGCTACAACGCAGCTATAACCACAATTTGACAATATTTTGAACTAAATAGTAATATTGCGGAATAATAGTGATTTGTTAAAATTCCGCTAAGCTACATCGTTATAGCGCCACTGTAGCTACTATTTGAAAACACTGACGCCAACACACGTGATTGTGAAACACTCCAAATTAAGAAACCTTAAATAGTGTTATAAGTTATAACTATAAAATCAATCACAAACTACCAACAAACATTTTAAGGCTAAACCATTTGATAATAAACCTCCCTCCCCCTTTGGATAAAGATTCAAACTTTTAAAGGAAATTCTCATATACTCCCTACCCAATACTCTAAATAGTGTTTATTTAAAAATATGAAGCACAAACACTTCTCAGATTAGGCGTGTCCGACACCGACACAACACCGAAACTTCTAATTAGTAATTACATTAAATTATATGATCTTCTCAAATGTTTATCCGTGTCGACGTGTCTGGTGTCCGTGCTTCATAGTTTAAAATTAATTCATACTCAAACAAAGAAGGAAAAACAAAAAACTAACTCAAATTTGATACAAATTTCAAAACTAGGGTTTGGTAATTGAATCAAAAAACCATTTTTTTACCTTGATAGTAATTCTGTGGGTATCAGGAATTCGATACCCATCACTAAGATTAACAACACTATACTTTCCTACGGTCATTGCATTACTCTTAATATCCTCCGAAATGCACTTAGTTTGACCAGCATGAAGCTCAAACCTCATCGAATTCACCACACTACACGTTAATACGAGTGTGAGAATTGATAGAAGAAGAATCGAATTTGACATTGGTGTGATTTTTGGTTCCCAATTTTGGGATCGAAGAGGAAAATTGGGATTAGGGTTTTGAATTGAATCGGAAAATGAGGGAACCAAAACGACAATGGGAAAGTGCTACGGTTAACTCAAAACGAAAAACGTGAAAAAAAAGTAACGAACTGTGTTTTGGTTCTGTTATGGTGGTTAACAGTAGCAGAGATTTTTTTCAAAAACTGGTATAATTTTTGATTAATTAATTAACAGTTCAAATATTGTAAGTTCTAGATTGAATAATTTTTTTTAGAAGACCTAGATCAACTAACAAATTATCGAAATTGTTACGCTTGATATTGTAACGTGGGTTCGAAGTCAGGAGCTAATAGTTGTGTGTAAGTTTAATTTTAGTGGATTACTACTTCATCTATGATTAGAAGAAAAAAATGGTTTTCTCAACTTATATGATACGCATTTTCGGTTCGAGGTGAGTTATGATTTTAAATAGCGAAATGCTAACCGGTGGAGGCACCGGTTAGCATGACCTTTTTAAATAATTCCAATTTTTAAACTTAACATCAATTACCGGTAATTAAGTCTAGATATTAGTAGTAAAATATTAGTAATTATGCAAATTCATTAAACAAATTATATATTCCAATATTTAGTTAGAAGTTCTAGCTCTCAATTTACATTTGAAATTTTTTTGATTAAATAGGAGAATTCATCTAGTGTAGTCACAATATTGTCCAAATTTTTTTTATTATCAAATTAGTAAATATAAATAAATTCAATTATAGTTTTTTTTTTGACTTAAAATTCAATTATAGTTTTAGTTCAGCTATTTTCAGTCACTCATAAAATTAATCTCTATTTTAAAATTAATCAATTTTAATTATCTATCAGAATTTTATGCTTTTTTTTTTTTACTATCAGAATTTTATGCTTAAAATTATAATTTAATATATTTTAAATAACATGTCATATAATCTAATGACGTAAATTCATTTAAATGAATTAACTATTTATATTTTATTAATTAAATTATCTAAATGAATAATTTTTTAAATTAAAACTTAATTTTTTGATGAATTTTCTTATAATTTAACATCTTTTGTAAAAGAGTAAAATTAAGAATCAAAATTGTAATTAAGCAAATAAATAAAAATTACTATTTTAAACTTTAGAAAAGAAATGCAAAATTATAAGAGTATATAAATAGGGACTAAAAAATAATTAACGTTAATATCAATGCAACATTGCTTCATTTTCATTCTCTATTACACACTCACCAAAAATTTCTCTTATCGTTTCCGATCCTTCGCCACCGCCGGTACAACTCCGGTGAATTTCCGATTAACCGGTAAAAACCGTTTCTTTGTCTCATTCCTCTTCTACGTTTCTTCACTTTTTCGTAAGTCCTTTTTTTCTCTGTATCCAATTCAATTCAATGAAAATTATCTCTTTTGTTTTTTAGGGTTTTGATCAATGATCATAGAAAATATGTTTCTTTAATTTCAATTAAAAATATAATTATCTGAATGATTCATTTTTTTTAATATTGATTGTGACTAGAAATTTTGATATGCATGCTCATGTGACCGAAATTTTGTAGTTATTGTTGATGTATTAGGTTTATGTATTTGGGAAATTTTTTTTGCCTTTGTTGGATGGTAACTTAACTTTTACAATTGTCCCGTGAGCTTAGCTCAGTTGGTAGGACATTTGCACATAATGTGCAAGGACTGGGACCGGGGTTCGGACCCTGGTATGCCCACTTATTCAACTTTAAAGGGTGAAATTCTATCCATTTGGCTACTTGACCAAAAAAAAACTTAACTTTTACAATTTATTCAACTTTTGGTTGGGATAATTTGATTTTCTCTTATGATATATATTTAAGATATAATTACATATGAAGAGAAGGTAAATAGGCAACAAGTTGCGCGGTTAGTTAAGATAATTACATATTTCCTCTTGCTTGAGTTATATTCGATTAGAGATTGGGTTCGGTTCGGGTTTGGGTTTAACAACATATGATATTGAGTGGCTTTGCTTCCCCATGGCAACATAAATGGGAGTTTTGATGCAATAGTAAGTATAGGGTTTTTGTTTAGGATTTATTGATAAGTTTATAAGTTCAATGAGAATGGTTTCCCCAAAAACTAATTATGTGCATGTTTGGATTGATGGTGACATTAGCTAAATCACGGTGAGTCAATGTGATTTTGACTAAAGCTACACTTTGGAGCTTCACATAATCATGATGTCACCTTGATTTTGTCGAATTCACAGCCGATCCAAACATTGTCTATATACTAAGATTTCAAAACATGTGACTAAAGCCAAACAAATCAGTTTCGAGGTGAAAATCAGGACTAATTTTGAAATCATATACATAGAATAGGTTTTTTTATGAATATTTTTGGTTTTCATTAAAATCAAACCATGCACGCCCCTACTTTTTTGTTTGGAGGTTCTTACTTCTTTGAGAAATTACATGACTTATACTGGTTTAGTTGATGTTGTGGTTTGAATTTCAATGTTTCAAAGGTTGCTGATTGAATAACTTGGCTTTTGTGGTTAATTCTGTCTTGTGATACATATAGGGGATATAATGATGACTTGGTGGTTGGGGTGAGAGAGTTTAGGAGTGGAGTGATAACGAGGTAGAGGATTCAATCACACCTTAGCATAAAAACTATAATACTAACATTTTCCCGTTTCGAAAAAATATGTTGTACGTATTATCTGTTTAATTAAGCCACTCAGTTGCTTTGATTGATATTTGAAACCTTAATTCAAGCTCAGATTTATCTTACAAAGTTTCAACCGTTTTCAGTTTATATTTCTGCTTAAATTATTTGACTTAAAGCATGCTTTGGTGATGTGCAGGACTGCAGGAGTGAAGTTTGTTGTGCCTGGTTGATTTAATAAAGATGAAAACCATGAAAGTTGTTGCAAGAAATCCTGAAATTCATGTCGGAAAAAAATTTCAGCCACACCATTTTCTTTCTACACCAGTTGGATTGTCAATGAATGCCAACCCTCATTCTAGGACCTTCCTTATCCCAAGGGCAAAACCTTCATCTGGCTTAAAATGTGTGCCTGTTCTGAAATCTCGAAAACCTCACCATGTTTGTTTAGCTGGTGGAAAAGGAATGATGGACAATAGTGAGGTAATACAATTTCGTTTGAGTTATACTATGCATGCATTTTGCCTTTATGAGTTGTTACATATTATTATAAATGCTTAATTTTTCTTTAGATGCTCTTTGAGAAAACATGTACGATTTATTCTTAAAGCTACCTGTTGGCTTTTAGCCAAAATTGTGCTGCCTTGTTCAGCAATAGCGTAGATGCTGTTAAACTATATTTGTAGTTCAATGATTTGTTATAAAAAAAATTTCTCCTTATGAACATTGATAATTAGGATTCCCAACGGAAATCTCTCGAGGAAGCTATGAAAAGTTTACAAGAAAAAATTCAAAATGGAGAATACAGTGGGGGAAGTGGGTCCAAGCCACCAGGTGGACGGGGTAGTGGTGGCGGTGGCAACTCTGACGGATCAGAGGAAGGAAGGTTTGGTGAGATGGCAGATGAGACCCTTCAAGTCGTTTTGGCAACAATTGGGTTTATAATTGTGGTACACTCTCTCACTTTATGTAGTACCTAATTGTTTTCAAGCTCACTTAATTTACTTATTAATCTTAAATCTTTATTTTCTTGTTCTTGTCATAAAATAAGGAAAAACTTCAAGTGATGTAGCTAACATATAACAATGATTTTTTTTGTGACCACTTATGCATACATAATGGAAGATGACTGCAAATATAAAATATAAATTGCATTACAATGAACATTCATATTTCCATGCCGTGTTATATAGGATCACTAAAGAAATTATTAACAAGGTTGATAATGATGTATGTGCCATTGCCTGATATGATAGCATCCTACGGTTTTTTGCAGTATATTTACGTCATCAACGGCGTGGAACTTACAAAGCTATCTAGGGACTTCATCAAGTATCTGCTCGGTGGAACTCAAAGTGTTCGATTAAAGCGAGCGTTTTATAAATGGTCTCGATTTTATAAGAAGATTACCGGGCAAACCGAAGTTGATGAGAATGGGATGGAAACAGCTCCATCCCGATGGAACATCGCTCATTTTTATCAAGATGTCCTTAGGAATTACATGAAACCGAATTCAAATGAGTAGAGATTAGGAGCAACTCTAGGTACATTTGTAGTTTTGCTTATTTTTGGGAGAAGTTACATTATTTGAATCAAATTTCAAATTTTCTCTTACGATGGTTACGAAATTTCTTTCGATAGGGTTACAAAATTTTCAATACAAAATTATATCCAACACATACTGAGCCTAAAAGTTAGAAGCCTTTGTTTGATGTAACTAGTGGCAATTACACTGATTTTTCTTGAGGTCAGTGTTAATTACACTAAATATTTGTTATTTGAGAAATTACCATGACATTCTTTATTTTTTTCTTCCACACAAGTATCTCATCATATTGTTCAACACATAACATGTCTCTGTTACTTTATGTATGGATTTAGTACTCATTCTTTGCATATACAAATAAGAGGGCCAGAATAAGAGGTGATAGATGTAAGTGTAATGCATTAATATGAGGATCCTGGCATGATTATCCCCATTTTAAATGTGTTGATTACATCCCAAATTACTGCTGTTTTTCATTATTTATTTATTTAACTCGTGATCATAAGCATTTACATAAGTAGAAAGATAGTTGCTGCACAATGAGCCATGCCCATTACCATGAATTTGGGTTCCATGATTAACAAAAGCAAGAAACAGAAAAGCTATCTCAAAATTTTAAGGTAACTTTGTTGTAAAAGAATGACAATTGTATATTTTATAAAAAAGAAGAAAAAGAAATGTCAAATTTCCTTCAACTATATTGATCTAATTTTTTTCTTAAGCTATTATGTAGGTGAGTATGTTTAAAAACCTTAAAGAACATATTGAAAATTTCTTATATAAGGTTGCTTCTAAGGTGAAAATTAATTACCATAGGATTTGTAAGGATTATACATAATACATCTTCCCACCCTAAAAGCAACCCCATAATATATTGATCTTATTTTTGAAACTCTTACAATCATAACTTCCACCACAACTTCTAATCATATTTTTTCATCCATCTTTTCATAAAATTGAACAATTCTGGAATCATCAAGATTTTCTTGTTCTTATGATTATAATCATATGCCTACGAACTAATGGCCTTCGATTTGGACGGTGAAATTGGTCTCAAGATTAGGCATCTTTGCGACAGGAAGAAAAGGTATTGATTGGTGCAATAGATCAAACCTTGATTCTATAGTACATGACAATAGTGTCAAAATCAAATGAGAAAATGAGGAGGAATAAATACACCGATGATGTCAGTAAGTCAACATGTTCTCAAATTTAAGTTGATAATCTTGTATTAATCAAGTATGTCCGCTCAAGAAACACGGCCGAAGTCCCTTATTGACATGTTACACATTGTTTTCATAAGTTCTTACGCCAGTAGATAAGCTCAAATAAGAATCCTTAAACATTAATTGTAACAAGCATAGAAAGGTATACAAGTGAAGAGAAAAAAGACAGTATTCAAGTACTATTTTCCAAGTTAGATGCTACAGAAAATGCATCTCATTATTTATGTATGATCGACTCTTTCTGCGGACAAAGAGATAACATTTCGTTTTGTTTCAACTAACAAGGCTGAAAACAGATGAACACTAAAAGAAAAAGTTAGTCGTCATTATCCTCTTTACCGTTGTCTTCTTCATTTTGGGCAGTATCCGGAGAATTTGCTGCTGAGTTTTCAGCAGTTACAGCACCGGTAGCATCTTCGTCTTGGTTGCTAAATAGAGAAGAAAACGAAAATGGATTGCAAGTGGAGCTTGCTTTCTGAAGACCCTTTATGGCTCTCATAGCAGCAAGTGTGCTTCGATATAAATGCATAGGTTCCTCTCCAAGAGTTGAGGATGACTCAGGTAAGGCATTTGTTGCATTATCTACCAGTTGTCTAGACTCGTGTTCTGGTTGAGGAGTTGATTGAATTACTTCTTCTTGTAGGGGAAAGAGTAGCTCAAGATTTTCCTCGCATTCGTGAACTAGCCTTGTTAGAGGCTCGGTAGTGAAAAAAGGCTGTCGGAGAACAACTTGTGTAAAAGGAAGACGTAACAACCCGCCAGTTCTTTTATCATACTTCTTCAAAATTTTAATAAGTCCTGTTGAAGAGAAAACATGTTAATGTCATGACTCATGAGATTCTACAATTACGAATTATCTGACTAAAACCCAATCAGACATACACAAAATATATTCAAAATATATATGAATCATATAATTTGTATGAGAAAATATTGAGAAACCTTCGAAAAACGACACTTCCAAATAAAAGTGGAAACTTCCACACAACACAATCAAACTCTAAAGCACAGACACGGACATTAGACAATACACGATATTGACATGTAGATACTAGTAATAGCATAAGAAAATAGCAGTTATTTAATGCAACTAAATGTGTTGGCATCGTGTCTGAAACCAAGCACCTTCAATCTGAATTGTCGGTGCTGCATGTCTTACTTAAATTAAAACGGTGCATATTAATTGGATGGTATACCTGCAAAGTTTAAGGAACTGTAGTTTTTTAAGAGCACCATCTCTCCATGGATGGTAACCAAGTCCTTCCTGATGTCCATCATTTCTTCACTAAATTCACAATCAGAAGTGTACTTTTCACTCCTGCTGCTTTTTTCTTTAAGACTCTCAATTCTCTCTTTCAGCTCCTGTTCAAAGTTGCAGACAAAAATCAGGAAAGAAACAGAACCGTGTTGTCAACAAACAACACGATAATTGAAAGAGATATTCTTCGAGCATTGATCAAAATATTTTACAGTATTCTTTCAAAAGTAGGAAAAGAATATATCAAATTGTGTTCAGTGAACTATGCCGTTGCAGATTTTGTATATTGTTTTAACAGTAGAAAAATATTTCACAAAAAGAGAGGCTATATAAGTTACCGGAAGAAACATTGAGGAATATAGCATGATTGAAGTGACAACTAATGTATAAAAAAAAGGTTACAACTAATTGAATATCATAAGTTTTAGATATCATACATATTAGAAAAATGATATATTTATCTGTTACATCTTAATTCCTAATAGTTATTTGATACCATATACTAATAAGAAAAAAAAAAATTATCATAACTTGTGAGAATTAATTGCATAAGGAGAATCACTATTATAGGTAGGGTCACTAAGAACTTCATATGACTCGTTGGAGAGAAAACAGAAAGAATGAATCTCAATTCAAAGCCACTTGTTATATTGCTTCTATCGAGCCTTTTAACTTAAAACCATTAAAATCTATTGTACTGATTTGTAAAAATCCAAGGTAATTCTCATACCAGATTATCCTGTATAATTGCTGAAGAAAGCATGAAAAGCCTATATAGTATCAAACTACTAGTAGCCGCGTTACCAAGCAGAACTCCCAACCAATTTGAGGTTTTAAATTAATCTAGTCAAAAGCATGGGAAAAGAAAGAAAAAAGTTGTCTTTTTGCATTGTATCAATCTTTCTAAACTTGATCAAGCCACGGTTTTTTTCAAAACGCAACTTCACAAACACAACTTGCTAATTAGCAACGAAACATTTTGATTTTAAAACTAAAATGGGTAGGTTAGTAGTACCACTATCAACATATTGGTAACATTTGATATATAGACGGATTGTAAGGACAAAACACAATATGACTTTAAGGACCTAGTTTCCTTATAGTAGGAATAAACATGTTTCACACAGTCACACATCTCAGCCGTCTCAACTCTCACGTCTAATCTTAATTGAACGGCTCATATTCCACCTTTATAAACGGTTTCACTACACAAAGTCGGAATGTGAACTGTCTCAAACTAACATAATATCAGACAATCCAAATCCACAATGGTCTGATTGTGCGACTCAATGCTACCAAGAATAAGATTTGAAAAGTAACAAAAAAATTGGTTGCAACCCTCCAATTTTCAGAGGAAGGGGTTCTGGTAATCCAAATTCGGTCACGAGGTAAGTAAAGTTTGCCAATGATTGTTCTAGTAAGGATTCAAGATTCGAAATTTATTAAGCCCTTGAGCTTAAACATTAAGCTTGAAAAGTAACAACTAGCTCAAAGGATAAGTACTACAATCGAGTTTTACACTGACATCTAACGAGATTCCATTGTTTTGCGCATCATCCACTCTTCTAACTCTATATTCAAGCGGCAAAATACTGATTTTATTTATTCAATTTCAGTATAAAACTAATTAACAATAACAGTAAAATACTACTTCGTTAACTCTAACAACTTTTGTTTCATTCATTTGATTCAGAAGAACACAACAAAATACTATGATGTTCCAAAATACTATGATGTTCCAAAACACATACTTACATAAACTTAACAAAATAAAAAATTAATCTTTGATCAAGACAAGAACTTTCTCAAATACCCAATTGATCAAAAAACACAAAATTCTAAATTTCTAAATTTCTAATTACCAATTACACAATTCAATAGAAAAAAAACAAGAATCAAAAAAGGGTTTTCAAAAAAACAAAACCTGAAATCGAATAACAAACTCTTCCTCTTTATCAACATAGAAATCATTAAACTTTTCAAGCTCTTGATTAAGAATCCTAAGAAACCAAGCTTGCAAGATATTAGGAGAAAAGGGTTGTTGAAGAAAGTGAAGATGAAGATTAATAGGTGAAGTTATTGTTGTTGTTGTTGTTGTTGAAGGTAAGTGATGTTTGAGAAGTTTCTTCAATGGTTTGTAACATAGAAATTTGTCTCTCCATTCAGGGATTGTTTCTTCCAAATGGGTTTTGAATTCTTTACCAAATTTCATTGTTTTTTTGATAATTGGGTTGAAATGATTTTGTGATTAGTGTGAAATTAGGGTTGATAATGAAAAGGATTGATTTTGGATTTTGCAATATTTGAAAAGAGTGGATTGGAAGGAATCTAAGAATGTTTTTTTTAATTTGTTTATGGAAATTGTTGTTATATCATGGTTGACCATTTAGAATGTTCTAATTTTTGTGATTGAATTCATTTCGATATTTATTTCTCGTATATTAGAAAGATAAATCACTTTTTCTAAAAATTGATCATTGAATCTCTCATATCTAACTTATATCTCTCAGCTGATATTATTTGAGTTATTCTACTAGGACGATTGGATTGAATATTCATTTTAATTCTTATAATTTTGGGATAGATCAATTCAATTTTGATAGAAATTTAATTTAATTTATCTCCAACTTTAAAATATTATAAATTAATTTCAATTTAATTTTTATCAAAATTAAATTAAATTATGAGAATATTCAAAAAATCAAAATAAATTTTTACTTGGTATGAAAAAAATTCAGGCGCTTTGGCGAAGAATTTGTGGGTGGGGTGTCCATTTTCAACTCTTTAGAAGAGTGGAGTTTCTTTAATCTTATGATTTGTTGGTGAAAGAAAAAAAACAAACAAAAGTCTAATACAAATGGAATTTCGTATTGCTGCTCTAATTATTATTACTTCTAATAATTAAAGTGAGTTGTTACACTAATTTTATCATCCTAAAATTTTTTTGTAAGTCTTCTAATCGTTTGCAAGAAATATAAGAATAATATGAATAGTGTGACGACCCTTCCAATATTAAACCTCTTCTCACTTAAAAAATATATAAAATTCAAAGATAAAATATAAAGGATTTTGTCAAGCCAACACACAATCCTCTTATATCCCATTACAACAACCACAAAAATTGTCTCAAAATAAATGGCTCGTTAAAAACTAGGGATAATTACTGCAATAATGATATTTTAATTACTAAACTAGGGATTATGCCACAATGACAATTAACATGTCATAATCTTATTAGTTTAAGAAATTAATTATTTGACTTACAAACAATTTGATGTTAGAACTTATACCGAATTATAAATTATTAGATACTCTTCCGCTAGAAATTTATTCTTTGACTTGTACAAAATTACAATCATATTATTAATTTATTATCTCCAACCCTGGCCTAAATCAAATAACTCTCAAGTTTTTTTATTTTTTATTCTATTTTTATAAGTCCTCTTTTACATTTTCAACTGTATTAATTATTTTCTTACCACTTATTGTTACGTAAATATTTGCCAATTTTCTCTCATGAAGATTAAACTTGTAAAAACTAGTATCAAACAAAAACAAAAACATGAAATCAAAAAAATTCTAACTTATATCACAAGTTCTTTTTTCTTTCTTTTCAAAATCTAATTAAATTTATTTAAAGTCGGCATTTGGAGACATATGTTTCCTATAAACAAAAGCTAATATAGGGTGTGTTTGTTTCCTATAAACAAAAATCCTATATTATTAGCTTCCTCTATATGGTTTTCAAAAGCTTCCTCTATTAACAAAAGCTAATATAGAGAGAGATAATAGAGAGATAATAGAGGAATCTAACAAAAGCTTCCTCTATTATCTCTTTTGACTCTCAAAAATCACATGATTTACAATTCCTTCTCTACTTGTTGTTTTTCAATAATATAGGATATTTTTTCTATAAAAAAATTACTTTTTTTTTTATTTTACTTGTGTTTGTTTTAGATTATTTAAAAAATTATTTTTTTCTTCAAAATGAAAAGCTATTTCAAATAACAGATTTCAAAATCTATTTTTTTTAAACATCAATAACTATGTGCAAAGTGAAATCAATGGAAATAAAATAAATTTTTATGATTGTAAACAAACAAAAAGATACAAAAACCAATGAGGTAGCAGTCGGGTCATCGACTATATACGAGTGGGGCACGAACTGTTACACAATACACACACTCTACCTAGTAACATAATGGTACCGGTGATTGTTCAATTTCATCATGTCCTCTTTTTTCATTTTCATTGATTACTTTTGGTTTTTTCTAATCTACTTCTTTAAGATTTGAGGGTATATATCTTCAACCACTCAATAATGTTTTAACTGATATATAATTTTTTATAAATTTTACCGTTGGATTTTAAATTTATATCATATAAATCATTTGTGTAAAATTTCAGATAAATTCAAAATCATTTAATATGTTATTGAGACATATAAAGATTGACGACATTTAAAAAATCACACAAACCGTTAATTTTGTCAACTTTTTTTTGTCATCTAATACTTCATACTTCGTTGATATTTGTTTACACTTATTCGAATTAAAAAAAAACTCATTGATAAGGTTTTTAATGAACAGAGAATTTTTTACACTTTGAGTTTTAGTCTAGTCCTCTCAAGATACTTTTGTATCATTTTTATTTTATTTTACTTTACTTTAATATATATTGTTGGGTTTTTGTATGTTGGCTACATTTTGCAAAAACAACTATTAGCCAGATGCTGAGACAAATGCTGTAGCATGTGGAACAGCATTATGTGATCTGTTTGTGCGCGCCAACACGCGTTATATTTCTGTGCAAGATCTTCTGGAGATTCTATGAAGTTTTATATTTAACCTAGCGTGCTGATCAAGACGCGCAGGTTTGCTGAGCTGTAATAAGGTTACAGGCCTTTGTATTTCCATAATCAATCTTTATATTTTTTTTGGAAATAATATTCTTGCTCATGAAGAATTGTTAGCTGGACCTGACAACGTCCAAGCTATGTTTTGAAGCCCAAACCAATGACTGCTCAGTGCTATATATATGTGAAGACACAAACCCTAGTTTTGTGCGGAAAACCGTGTGTGTACTAAAGCGTGTGTCTTAAGGTTTTAGGTTTTCTTGTTAGTTGTGAGTCTTGCTTGTATCTGTTGATGCATGACAAGTTCTCTGTGTTATTGAGTTGTAACTGTGTACTTCTCCTAAGCCTTTAGGTACGGAGTTAGTTGTGTTCTTTAGAGTGTGACTCTTATTCAAACAAACAAACAAGTGTGTGTTTTAACAGTGCTGTCTGTACTGTTAGTGGGGAATTGAGACGGGGTCTCATACTTAGGAGTTCCTAGGTAGAGCAGCCATTGGTAGGGTCGTGGTGCAAAGACAAGTAGTGAGTCTACGTTGTGCTTTTCACTAGAACTATTATAGTGGAGTTCATTCCTGGATTGGTATCCCCCAGACTAGGGCAAGTTGCGCCGAACTGGGTTAACAAACCTACTGTGTTATTTATCTTTCAGTCACGTTTATTTTACCTGCAACGCTGCGTTTATTATTATTGTGTGACAAGTGCTTGGACAATTGCTCTAACGTTGTGCACAGCATCTGTCTGTCTGGTTGCCAGAATTTCATATATCACTAGGATACTTTTTAGGCAATTTCTTAAAAATAATAACATAGTTGGGATGTCTTAGATGTCATCTTTATACTCTTATTATGACCTTTTAATAAATAAAAAATAAATAAAAAGTCTCGCTTTACTCCTTATATATTTGACCTTCGTGTATTCACACACTACTCTTCTTCACTTTTACTTCCCCCTCTCTCTTATCTCTCTCTCTTTTTCTCTGTTCTCATTAGAAAAAAAATTCAACTCTCCCTCTTTTATCTCTTTTTCTCTTTTTCTCTCTTCTCATCATATTGAGTTTTAATTCAAGAAATAATAGTCACAATCAACTCTTTATAAGAATTAAGTACCGTCATGTGTACTCTTCCAGCAAAAAAATTTAAGTACAAATATGAATCGAACAACTGGTTCTTCTACTCAAGTTATTTGAAATTGTACATTTTTTTTATCATTTTCTTTTTTTTTGTTTGTACAAATTTTTATTCTTCTTTCTATTAACACATTATTATAGCAACTCGTCACTCTTCTATTATAGTTCACTAATATGTTTTGGTAGTTCACTAATATGTTTTGGTTGTTTTGCTAATTGTTAAAGAAGATGAGCTCATCTATATGTGATGTGTATATTTGTTAAATATACACATCACACATAGATGAGAGATTACCTTCTTTGGCAACTACAAAATCAACTAAAGCATATTAGTGAACAATAAAAAAAAAGAGTGACGACTTACTATAATAATGTGTCAATAGAAAGAAGAATAAAAATGTGTACAAAGAAAAAGAAAAAAAAAATGATAAATATAAGGGTACAATTTCAAATAACTAGCTTACAATTACAACACGCAATCAACCAGTCATAAATCACATACCTATTCAATAACTTTTGACAATATCTTTTTCAATTTACCATCTTTGGTGAGAGTATGCTCCTCCTCGAGGTTTCAGGTTCGATTCTCTTCAACAGTAATTTAAGTGGGTTAATTTAGCTTTTTAAAAAAAAAAAATTACCATCTTTGGATCAAGTTAGTGTATATGTAGCCATCTTTGGATATACGGGATTATGTGCAACTTAAATGACATAAATATTTATCATAATATGTATTTATATATAAGTTTATACAGTAAAAATGATAAATTAAACTGTTTTTGTATATATATATATATATATATATATATATATATATATATAAAAGCTGTTTTTTATAAGCTTATTGAATTAGAAAGTTTATAAAATTAAATAAGCTGAAAAAATCTTACAAAAAAAATGTTATTATAAGCTGTTTCTATAAATTCTCTCATACAATAATCTCATAAAACTTATGTATATAGATATTAAAATAAGTCAATTTAAACAGGTATTATATTCTATATTCAATTTCATTTTACCATAAATTATATTTTTCGATGGGATTTTTTAGGACTACTACTAATTGAATTATAATTATAGGACTCAATCCAATTATTTAAACTTTGGATTCCTCATACTTCAATAATTAATGCTCACACTTTTAGTATTGTATTTTGTACAATTTCGTGATCTGTTAATTTGTTTTTATCATATAGTATAGCATCACTTTGTTATACATGTAAATGTACTTGAGGAATCTCATAACTTTACTTTCTTTCTCTTTTATTTTGCTTATTCTTTTTTGTCCTATATAAATTCTTGGTTGTTTGCTTACATAACTATCAATCCCGTACCAAAAAAAAAAAATACCAATTAACTATTAATATCAAGCTGCTTAATTTACTGATATGTCCCTTATCAATTTTTTTATTTATTTTTTCTACTATTAACCAAGGCCAATATTGAAATTATTGATGTACAATGTTGAGATTCATTCTCAGCAAAAATATGTTGGATCTTTCTCAATTACCCTTGCTTATTTTTGTGTTTCCTTGAGTTTATATTCTTTGGGTGAAAGGATTATCTAGTATTTGTAGCAATACTTTAAATTTTAAATTTGGTGATTTTGTAAGTCATTCAAAAAGTCTTAAAAGTCAATATAATCTTACAAAATCTTTTAAAATTTTCAATTTTTTTTTTGTTAAAATAGTCTCTTAAAATTCCAATCGAATACAACCCCCTAAAACTAAAATTAAAACACTTAAAATAATTGGTGTCATGTATTCCACTTTTTGGCAAAGTCATAAATGCATTAAGTCTTAAAAAAATAATATAATTTTTATCATTCAGCCTTTTGTTGGTGGTTTGATGTTGTTCATCAGTATCAATCATGTGCGTTGGAAATTAGTTTTTTTCCTTTATTTGACGGTAAGGAGTGAAAGATATACTATGAATTAGTTGTTGAGATATGTATTATTTTGAAGCTTTACATTTACTGAGGTTGTTCTATATATATAGTTAAACAGACCATACATGTTACATTACAAGATTGTGTTGTTGTTGAGGCATCTTAGACTATGTTGAAATAATGATAAAAGAGAAGTGTGCATGACTCTTAAAACGTGTACTTATCTCAACAACTTATATATTGAAAATAATTGTAACAAAAAAAAATGATAATAGTTTTCAATTTACCTTCAATATGTATCATGTTGTTCACAACTCATTCACATAAAATTTCCCTTTACCCCAAATAATTTTTTATGGGGGATTTTCAAAAATCAGCCTCAATTATAGGTTTTATCGATTTTATTGGATGATTTTTGTCAGATGACCGATTATCCCAAAAGTTTAAGCTGTTAGGAAAGACCACATCAATGGTTTTATATTATTTCTAACATGCCCCCTCACGCAGGAGCCCATTGGGCTTGAAGTGTGGATAATGCATAGGCCCACCTACCATATGCTTAAAATTCCACTTTTTAATTAGAAAGTGAGGGGAGCGGGAATCAAACTCTAGACCACTTAGTCATAGAGGCTCTGATACCATGTTAGATGATCGATTATCCCAAAAGCTTAAGCTGTTAGGAAAGGCCACATCAATGGTTTTATATTATTTCTAACTGTTGGAACATAGAACACACTTATGTGTGAATTGAAAATAAAATTATTGAGTCCCATATCGGGTAAAAGAGAATACTAATATATCTAGTATTCTAGTGTGTTTATCTTTTTGAAAAATAAAAATAAAATTTAGTCTTTTTATTATTTTATATATCTATTTCGTCAAAAAGTTTGTTAGAAAAAATAGGAGTTTAACCTAGACTTGAGAACATTATATATAAGTGTTAAGTATTATTTAGGAAGGACGAATCAAATTATCCAGCCACTTCCTTTTTTTTCTTTCACAAAACCTTCTCCTTTATACTCGTATGTTATTGTTGCTCTTGTTCTATATTTTATCAAAACGAGATATGTATAAGAGGAACAATGAGCTTCTACAATTTGAGCATAAGGTATGATATGTATTTTTTTATTTTATTGTTATCATGGAACCAATATAATAATGATTGGTACATTAGAACATAGAGGTGCAAACTCCTCCTATGTTAAACTACATATTAATTATGTATGTAACCTCTTTTTTTGGCTTTGTTTTTTATAAGTGCATCGGAACATAACCATGTGATGTCTTCTTTAAACTTGTTCTTTGTTTTGTTATTTAACGTTTATGTTAAATAAAACTGTTGTCGTGAAAGAGAAATCTTATTATTATTAATTTGGTTTAAGAATGGTTTTAGTACCATTATTTCTTTAAATTAAGAATGATCTTAGTACCATTACTGTTCCTTCAATTAAGAATGGTTTTAGTACCATATAATCCTTGAATTTAAGAATGATTTTAATACCATATGAGAATGGTCAAAGTACCATATTCGAATGATTTTGATATCATTATAAGATTGGTTCATATACCAAATACGAATGGTATTTATACCATATTGAGGGTGTAATTCTTGCCCGATATCTACAGTGCAGTAGTTATCGGTATTTGTTTAGAACTGGGCTGTTTTATCCTGGGGACGGCGTGGTTGATAGTCTGCCTTGCATAAATTTGGGCAGTGCCGCGAAACGTCTTAAAGAAAGCGTACTGATCCGCGACTCAGTCCAGTAATCTCTTCGGTGGTTAAAATTTTATTTTAAACGGGTTTTGAATCCGAAAACAACAATTTTAAGACGTTTCTTTTCTGCCATTACTACCGAAGAAATTACTGGCTCAGGTTATGATGTTTGTTGACTGAAACAAACAATTTCAGTTTGAAAGAATTCACTTTAGATGTTGGCAACTAAAAAGAAAAAAGAAGAAGATTGTTTCATTAACAATAAAAACGAGTTGCTAACAAGTTTGAAGGTGAATATTCTGATTGTATTTGAAACATATGAACAAACTGAAAAGGATAAAAAGCTAAAGAACATTCTCTTGAAATTATGATAATATGTCCTCTCATTGAGGAAGAAGCTAGTCTTGATGAAGAAGCTAGAAAGTAATATTATAATACGAAGTACTTGTTGTCTTGAACAACAACAGTAGAAAGAAATTCATATGTGATGTCTAAAAGACAAATAGAAAATCTTTGAAGATTTAAAAACTCCATGTGAATAAGAACTTCAAATGAAGCAAGGGTGGGATCCCTTCAAAGGACCCATTATTTGAATCAATGGCCACCACTAAGAAATGACTATGGATCACAATTCACTTATTGTAATTGTGGGAAATTAGATCATATGACACGAAAGTGTTGGAACGGGTTGAACTCTGCTTTGCAGACTAACCTGCTCAAAGAGCAATTACTTGCTATAATTATTGAGATCAACCTTTTTGGTTGAATGAGTGGTTGGTTGATTGATATTGGTGTGTTTTGCCATGTCTACATTGATAATGGTATGTCTTAGACATATATAATTGTTGATGATAAGAAAGCGTTGTTGTGAGAATCTCACCGCTAAAGTTGCTAGCACTAGAGATGTTGAGTTGCAGTTGAGATCCGAAAAGGAATTGTTAAAAAAGGTACGTTATTGATTTCATATTTAAGTTAAACTTTTATATGAATTAAATTTCTCTTTTTGTTTACATATTGTGATGTTGTAAACAAACGTGTTATTTTAAACATGAGAAGCTTAGGTTTAAATCCAAAGTTAATGTTAAATGATTTTGAAATGTGTGAACTTGCTAGTACCTTCATTATAAATGAAAAAAAATATTTTAGCACACTTTTCAATGGCTATTTGGATTTTACCTTGTTTATCTCTTGAAAAAAATAAAAATTAAAGTGGAACATTTGACATGTTCAATAATTTTGAAATAAAATCTGAAAATCAATTTTAATAATAAGATTAAATGTTTTTGAAGTGATAGAGGCATAAAGTATGACTCCCACACATTTAATGATTTTTATAAAGAACATGTAATTATCCATGAAAGAACAACACCTTATTTTCTTAAAATGAATAGTAAAGATGAAAGTAAATAAGAACAATTACTGAGTCAATTGGTATTGTAAATTATTATTTTGGTGTTGTATCCCATTGAGAAATTGAAACTTTATGGACTATAGTCTCATAGTTAAAGAACAAAGTTTCTTCTTATGAAATTTTGAAGAAAAGACAATGAAATTTGTCTTATTTTAGAACTTGTGGATGTTTGGCATATGTAAATATTCCAAACTACAAAAAAGTGAAACTCACTAGTAGAGCCTATGAATGTGTATTCATTTGGTATGAAATAACAACAAGGTTATAGCTTCTATAACCTAAATGCCAAAGTGATCATAGAATCAAATTAAGTTGATTTCTATGAAAAGAAATTTCTCCTTAAATTGAGAAATAGTGGGGGCACTAGTGGGGGCATTGTAACTAATCACATTTTAGTGATCAGAAGCAATGATGAGAACATCAAACAAGATGTAATAGAACCTCTAAGAGGTAAGATAGCAATATTTGCTAAAGAATATGGAACCGATCATGGTCTATATATAATAGAAGAAAATTCAACGACTTCCAAGAAGTTTTGTCTTTCTTGGATGTAGATTTTTGGCAAGAGACCATAAATAATGAGATAGATTCTCTAGAATCTAATTAGACCTAGCATCTAGTAGGCTTATCTGCCTTTTGATCCTAGTGTAAAATTATTTAAGAACACTTGTGAAAGTGTAAGATAAGTTGAATATACGAACATCATTGACAATATAAGATATATCACTGATTGTATTAGACCCGACATTGCATATGTCGTGGTATTGTAGTGAAGGTTTGTAAGTAAACCTAATAATGGGCATTGATATGCTATTGAGATATTTATGAGATACCTTAAAAGGATCATGAATAAAAAATAAAAAAACAATTGAATTAATAGAGATTTCCAGTTTTAAGTAAATGATACAATGCAGATTGAAACATCTTATCAGATGATTTAAGTGCAATGAACAACTATATGTTTAACATAGTTGAAAGAGTTGTATCTTGGAAATCAAAGGATCAGATTATATTGGCTTAGTCCACTATGAAATCTGATATGATAGCATTAGCAATGGCTAATGAAGAAGCAAGTTGATTAATATGCTTGCTATATGAGTTTCCTGTATGGATAAATGTAAGTCAGATGTGTTGATCCATTGCGATAGTACCGCGGCTATTGCATAAATTGAGAACCATTTTTATAATGGTAAATGACGTCAAATGAGAATGAAGAACTACACAGTGAGAGAGTCAATCTCGAAAAAAAGCTGTAAGAATGGGTCATGTACACACTGTAGAAAATTTAGCACATCCTTTGACGAAAGGAATAGCTAAAAGGAAGTCCATAATACATCAAAGAAGATAGGACTAATGCCTAAATGAATTTCTCATGATGGGAACCCAACCTAAAAGACTGGAGATCCCAAGAATTAGGTTCAAAGGGTAATAATAAGTTATGAGGAATTAAAGATGATCATGCTAGTGTACATAACAGAAGCATGAATCCTGAAAGAGAAAGGATGAGATGATAAAACTCTTAATGAGATCTATACTCTGTATGAGTGGAGTACCGAGCTTCAGGAGTACTCTTGATAGACTCACCTATATGAATGTGGAACTTAGGCCGGTTCCTATGGAGTTTTGAGGCAGAATTCCTAGAGCGTTCATGAAACTGGGATACACGTGCAGGGCCGTTAATGCACGGGCTTTTAAGATACACCCTAAGAAAAGGTTGTGTGCGGGTTTGAGAAAAAGCTGAGATAGAGTTCAAGACATATGTCACTCTTGTTGAATCAGACTCTTACTTGCTACGTAAAGGTTCAAGTCATAGACACCTTTGCTTATGCACAATCTTATAGAAATGTTTAACGTTATATGCTATCAAAGGTTCAAGTCATAGACACCTTTAGTTATACATAATTCTTATAGAAACGTTTTACGTTATTTTGGAAATTTTCTTTTAAATTCAAGTGGGGGATTGTTGGAACATAGAACACACTTATGTGTGAATTGAAAATAAAATTATTGAGTCCCATATCGGGTAAAAGAGAATACTAATATATCTAGTATTCTAGTGTGTTTATCTTTTTGAAAAATAAAAATAAAATTTAGTCTTTTTATTATTTTATACATATCTATTTCGTCAAAAAGTTTGTTAAAAAAAATAGGAGTTTAACCTTGACTTGAGAACATTATATATAAGTGTTAAGTATTATTTAGGAAGGACGAATCAAATTATCCAGCCACTTCCTTTTTTTTCTTTCACAAAACCTTCTCCTTTATACTCGTATGTTATTGTTGCTCTTGTTCTATATTTTATCAAAATGAGATATGTATAAGAGGAACAATGAGCTTCTACAATTTGAGCATAAGGTATGATATGTATTTTTTTATTTTATTGTTATCATGGAACCAATATGATAATGATTGGTACATTAGAACATAGAGGGTGCAAACTCCTCCTATGTTAAACTACATATTAATTATGTATGTAACCTCTTTTTTTGGCTTTGTTTTTTATAAGTGCATCGGAACATAACCATGTGATGTCTTCTTTAAACTTGTTCTTTGTTTTGTTATTTAACGTTTATGTTAAATAAAACTGTTGTCGTGAAAGAGAAACCTTATTATTATTAATTTGGTTTAAGAATGGTTTTAGTACCATTATTTCTTTAAATTAAGAATGATCTTAGTACCATTACTGTTCCTTCAATTAAGAATGATTTTAGTACCATATAATCCTTGAATTTAAGAATGGTATTAATACCATATGAGAATGGTCAAAGTACCATATTCGAATGATTTTGATATCATTATAAGATTGGTTCATATACCAAATACGAATGGTATTTATACCATATTGAGGGTGTAATTCTTGCCCGATATCTACAGTGCAGTAGTTATCGGTATTTGTTTAGAACTGGGTTGTTTTATCCTGGGGACGGCGTGGTTGATAGTCTGCCTTGCACAAATTTGAGCAGTGCCGCGAAACGTCTTAAAGAAAGCGTACTGATCCGCGACTCAGTCCAGTAATCTCTTCGGTGGTTAAAATTTTATTTTAAACGGGTTTTGAATCCGAAAACAACACTAACAATTTTGAATCGATTTTTTTTAATATAATTCTCTCTGATTCTAATACGCCTAACCAAATAGATTAATTTGTCCGACATCCAATCCCTATTTTCTTTTTCTTTTTTGTCACCCAATCCCTATTTTTTAAACATTGGATTCTTCGGACATCAATATATAATGCTCACATTTTATTGTCAAAAAAAATAAAATAATGCTCACATTTTTGTTATTTCTCCCACATACATATCATATCACACACTCTACCTAAATTTTGGTCATCTTTTTTATTATTGCCATAGTATAATGTCACTATCACTATATATATGCATTTATCCTTCTTTATTGGCATATATTTCATTTCTCCCACTTACATATCATATATCCTTTTTTTACACAATAAACCGTATATCCAAATCAAGCATGACTATATATGTAATAAGTATTTTTGATCCATTCTAGGTAACTTGAAAAATATATTGCAAAAGTTGTTGATATAAATATGAGTTTCAAGAGTGTTTTTTTTTATTACATCAACAAAAGTAGATGCTTCAATGATAGCAGATAGTGTAGTAAATGTGTGGTTATAATTATTTAACTATTTCGATGGTCCAAATTAAAAGATTTAAAAATTAAAAAATGCTCATTTTAATTTTTTTAATTTGGACCATCGAAATAGTTAAATAACCACACATATATTACATTGTCGTGTTATCATTGAAGCATCTACCTTTGTTGATGTAATAAAAAAAAAACACTCTTAAAACTCATATTTATCTCAATAACTTTTGCAATATCTTTTTCAAGTTACCTAGAATGGATCAAGTAAGTATACTTATTACATATATAGTCATGCTTGATTTGGATATACGGTTTATTGTGTAAAATAAAGGATATATGATATGTAAGTGGGAGAAATGAAATATATGCCAATAAAGAAGGATAAATGCATATATATAGTGATAGTGACATTATACTATGGCAATAATAAAAAAGATGACCAAAATTTAGGTAGAGTGTGTGATATGATATGTATGTGGGAGAAATAACAAAAATGTGAGCATTATTTTATTTTATTTTTGACAATAAAATGTGAGCATTATTGATGTCCGAAGAATCTAATGTTTAGAAAATAGGCATTGGGCGTGAAAAATGAAAAAAAAAAGAAAAAGGGATTGGTTGTCGAACAAATTAATATGTTTGGTTAGGCGTATTAGAATCAGAGAGAATTAAAAAAAATTGATTCAAAACCTTTCAAAATCGGTAAAACTCTATAATCGAGGCTGATTTTTGAAAATCCCCCATCAAAATTTATATGGGTTGAAGGGAAATTTTATGTGAATGAGTTGTGAACAACATGTTACATATTGAAGGTAAATTGAAAACTATTATCATTTTTTTTCGTTACAATTATTTTCAATATATAAGTTGTTGAGATAGGTACACGTTTTAAGAGTCATGCACACTTCTCTTTTATCATTATTTCAACATAGCCTAAGATGCCTCAACAACAACAACACAATCTTGTAATGTAACATGTATGGTTAGTTTAACTATATATAGAACAACTTCGGTTAATGTAAAGCTTCAAAATAGTACATATCTCAACAACATTAGCTCCCAACACTTGTGATGAAGTGCTAGATTTAAAATATGAAAGAAACCAATTGATAATATTACATCAGCAGCAAAATCTTTAATGATACAACATAAATCTTTTTTGGAGATTAATCCATCGATGAATTGTTTTGTATTTAAGTGTTTTGGTTTTGTCTCTTATGCATTTGTGATAAAATTGAGAAAGGTATAAGAGTTGGTTGTGACCATTATTTCTTGAATAAAAATTCAATATGATGAAAAGAGAGAAAAAGAGAAATAGATAAGAGAGTTGAATTTTACTTTCATCTTTTAATTATTTTTCGTTCTGTTTTGGTCTTTTAACTATTTTTTCGTTCCATTTTGGTCTTCTAATTTTCATTATGTTAATCTATTTGGTCCTAATTATCGTTAGAAAAATGTCAAAAACGTTAATTTTGTGTAGGTGACACTTAAGGACTTGGTGGCTTTGGTGTGAGATCCAATAGGAAAACGCCACGTGGCCAGAGACATTCTTCTTTCTACTTATTCATCGCGTACAGAGCTTCCTCCATCACCATCTCCGTCCACATTATCGGTGATCTTTACAGTCGCAAAAGCTTACGAAACGATACTCCAAAACCTCTCATTATTCACGATGAATCCAAATCTAATGTATGCTTTCTCAATAGAGGCTTCTACCTCTTATTTTTGACATTTTTCTAACAGTTAGGACCGCAAGTAAGTTAATGGAATAAAAGTTAGATGACCAAAACGGAATGAAAAATAGTTAAAGTACCAAAATCAAACCTAGAAAATATTTAGAGAATTAAAATGTATTTAAGCCAATTTTTTACTACTGGGCTCCTTCTTCTAGAAACTAGAGTGAACAAAAAGGACAATACAATAAAAATGGTATTCCCTCTTTTATTTATAGAGTTTGTTAAGAAGTTCAATTATTATGGGACAAAATGAGCGGTACTTTCTAAGTTGTTGAGAAGTGAGATATGTACTAAAGAAAGTGCGTAAGCAAACAACCAAGCAATGACAAAAAAGAATCAGAAAAATAAAAGAGGGAGAAAGTAGAGTGACCAGATTCCTCAAGTAAGGTAAAGTTAATTAATGGAAGAGATGTGTTGTATTTTTTATCAAAAATAATTTATTTTAAGGTTATAATATTATTTTAAAGAATTAATTTTGTTATTATTATTAATTGAGATATGTTGCTCAATTTGTTTATTTTTTCGGTAGAATGTTGCTCATTTAACTAGTATGTTTTAATATTGTTTTGCTATTAATTACTATGATTTATAACTGCTTACCATGATTAAATTTTAAGCAACATTAATATAGGTGGATGTGTCCAGAGCCGTATTTGGATCTCGGGCAAGTAAGACTATATCTTTGGACTTCCAAAAAATAAAGGTCTAAAAAAAATTATACCATTTAGTTGGACATCCTATTAAAATTAAAGTCATGTTTAGATTCAAAAACTACAAATTTATTTATGTTTTTAAATCTAAACATTTGAATCTAAACTTCAATTATATCCAAAAAAATCAATTCTATTTAGGATGTTCACATGTTTTGGATATAATTATTTTGGATATAAATAGAATTGATTTTTTTTCTTTAAAATTGATTCTACCCTTAAAATTAAAATTTGTAGTTTTTGAATCTAAACATGACTTTATTTTAAAATTTATTGTTCATTATATGTTATACAGGAAGAGTGGAGAGTTAGGCTGAATACAATGCAAGTCATTTTGGTAACATTTCAACCAATAATACATGTTAAAGCTAGATGCATATCTCAAGATCAAGATTATTCACCTGGAATACCTGGACATATCACCAAATTTCTCGAGAGATTGTAAGTACTTCTATAAAATTTTAAGTAATATACATTTTAGTGAATAAAAACAGAGTTTTTTAGGACCTATATGTTTGTATTACAACATAATTTCTATTCTTTTATTTTCATTTAGTTTCCTATTTTTGAGGATTAATACAAGAAAAAAGAAGTTATTTTCGTTGTTTCACATATTGACCTGTTTGGTAGATGTGATAATATCACTCACCTTTAAGAAAATAACATGATTTGTCCTCATGAGCTTAGTTCAATGGCTAAAAGACATTGCACGTTAGTGCAGAGATCGGAGTTCGTATACTTAGTTCAATGGCTAAAAGACCTGTTTGGTATTTCCTCTGTCTTTAAGGCATGCCAATTCATACGCATCGAAACGTATGGTTTTAATAGGTGATGCAGCTCACTCTTCTCTCATCACCCATGAATTTTTTTGAGAAAACATTGTTTATGAGTTAAATTGCGAACTTTTCCTTCAGGCGCAATAATTCTACGGGGTGTGTGTGATTAGTCAATAATATTAGATAATTATGGTGAAAAATCATGCACATAAATGCAATATTATGAGATCATGCACATAACTACAATTGATCATATGTCGGTTCATATTATGAATATAATAACTCATTTCAGAGTTAAACCTAGAGTCGACGGATCACTCATAATAATTAGGATTCATGCTCATTTTTTTTATATAGGCTAAAATTGTTAGGTCGGAATTTATGACCCGGTTTTAATCCTTGACCACTCTACTTTATATGTGTGAGATTATGATAATTTTGTCATCTCATTTATAGAATAAAAAAATAATAATAATTAAGATTCATATTCATTTTCTTATAGGAATATAATAATTAGCATTGACATATATTTTATTCATTTATATAATTTGTGTTATTAGTGGATATCACAACACTTTAATACAAGACAATCAAATTGAGTTTGCACTTTAAATAGTGAATTGTATTTTCAAACGTTAGAATTAAGTAAAAAAATTGCCTTTTCTTTTCCTGACCTGACCAAAAAAATAATAATAAGTAAAATAATTACCTCTCGCTATTTAAGGTGTGAACGGATTTCACTACCTACATAACAAGAGAGGCATTTTAATCATTTTCACGGCACACGAAAAATATTGGGAGCAAAATAAAAGTATTTGATAGAATAGTATAGAACATTACATTACAACACAGAATAAACAACTTGTGATTTAAACAACTTGTGCTGAGGATAAAAAGTTGTCTCGTAGTTCAGTGGATGACAAAAATGTATATTTTTTTCCAGTCTCTTATCTCTTAGTTTATTCAATCATAGTGATAATTTTAAAATTCAAATACAGAAAAACTGAAATTGTCATGTTTGATCTTTATTTATTTTTTTAACAGATTAAATGCGCTTTTAAACTATTAAAAAACTCAATATATAAACTAAATATCTTGTTTAAAAAAAAAACTAAATATCTTGGTGAAGAAGAAAAAAAAACACTTACTAAAAAATAAATAAAAAAATAAAACACAATATAAGTCCTTTCAATTCACCCTTGTTCTCATCCCGAAAGTCTAAAACCCTAAACCATCGACTGAGCAGATGAACAACCAGCGTCGAAGAACGAACATAGAGCTCCACGATTCTCCCTCACGATTATCTCGTTGAAAATCCTGCTACGCCTACCGGTAAGATCTCTCCTCTGTCTCAAATCAGTGTGTAAATCATGGCTATCTCTAATTTCCAATCCCAATTTCAGTAATGCTTCTGGAGACGTTAATGATTCTGGCTAGTCAGGGGTCGTTTAATATGCTAACTAGTTTTAGCTATGATATGTTATATTAACTGATGATTATTTGATAGTTCTTATGCACACAGTTCGTAATTCTCGTAATTTCAATTTCATCAAATGTTTTTTCTTGAGAACTAATTCCTGTCTGGTGTGGAGGTTTCTAATGCTAATGCTCGATATGCGAATCCTGCTGCTAATTTAAGAGTTGGGTCCTTCTTGAACCAGTCTTTGCATTGGTTGGTTAAACCTCTCAACATTGAGCGTAATGTGATTATTGCCTTTGATTTGGTTGAGAGGAGTTTGTCCGAGATTTCTTTAACACGTTATTTAGCCGATAAATTGAAACATAATCCCTGCCATTTGAGGATAATGAGAGAATGTCTTAGCTTATGTTATGTGTGTTACGTCGCTTCGAATGCTGAGATTTAGATGATGAAAGACATAAAGTGAAGTTGTCTTGGACTAAGTTGTTTTGTTTTTTCTACTACTTACATTCATCGCAATGTCTTTATTCCAATATGTTTCACTAAACATGGTGAAATTATTGGGTCAAATGGCTTTAAAAGATTAATGAAATTTAATGACGTGCTTGATCAATGTAAACCTTCGACGAACCTGATAAATACCCATATAGAAGATTGTGATATCTTTATAGAGAGTTTACTATCACTCTCTAATAACTTTAAGAAAGCAAGTGATGACTCTGAGGAAGCAGGTGAAAATGACCATATGACGCTTTTCTTGGAGAAAGCAATTGAAGATGACTAATAGTAACTACTACAATAAGAACTATTAGTCATCTTTACTTGCTTTCTCCAAGAAACTCTTCAGATGGTCATCTTCACCTGCTTCCTCAGAGTCAACACTTGCTTTCTCAAAGTCATTAGGGTGTGATAGTAAACTCTCTATATAGATATCACAACCTTTTTGAATATATTGATATTTATCGGGTTCGTTGCAAGTTGTACACTGATCAAGCAGCCATCCAATGTGATTAAGTATCATTAATCTTCTAGAGTCATTTGATCCAAAAATTTCACCATGCTTGGTGAAACATATTGGAATAAAGACATTTCGAGGAATGTTATTAGTAGAAAAAACAAACAACTTAGTCCAAGATGACTTCACTTTATAGTCTTTCATCATCTAAATCTCAACCTTTGAAGCAACATCACCCGTGTAACATAAACTAAGATATTCTCCCATGACCCTCAAATGGTAGTGACTACCTTCCAATCTCCTGGCTAAATTACGTGATAAAGGAATCTCTGACAAACTCTTCTCAACCAAATCAAAGGCAATAATCACTTTAAGGTTGGTATCGTAAGACTCATACATCCAATGCAAAGCCTGGTTCAAGAAGGTCCCAACTCTTGAATACTCACCAAGATACCTAGATTGAGCTTTACCAAGTCCCACAGTAGACCGGGAATTAGTTCTCAAGGAAAAAAATTCAACCAAATCACGAGGATCATGAAACATTGAAACATGTATATAAAAACTATCAAGTAGTCATCAGTTGATAAGTCATAGCCAAAACCAGTTAGCATATTAAACGACCCTTCACTGCCAATGTGGTCAGCTTCTGCAATTCGTCTCTTAACTCCAGTTGATGGATTCCATGCAAAGGTTTTACTACATTCTTCAAATGTTACAAGTATAAACCCTCTGTAAGAACTCATAAAATCTGGATCGGTTTCAAGTGGAATTTTGTGGAGAGTTCTAGGTCTCTCGAATACTATTTCGTATCAGTGAATGTGGAGTTTGGAAGCATAGCAATGAATTGTTATGACCTGCTTAAGTTGCTATGCCTTGTAGTTGACCTAGGAGCTCAACTAATGGTGCTTACATTCTGGATAATAGATTAGAAATCCAAATGGTTTCTAACCTTATTGAAACCTCAAAGAAAATCATGTAATCCATTTGGAATTTTACTTTCTTGGTCCAGGTTATGTTGTTTATGTCTACTGCACTCCAAGAATGTACACAATAACACATGTGATTTCTATATATAAAAATTCTAATTTGAAAAGTTAACATTTTTGATTGATTTAATTTTTAAAATATGTTGTGTTCCTAACAGTGATGGTGAGTTTGTTTTAGCAAGGACCAATAGGCAGCTCACGTGAATGAGTACAATTAGCTATTAGCCAAGGGTGGAGTCATGTTGTATTTGAAAGTGATTTTCAATTTTTAGTAAACTCCATTTATGCTAGTTCATTAGATGCATCAGAGGTTAATTCAATCATTTCTAGTATATGTAGTAGTTTATCACATTATCTTAACTTTGAGGTAAAGTTTTTTTTGGAGAGAAGCGAATGTGGTTGCTCTTTGTATTGAACCTTAATTGATTAGTGATATGAATTAAGTAACATATGTTCAAAAAAAGGTAACAGAATTTTAAACTGATCAATTGTGAAGTGGATTAGTCAAGTAAAAGGATGAGTGATTATATGATGATATAATAAGTGTATAAATCACGTGTAAGAGGTTTCAACAATCATCTTGACATATATACTATTATACACCCTCCCAGCATAAATACCAAGACATAACATTCAATCATGAAAATTCAGTTGATTGTCGAGCAATAAATCAAACTCAGACATCGTGTTGGTGCCTGATACTGACATGTTCTACACACTGGACATATCTTCAATCTAGATTGTCTGTTGGTTCTTGAAATCGACTCACTGAATACGTTAAAGGGAAAGAGATAGCGAGAAGAAAAAAAAAGTAAGGTGATGAAGGCCTTATATGACCTCAAGTGCTTGAAGGATATCATCCTTTAAATCTTCATAGTCTTCAACTCCAAAGCAGAAACGAACAGTGTTATCGTAAATTCTGTATTTTTCTCTCTCTGATCTTGGAAGATCCCTATAGAAAAATAAAAAAGAAAAATATTAAAGTATCCATATTTTTACTATGATGAATTGCATTAACTTAAAATCGTGAATTTTAAAAAGATTCAAGAAAATACCAGTAAGACATGATTGCAGGCTGATTCACAACACTCTCAACACCACCAAAGGATGGAGCAATGTATGGAATTTTTAGTGAATCAACAAATTTTATAGTCCTCATTATATCTCCATCAATCTGCATATGATTAGCAACAACAAAATCATATTTTCCCAAATTATACACTAACAATACACTTAAAATTAAATTTAGTATGCCTAATAACAATTAGATTTGGCTCTTAATATTCGCAAACCACATTAAAAGAACGAATCGTACATCAAAACAAACAACGCCACCAAAACCAGTCATTTGTCTCTTGGCGAGCGAATATTCCGGATGGCTTGGTAAGCCTGGATAATAGACTTGTGTCACCTGCAAATAATATTAAGCATTTGAAACTAATGACTTTTATTTCATCAACATCATATATTATTATTATTATTGTTGATTTTTTTAAAAAAATTAAAGTGGTATATACCTTAGGATGTGTCTCTAAGAGTTTGGCTATCTTCAATGCTGTTGAATTTTGATGTTGTACACGAAGATGCAAGGTTTTCATACCTCTAATAACTAGGTATGCAGAATTCTGATAACATAAACATTTAACACTACTATGTCAACATAAAAAATAATTTATGTACTATATTTTCTCATAAGCAAAATTAAGCCAAACATGTTTTATCCAAGGTAAAGGGAACAATGTTGTAGAAATGTGTACCGGGCTAAGAGTACCACCCAAAATGAAATGTAAACTTCTAATTTGTGTAATTAACTTCTTGGAACCACTTATGCAGCCAGCAAGAACCTGAAACAATATTAGAAAAAACTTATGCATTCCATCTATCGAATAGTTGTTTTTTCACCACTAGTATCCGATCCACTGGACCGACTAAAATCTAGTTCGGATATCTGTTCTGACATCAAGGGGTTTGAGCCCTCCCATGTGAAGTTGCGGGGGATCAAACCGTGGTCGTCCACTATTCTCTACTAAGTTCAGTGCCAATCACCAACTAACGTTCGGTATCTATTGAATAATCTAATCAAAATGAAGTTATGCAAATGACTTACATCATTGTGTCCAGCAATGTATTTTGTTGCTGAGTTTACTACAAGATCAGCTCCAAGGGAAAGTGCTTTTTGATTAATAGGTGTAGCAAATGTACCATCAATGCAAACCAATGCTCCTTTTCTATGACAAAGCTCTGAAACCAGCTTAATATCAACACATCTTTGGAATGGATTAGTTGGTGTCTCAGTAAAGAAGAGTGATACCTATAAATATGTATAAGATAAAATACCAATAATTAAACTCAACATTTCACATTAATTCTAATGAAATCAAAGGAAATTTAACACTCACTTACTTTGTTGTTTTCTAATGCAGCTTCCAAGGCATCAACATCAGCAGGGTCAATTATAGTGGCCTATACTCAATGAAGTAAAGATTTGTAATTTCATTAGACAAATTGCAAATTCCAAGAGCCATAAACTTTAATGGAATCCATTGATAAATTTAACATATTTTCTAGTTTGAATTTGTTACACAAAAATATGTTGCTTTTTATAAAACCTATACAAAAACCACTCATATATTTGTATTTTGGAATAAGGACCTGGTAGTTCAAAGTTCGACTGCGAGATAAATAAAAATTGACCAAAAATGATTCTACTTGTTAATTAAACTTGGTTTCTCCTATACGATTTGTGCTTAGGGAGATAATATTAACCATTTAAATCTAATCACTTTTTTTTGTAGTGAAGTGTTAGCTTAGTGGTAATAAAAATTTCAAAGGACAAAGTTTAATCTCTTTAAAAACGGTTTTATAATAGTCATTAGTATCAACTAAAATATTTTCCGCTCACCTTACAAGCTAGTTTTTGAGTTTGAGGTCAATCATATTCAACAAATTTAATGAACATACATACTATAGTTCTTGTAGGAGCACCCTAAAATTTTGCATAAAACAAATATAATCAACTAATCAAACTATAAAATACTATCTCCGATTCTACCTGTATGAGACAAATTAATCAACAAAAAATAATATATGATCAAAATTTTAAATTAAATACATCAAATTTTCTTGATTTATCTATCTCTTATATTTAAAATCGGATGAGTATATGATCGAGTATATGATCGTATATACCGTGATTCCCATCTTTGGGAGCATGTTGCCAATGAATATTCTGGTTCTCCTATAGCAATCAGTAGTGGTAACAATATGTCCCCCAGCTGGAACTAATGCCAAAAACATTACAGAGCTAGTACACATCCCAGATGCCAAGAACAAAGTTGATTCAGCTCCCTCCAATGCACTAGTTCAAAAAAATAAAATTGTAGCATGTTTTTATGATATGATTGAAAAAATATAAACATGATTTTAAGGTTGTTCAAACATATTTACAATATTATTTTTGTGTCAAAATTATTTTACATATTATCCTATTTCTAGAGCACGTGGAAAAAAAAAATCAGAGTTGAATTTTTTATCTTGAGTTGAAATATTTTTATTAGAAATAGAGATTGTGTCCCGTAAATATAGTTCAGTTGATAAAATAATGTAAGAACATTTGATATGTTTGACGCGTTAATTTGACAAAATCAGAGACAAACCTCATCTTTTCCTCTAAAACCGCTGTCGTTGGATTTCCATATCGCCCATATTCGTAACTAAATTGTCTTTTCTCCTGATTAATAACTAATAAAATCATTATCTTGACAATCTTTGATGAAAAAAAATCAACTAATAATTCAAAGAATACCTTCCAATCAATAAGATCAGCAGTTTTCTTAAAAAAGTATACAGAAGTGTTCACCACAGGTGTTGTAATTGCATCTGTAACAATGCCTCGACCTAGTCTCTCAGCTACATCAACAAAAATGGAAATTTAATTACACTCATGTCCATAGGGAAATATAATAAAAACTAATGAGAATTTAATTATATTCATGTTCATAAGGAGAGATTTACTTGCAATCTAAAAAATTGGATGTCAATTTAAAATTATTTTAATTCACCAACAAAAAAAATTATTTTACACTGACAATACATATTCTATTTTTTTTTGGTACATGTATTCTATTTTTTCTTATATGAATCTTACATAATTTTGTGTAATAAAAAAAGTTTTATGGAATTTATACAATCTATTATTTTAAAATGGCTATGGCAAATTTTTTCTTCATGTATAATATGATTCGAACTAATTCTTATCGAATTCAGACAGATTCAATTCAACTGGACTCATTTCCGGCAGTGATAATTTTCAATTTACAAGAACTTATGTGTTATAGTTTAAGAGAGTGTAGTACTACAACTTAGTTAAAAAGTACTTAGTAGTATTTTTCAATAGAGACAAATTAAGTACCGGCGTGAACGGTTTTTGATCCATCGCATTTCAAAAAAGAGTAACGACTATCAACCGCGTTGTTAACCTCCAAAGCTCCATTTGATTCCGCTGGTGATGGCGGAGTAACGGCTGAGTCAGTGTTCGGCCATAACGACGATGCTACAATTCGAACCACCCGAACATTCCTTCGAGTTTCATAATTACTGATGTGGCGCCGCAACTTGAAACTGGACTTGAACGACGTCGTTAAACAATTAGATGAAGAAAGTTGGCGAAACGGGGTTGTTGCAAATGTAGCTGAAAAATCTGAAGCACTCATTTTCTTTGTAAGTGTGTATTAGTGTTTGATGAATATTTGGTAATTGGTAATGGTACAACATTATTATATAAATAACCAATGGTTGATAAAAGACAAAAACTTTTCTATTTGGGAATTCATTATGTAAGGTTGTATATGATAAAATAATATACTCTATCTATCATATAACAATATATAAAAAAAATCGTCAAACAAAATTGATATTTTTAGTCCAAATTCTTAACTAAATACACTAAAATTTTAACCAAATTATATTTTAGAATGAATAATGTAATTTTATATAATTACAAGTGTCATGTCGAAGTCATGTTGGACATTGACACATATTCGATACTATAATACATTTAATTTAAAAAGTATTTGCATTTCATAGATGCTGAATATGATTCGAGATATGTGTTTGATTTCAAGTGTGAGAGATTAAGTTTCATATTAATTATATGAATATTCAAATATGATGTCTTACTCTTTTGTGCTCCTGAAACATTAACATTGACCTGTTATTTCTTCTAACGCTCTTCTAGTCTATCCAACAATATGGGCCATGAGGCCTTGACGGAATGGGACCTTGGGTCTAGAACATATTCTTATATTGTCTTCTTTTTTATTGAAAGGATATTTTTATTATTTTTCACCACCAATTAATCTTGTTCTGATCAGTTTTGACACAAAATTGTTCCAGCCCCTCCTATCTAGTTGCAGGGATTAAATTTTATTCTACCTATCAAATTCAGCGTCAACCACGACTAAACTATCTAAAGTTTGATAAGGATATATCTTTATGTTGTTGTGTGTGTGTTTATATCATTGGAATAACATTCAGTGGGTGGTCATTTTCCTATGCAAGAGGATCCTTTACTACTCTACAATATTTGATTGGGCACAACGCAATATTATCAGGAGAATTGTTTAATTATTTTAGGTAATTAAGTGACAGATTAGTGTCATATTTGCGATAAAAATATTGCAACGCAACATTTAACATCATTAATGTGTTATAAGATGATAATGTTTCTTTTTCATTTCTTGGAAACTATGGATAAACACTCAATCTTTGATTAAAACAATAGAGTGTCCAATGTACCCCAAAAAAAAATCCAATAGAGTGTGACACATTTGAATCCAAATGATTTAGTAAAAAACTAAAAAGAATAGATAGTTCAAGTGTATAACACATTTGAATCTCGAAAGTAAGTCATTATGGGTTACGTTCTGATCTCCGATTCTTGTGCTATATTCATGAATTTCTATCGAAGATTAGTAGTTGCTAAATAACGTGATCAATGTAACTATAATATAATAAAAAATATACACAAATCTTCATGTTTTACTAGCATACAAATAAGAGTTAATTATATTTTTAATCCCCATAAAAACAATGACTTTAATTTTCAAATTTAGTCCATGAAAAATGTTATTCACTTTTAATTCATTGTTGCAAATTATAGGGTATGCTTCGAGATTAAACCATTTTTCGTAAAACGTTTTTAAATATGAATACTGTTGAACTCATTTGAGTTGGTCTAGTGGTGTTGGCTTGAGTTCTTGAAATGTGCTCCTCATAAAGTCTCAGGTTCGATTTCTACTGGTGCCAATTTTGGTGGGCTAGTCTATACATAGTAAAAACTCTGACTTTAAATGGAGTCCCCGCAAATGAACAGTAAGATTGATTCTCTCGAATTAGTCGTCCTTAAGCCGGATACTGAACTTTTAAAAAAAAAATATGAATACTGTTGAAAGAATTTGTTAAAAAGTTTGCTTGTTGGTACTCTATCCAATTTTGTGGTTAACTTTTGAGAATTTATGTTATTTTATATCAAACTTTTAAGATTTCATTTGAGTATTTTACTAAATGGAAATATTATTGAAATTTGTTCTCTTTAGTCTAAAAATCTTCTAAGTTTAGATTGAATTTTTTTTTATCATATCACTCAAAATTTATTTTTTATAAAATAAATAAATTCATTTAAGTCCTATCATAAGAAACTCTTCTCCTCGTTATTATATAATAACGATTATAATTTATTATTTCACTTTTATCTTCTCCATCTTGACTTATTTTCCTTGCCATTCACATGGGGTATGAAATTGGGGCATAATGACAATCAACATATTATTTTGAAACAAAAACTTTTGCAAAAGTAAGACGTGACTTTAAATATTAATAATTTTCTTTCAAACTCAATAATTGTTTGTAACCATTTTGTCACAACAAAACAAAATTTGAAATTATTTAACATAATAACATTTCTTTATCTCCCTTGGATTCGAAATATTTTGATATGGCACAAGAAAAGAGTCTCTAATTTCATGAAAGAAAAAAAAATATTTTAATAAAAAATATTTTAATTTTTTGAAAAATACATCATTTTGTAAAATTTAGCTCATGACAATGCGGATAATATATTAAGTTAAATTCTTCATCTGAATTTAATTAAACTCAAAATTTTGCAGTTGATTTTATAAGTTTTAGATTATGTTTGTTGTTTTGTCTATAGACAAAAACAAAAACAATATAATTTTATAAAAAAAACCTCCCACTAAAAATAGTACTGTATATAATATTTTTTTGCTAAAAACAATAGTTTCATTTTTAAAAAAAAAATATATGTATGTTGTATCACTTCTTGTGTTTAGAGTTAGATAATGATACAAATTTGACGAACACGATGATTAAATACATACCAATTTATTATTATTTTTTGTTCGTAAACGAAGTGGTACTAAAACTCATATATAGAATTGTAAGGTTTCAAATTCGAATTCATATAAAAGTGTCTGGGCTAACAATTCAACATCGCCAACATGAGCTAGACCTTACAAAGACTAATTTATTTATGTTTAATCTCAATTGAATTTCTACATTTATTTTATTAATAAATATTTATAGAGACAACAATTATTTCCTTAAGAAAAGAGATCTTAGTAGTCTAGAATTTGGCGAAGAGATTAAGTAGAGTCACCAATAATTGTTTCACCCTAAAATCTAACTCAAGTTCTCTCATAATCTGTTTTTTAGTGAAACTGATAATCATTTGAGCTCAATACTATATTGTTTATTCTTCATTTTGATCCTTACTCCTCTCTCTTAATTTTGTCATATTTTTTTGACGATTTTAACATTTTTAATGAAGAGAGCGTGTGATTATTAAGAGAGAGAGATTGAACGGTCATACGGTCATTAATTTCATGAATGTGTGTTATCATTGACTCTATGTCACTAATATAGACTCGGTCCGAAGATAGACCCTACTATTTAAGTAAGTTTTAATAAAAAAATTCTTTGCTATTATAAATTCATTTTTCATTTTTTTTACGCAATTTTTTTTTATTAGAATTAGTAAATACGACTTTAAACTAGTTTTGCAATTTAGAAACCAAAATATAGAGTTTGATCGAGTTTTTGTTGAGTGTTGTTCGATCAAATAATTATCAAATCATTGTAGAAATTCTGAATTTAGTATGTCGTCGTTTATAACTTTTAAAGTAAAAAATCAAAATACTGCATTGATCATATTGTAAAGAAGTTCAATGTAAAAAGTATTGTACTTTTGGTTACATTTACATTTGTCAGAATACAAGTGCTGTACATTTTTGTTCTAAGAAAACATTCAATTGGATAGGACACATAAAGAAATTTGATACAAGTTGTTTAAAGAAGGATATTGAATTCCTTTAAATGACATTTATACATGCATAACATAACTGAAAGACTTCAGTGTTCAATAAATCATGCATTGACCATATGCAATCCTAGCTAGCTTCCTATTAGATCATTCATTAAAATACTTTAATTAGTCTAACAATAAATTAAATGCTACAATTACGACCATCGCACCATAACTTAAATTCACTTAGCTGATCAATTGTTAGTTGATCTAATAATGATTGATATTGGATTTGATAAAAAGAATCACAGTTCATGCAACAGTGTGTGAAAGATGACTGAAACCATTTACTGTTAGAACTCTCTCGAACTCTGGATTATTATAATTTCCCCTTTTTTCTAAAAACAAGATGGTAAAAACCAAAAAATAAATAAATTCACTGAGCTGCATTCACTATATCTTTGTGACCTCATATACTTTTGATTGAATTATCTTATATCCTATAATAACCCTCTAAACCATTTATCATATCATTTTACATATTTTTTTCTTTACAATAAATACTTAAGAATAATATTATGAATACAATAATTAATGTTGCATCCAAGAATATTATGAAAACAATATTAATTAAAAATGACAAACAAATAAACATTTGCTTTCCTCCTATCTCAAGATGAAAATTCTTATTTTTAAATAATTAAAGCTTAAGCAAAATTTACCATCCTCTAAAATAGAGCACAATGCAACTCAAATAGAATAACTGAAAAAAGAATGAGAATGAAAACTGACTTTAAATAAATGGTGGTGAAGTTAGACTAGTTACGTAGGTAGGTACGGTCCTTAGCATTTAGGTTTAGTCTAGTTAGTAATAACTAATAATTTTTCCACCAATCTTGATTATGACTTGTATTAAGTGGGGAAGGATCTCTATGTTAAGGGGAACCATGACACTCCCCAAATAATTTAATGTTAATGTTTGATAAATGTGATACACATATTTTATGTGCCACAAATTAAAAGGTTTAGTACATGTACTCATTAATCATAGTTTTAGGTTGTTCAATTTCATTAATAAATCTCAACTATTTTAAAAAATTATATTAGCAATTACGCGTAAAAAATACCATGATTTAAAATATATATATATAATATTGATTTAAACATTTAGCTAGACTAGATGAGGTTTTTTTTTTTTGACGAATAGATGATGATGTTATATAGTTAGGCTTGTACGTATCTAAAACTTTTTTACATTTTTGTTTTTATATATACTTATTATTCAAAATATATTAAGTCATATATAAATGTGATAAAATAGATTTTGAAGAACATAATAGTTGTGGACAAGTTAGTCATTTTTGTTGCAAAATTATGTGTTTTTTATAAGCAAAGATTGAAATATAAGGAGTATAAGGAGTATATTCAACCCTTACAATTTGAAGATACAATGCTCTAAATACATCGTAGGTAAACTAAAGATTTATTACACCAATTAGCAAATGTTACATCAATTTGCTCCTCAAACGATCAATGAATCAAAATCACGACATGTAGATAATTTAGTCTAATATAGAAGATATATTTGTCCGATTACCTCTTCATATAATATTATTACGCCAACATCAAATGCACAATATCGTTGCTAGCCAAATTACATTTGAATTATATAATTCATCTATGGTTCCTTTCAATGAATAAGCATACATGATTTGTCGCAGTCATGGTGATTCCATACCCATGTGTTTTATAACCTAAAATAAATGAACATTGACAAATCCTCATGGATTTAAAGAAATTAAAAGTGGCAAAGTAGATGAGCTGTTTCTCATGTCATGTGGCCAAAATTTCACCACATCATGCAGTTTTTGACCCCAGCTGCATGGATTGTCAATACATCAAAATTAAACCATTTTAAACATTATATATGTGCTAGTAATATCTTGTATTCCAAGTCAGCATGATTTCTTCAATAAATAAATAACATTTGTTTATATATATACACCAAAAAATTAATGCACTACTAATTAAGTCTAATAGACTACAAATGAATGAATGATATATATTATACTCCTTCTCAATACATCATTCAAAAATCTATATACTTAAACATGTCAAAGGGCTTACGACACCAATCAAAATAGAGAACCCTAACAAAACTCAACAAAGTTGTGGATGAATGTCGAAGCATTGGTGGAGATTAATCATTTGTGATTGTATGCTTAGATAAAATGTTGTCTTTTTTGTTCTTGCATATATAGGTTGGAGAATAATCTTCGATCTCTATGAATAGTAGTTTTTAGATCAAGTACTACATGTGAAATTGGATACTATGCAGTTGACTATGCTGCATTTGCATTGGTGAATATAGATTGTCTGATCTTGATCAAAATAGTTATAATTTTAAGTTTAAACTTTAATTTATTTTTTAAATATAAAATTGAATTATAAATTTAATTGTCCGATCTTGCAATGAATGGTTCAGATTTGACTCAATCCTAGTCACTGCAGATTAGGATTGCCCTCAATCCTAATCTTTTTTTTTACAACGGAGCTCAAGATCAAATCTATATGTACGTAGTATACTATCTTAATCCTTCACCATTAGATCAAATCGAATGGCTTATAGGAGACTAATCTTTGAATCAATGTTGAAATATTCTGTTTATAAGAGATTGAATGAATAGTCTAAATGAGCAATTTTATTATTTAAAATTAAATTAATTTTCTATTAAAAAAAACATCAAATTCATTTTTTAGAAGATAGTTATGTCATCAGCTCCTTCGAGAAACAATTATTCTCAATATGAACCACACAAATATTAAATGAATGAACGACGTCATTATAATATTTTTTCTTTTTAAAATGAAAAATTGTTTTTTTGTTGAAAACGTCATCCTTGTCGTTGCATTGAATCATTGATAGAGTTAAGCAATTAAATCTTGATCGATTTGGTAGGAAAATAATATATGTATGTTTTGAGAATGAAACGTAGTGGAAGCTATTTCTTTTTTAATAGATATAATATATATTTTTCCTCCCATATCACACATAGTTGTCTTACACATTTGTAGTATATACTTTTAGGGAAGGAGAACATAATTTTATAATTAACGGTTAAATTGTCCAAACTTATTACTATTTGTAATTTGTATTTATACAATAATAATATTTTGATAGACATTGCAATTATAATGATAGGATATTGCAATAAATATTTCCGGTCTTGTTAACTAGTAATGTATGAGGTGCACTAGATGCATTAGGAAAATGCTTGTATGTACGATTGAATTGGTCGTGCAAATGGGACGACATCATGTGGCAAGAGACAATTCCATCTCATTGACAATTGTTTTTTTTTTTTTTTGCAAAATATGATAATGTCGTGCTATATAGCACTGCTGTTATATATAAATACAGAGATGAGCATTCAAAGAGGTATGATTGAATCTTTGGAAGCTACAAGAAAATCTAAAAATCTAAAAATGATTCTAAAGAGAAAATGCAAACCTCCCTAGTTGCTCTCAAAGCTTCATTCAAACACACCTCTCTAATTTAGCTAAAAGGTGGAAAGAAAATTTGCAAGATGAAGATGAAACATGTGGAAGAAGGAAATATTATTGAGGAAGAACTATAGAGAATATATAGATGATGAACAAGAAATTGAATCACGAACTTTTTTAAATTCAATTTTTTCCAATTGAAAAATTGAACGCCTCAACTCGAGAGATTAGTCTCAATTATTACGATCAACTTGATATATCTAATTTTCAAAAAATAAATAATAACAGTATGGTGCAATTCTAGAACACTTTGACAAGCTTTAAATTAACTTATTTCTCTATCATCTATCTATTTACTTCCCCATGTGTCTTTTTTTGTTGATAAGAGGCCCCATGTGTCTTTCATCTACATATATCTATTTATATGAAATTTTCCAAAAGTAAAGGTCCTGAGTACTCAACACTCAGAAAACAAAGGGATCAAACAGTAAATATGGGGGACCATATATTAGCATTTATTTTGTTAGACACTAAAGATTGAACCGCACTTCTGTTTTAAGTAAAATTAAATACTATCCTCCCTCTTGCCATATTATTTTGAAGTAAATTTTTAGGTACGTATCCAACTTATATTTTTTGTTTGACAAAAATAGAAGGATGTTTATTCATTAAAAAAATAGAGTATGTTAGATACAAGTACAAATTCAACATAGCTAAAAATATAAAAGATAAATTTATGAATAAATTCATTGCATCCAAGTTAATAATATAAAACGGTATATTTATGTCTACAAATAATATGATAAATATCATATGTTTTAGGAAAAAAATTAAATGTAAATATTTGAAATATTTATTAATGTAAAGCATATGCCATAAAATTGAATTTTATCTTGAGGATATCGGTATAATGTATTCAAAACTGTATAATTAACTATCGGAGTGTTCACTTTATTTTAATTTATGCACTATGAAAACGTGCTTTCCATAATGATATATTTTTGAAAAATTTCAGTGTGGAAATATTTTGTGCCATTTCTTCAAAATATATTGTTTGTGTTGGACTGTTGGCTATGGTTAATTATATGAATGGGCAAGTGGGTATCAGATGAACTATATGTATGGGTGTGGAAATATTTTGTGCCATTTCTTCACACTAACTCCGTCTCTACATATAACTCCGTTTGATTATTGTATGTATGCTAATATACAATTTTGATCACTAATATTTTTAATTATTTAGTAGTAAAAATTATAAAAATTTGATATTTTGAAAATCTTCATCAAAACAAATCAAACAAGATCTTATATGCTAATATTTATATCTATATATTATTAGAAAAATACGGTCAAAATATAATAGATGAATAACACTATTTAGTCAAACGAAATCTTATATTTAGAGACAGAGATAGTAGTATATTTTTCTAACAAGTGCAGCGAAGACTATTGTTATAATCTAAATAACACTATAATGTCTAATTTTTTTCACCACCAATTAATTTAGTTCGGAGGTTAATTCTAACTACAAATCTAGTTTATTGTTTGCATTTATCATTTCGTTAATCATATTGTACCAAGTTATTAATGTTATAACTGTTCGTGTGGGAAGAAAATATATTAGAAGAGTTATCCTATGTTTTTTTTAACACAATCTTATGTTAGAAGTTTTTTTTATTTTTTTTTTACTAATTATGTTAGAAGTTAGCTTCTATATTTATCTATATTTCTCTTGTGAAGGACAAGTGGTGTATGAGACTATGAGTTGAACTAGAGGCATGTTCTAAGTTAAATTTATTTTCCTTTTATCAATTAAATTTTTCCATCTATTGCATCCATTGGTCACATATCCTTTGGTATTTAAAAACTTGGGAAGAGTTATTGATGTGCATGGATGATGGATCCATTAAGGATTCACCATACAATAATCTTTAATCTTAATGTAAATGTTTTGAATCAAAAGGAAAATGAAGGAAAATCTAAAAAATTCTACAAAGAAGGGAATAACAATTGGCACATTCATGATAAAAGATAAGATTAATTATGGATCTGCCACAAGAATATCTAGAATTGCTTTCTCTTAGAATCTAAAGGAGCAAAACAAGTAATCACCCTCAATCAAAAATTGAATATTCAATATTGTTGTATTAACCAAATAAAAAGTGATGACAAAACGAAGTGATGACAAAACGATTACATGCAAAAAAAGTTATTTATATCTACACTTATAACTGATGTAAAGGACATATATAACTCTAACATTATAAAGCCCAATAACAAAAGACCCATAAGGACATACTAGTATAAGTATTACTAAAACAAGAAGAAGCATGTAGTCCTGGGTTCGAGATTCTCGGTCAATACATACGGAAAAACATTTGTTGGGAGAGATCAATCTCTTAAATAAATCTTAGTTATCTCGAGAGGATTAATCTCTGTTGTTGCGAGCCGATGATACTTTTGGTTTTAAAAAAAGGAGCATTAAAGAATTCTAATGCAATATAGCAATCTAATTTTATACTAAACATTATTACAATTAAAATCCAATCATGAAAGAGTAAGGTAATAAGAATTGTCATTGACAATAATTTTAATTTGATGTTCAAAAGATTTATTCTCCAAGATTATATTTTTAAATTTCTCCACTCTAAACCCTTTTGGTGGGGCCACCAACCCCATTAAGGTCCACTTCTTAAACCTTCAATCTCATTCCATGATCTTATTAATTTTGCTACATCTTTTTAATTTCGCCTTAATTAACTTATTGTACATCATGTGATTGCGATTGTGTCTAGTACTTAATTAATTGTGTTCAATGTATGACAACCAGGGATCCAAATCACATTTGTTTGATTTATGAGATTTCTCATTATCAGTTTGGTATGTGTATAGGGTTAGGGGTGCAAATGGCCAATTATTATATATGAGAAAATAATATAAAGTTTGCTAATTAGTTTACTCTTTCAATAAAATGTGTACTTATAAAAAATGAAAAAAGAAAATATATTTTGTGATCATATATCTGACTCGATATAAATAACTAATTTTGTTCCCTAGGATAGTTCAAGTGTTATGAGCTGAGAGACATATGAGTTGGATAGAAGGAGGTTCATAGATGAATTCTTAGAAGGAGCAATTTATTTTTCCGATATAAAAGTAAAAAAAACTAATTTTACATTTATACATGGAGTACATAACAAAGTTTCGGATTGAGATCCTCTGCTATAAATTTTTAGGAAAATATTTATTTACACGATAAATTCAGTCGTGCACTAGTGACGACATGCATGATGTGACATGCTTTATTAAATTCTCACTTCCCTGCAATTCCATGATCATTGAAAGTCTTCCTTCGGTCGTGCTGTCGTGTTGTCGTGATATATAGCACTACTCAAATTTTTACGCAATTTGACACTAATATCTTATGCTGTATGAATTGCACAGTTTTGACCATTTGATTAACTGAAATCGGACAATTGAGAATAAGAAAATTTCTCTTTAGCCCCCCCTCAATTCTCTTTCACCCCCCTAAAATCCCAAAATACCCTTGACTTTATTACACTCTCAAGGAAAAATTCGGGACGGATCTCACGAAGTGCACTTCGTGAGATGCGTCCCGAATTTGATTACACCCCCAAGTTTTTAAGTTCAGTATCGATACTGAAAAATTAAGCATCGATATTGAAATGATTTCTGGGGGGTACAGGTACAATTTTTAAGTTCAGTATCGATGCTGAAAAGTTCAGCATCCATACTGAAATGATTTATGGGTGAGTTTTTGGGATGCAGACCAAGTTTTTAAGTTTAGTATCGATACTGAAAAGTTCAGCATCGATATTGAAATGATTTCTAGGGGGTACAGGTACAATTTTTAAATTCAGTATCGATGCTGAAAAGTTCAGCATCCATACTGAAATGATTTATGGGTGAGTTTTTGGGATGCAGGCCAAGTTTTTAAGTTCAGTATCGATACTGAAAAATTCAGCATCGATACTGAAATGATTTCTGGGGAGTTTTGGGGGGATTTTTAAGTTCAGTATCGATGCTGAAAAGTTCAGCATCCATACTGAAATGATTTCTGGATGAGTTTTTGGGATGCAGGCCAAATTTTTAAGTTCAGTATCGATACTGAAAAGTTCAGCATCGATACTGAAAATGATTTCTGGGTGAAAATAGCAAAATTCAGGACGTATTTCACGAAGTGCACTTCGGGATTTACGTCTTGAATTTTGCTTAAATATCCCCTAAGGGCAAATAAGATAGTTAGGGGGGGGGGAAAGAATATAGGGGGGGTTAGAGAGAATTTTTCTGAGAATAATAGTTGCGTCAAGTAATTACTGCACCAAATCTGATTCCTAAAATTTCACATTATCTGCACCAAATTTGTTTTTAGTTATAATTAAAAATTATTAAAAGAAAAAAAATTGTTTTTTTTTATTGGTGAAAAAAATTATGTGTAGGTTATTAATTGCATACACAACAATGTGGGTCTCTCATCTGAAAAAAAAAATTACAATATTAATTTTATCTTTTAAATGTGAGACTCTTTAATATATAGATATATATACAGTATTTTTTTTATTATTAATTAAGAGTTCTTATCTTATGGTTGACAATGACAAAATCTCTTTGTCTATAGAGAGAAAAAAAGACCATTTTCAGAAGTTCTGGTCCAATTGCCGCTACCATTAATTGGTCATCTAAAGTAAATTATTCTGTCAGTATTTTATATATTGAGTTCAGATTTAAGTAAGGAAATACAGTGCACATGGGAGATATACGTACATCATGTTTCATTCACATATTTTTGCAAGTGATGATATAAATTATATATATTAGTATATTGGTTGGTACCACAAGCTAAGTATGCTCAATATTTCGTCAAAAAAAAAAAAGTGTGCTCAATATGATTAATTTCAAGAGATCAAGTTTAGCATAAATTAGTTAGTAAATTGAATCATTAGACTCATTCTTAAGCATTGTAAGTATATATTGATTAATTTAAGTAGCATTGTAAATTCTCTGATACGTTATAAGATTTTCTTTATTTTTTTTTTAAATTAAATATATCCTCTATCTATAATATGATGTAGAGAATACTCTCTTAAGTCGAATATGATCACAATAAATGACAGCCTTTATTTTCTTCTAAGCATTTATAAATATAGAAGAAAGAAATATACACTATCCTTCATAAGCTTAGTTTGACAAAATTATTATTCTATTATTTTTTTACCTTCTCTGTAATTTATAAAATGATTTACGGTGACACTTACAACAACGAGATAAGGGATAATATATAATCAACAATATTGGTTTAAGTAGTAGGAATTCTGGACTATTTAAGCAGGTGATCAATGGTTTGATCTTATAGATGGAAAAAATTTAGTTTTTTTTTTTAAATCTCAGTGATATCTGGTCTAAGTGTTTTTCTTGAAGTCAATTGAAAAGAAAAAGCTTATCTTATTATATACGACCTACAAATTTTTTGATAAAAATTAATTACCGTTGAACCGTGGTAAAATACTTTCTACCAAAAACATTGTAAAAAAAAACTATAGATATAACTTTAGGTATATAGAACGGATAGTAAATAGATATAGACCAACTTTGAATTCAGATCTTAAAAAACTAACAATTATGTGACAAAAAAATAACTACAATAAAGTCCATACTAAATACTTCCTTTATTGTGTATACAGTAAAAGTCATTCAAACCTCTCTCACACACACACTATCTATTATTACTTTGCCTAGAGGAATTATACATCCCCATCTAAGAGAAAACTATACACTCTAGAGTTTAGGCATAGAAATTAAGTCAAATCCAAACAAATATAATTGATATGAACATTTGATGGTGGAAGCTACCATAGGCTTCTTTTCCTCAAAAGAGTACTTGATTTGCTTTCACAAATTACACGTACATACACATTTCTAAGAAAAAGTCTTTGTTAAAGCATATTATGTTAATGTTAATAATGGGAGGAAAATCAATGGTGTTTTTAACTAGGATTTGAATTTAAGGAAAATATTCTAATATATGTGATTCACACATACATCTTCAACAAAATATACTATCAAGCAATCACAATTTAAGTATGAGTACAATGACTATTAGTTAAAATCAATCAAACGTTTAAAGATATATTCCCTCTGTTTTAAAATATAAAGGAAAATTTATCAACTAAAGTTAATATATCTAATCCAAATTTTAACTAAATATATCAACTTGTTTTGACCAATTTTTTCTTATATTTTAGGACGGAATAATATATTAAAAAAATTGCATTTAAATTTTACTAAGAGACTTCTGAATTAGAATAAAATTAACAGTCAAATTTGACAAGACAAACTATAGAGTTATAAATAATCAAGATCGAACAATGTCAAGATTTTTTTTTCTCTCTTTCAAATTAGTACTTTAATATATCATACATAAACTTTTGATAGATTATAACTATAAGCACAATGTCTACAAATTTAAATATTTATATCAAAACATTGGTGAATGAGAAGGAGAAGAATTAACTAAATTAAGAATACTATTCCAATAATTATTGTTATCTTCATAAAATTCACTTCCACCATCACCACCACCACCTCCATTGTTAGATTCACCACCACTTTCTGACAAACTCAAATCTTCAGAATTTGTTTTAAGCAAAAGATTAGTAAACCCTTCTTCAGCAATAACATCACCAACACCTTGATCTTCCATTGACATAGTCAACTCATGATGAAGATTTGATGTAAAAGTCAATGAACTTTCATAAGTACCTTTCCATTGTTCTTGATCATCATCACCACCACCTTCTTCTTTCACAATTGAACTTGAATTATTATTTGTTCCTACAAACTCAATCATAGTAGACACAACAACATTGTTTTCATCATTATTAATATTTTCATCCTCATTGTTGGTTTTGTTTTTTTCACCACTAGTAATAATTTGTGTCACATTCTCATTGTAAGATAAAGTTGAAGTAGGAGATTGATCAAGATTAATATTCCATGTAGTCTTCAAATGAGAATTTCCACCAAAGTGATTATGATTTTGATTATGATTATTATTATGTGAACGAATTTTTGATTCTCTAACAAGTCTAGCTTCAGCTTCAAGACGAGCACTTTCCCATTGAGCCATGTGACTAAGATTTGAAGCTGTTTTTGAATGAGCATTATCACTTGAGGAAAGTAGTGCATCATTTTTAGGCTTGTGTGTAACCGGATCGATTCCCATTTTTGTTAATCTTTTCTTCAGATGCGTGTTCCAATAATTCTTTATCTCGTTATCTGTTCTTTTCGCCAAATGCGTTGCTATTGCTGACCACCTAATTTTGCAACAAAAAAAAAACATATATAATGCTAACACACAATAAAATTTCAATTGCTAATTAATTAAGTAAGTAATTATACAATAATATTTTGATCAACTATATACTAAAACAGAGTATTTTTGGTTTTTATTTGCTTTTAGTTTAGGTTTTGGTAATTATATGAAGTACATATGATATGAGACTAATTATGGTTTAGATCTTACGTTTTTTTTTTTATGAAAAAATCACTTTTAGACAGTTTCATCTGTTTGTTACATATTTTCCAGAAGAAAAAATATTAGAGTCTCTAAAAGTTTAAATGAAAAATCATTTTGAGTAGTTGCTACTAAAAAACTTTGATAAATAATTTTTTTGTGAGAGTAATTATGTTGTACAAATTATCCAACTCAATTTTATAGTACAAAGTTACAAAATGTAAAATGTGGAGTAACATACTTTATTTATTTTTTGTAAGAAATGTAACATAAGTTATGAAGCATCAGAAACCACATGGTTTTTTTTTAGTGGTTGATGATGTGATAATTATCATTTTGCAATTAAAGATTCACTTTGAATAAAATTGTATGTCAGGGAGTAATAAATTTATGAAAATGGCAGAGACATAATTTGAATTATTTGTTGGAGATGGGTTTGGAATAGTTTTTCTCTTCTTCTATTGAATGGGGTTGGAATAGTTGGGTGAAGAAATTGAGGGGACATTGCATTTAAGACATACCTCACAACAAGGGAATTGGCAGAAAAAAATAGAAATTATAGCACCAACATAAAATGAATGATTTTAGTAAGTGCTGCCACATTAATAATTGCATCTTTAAATTTGTTTGTAATAATTTATTTTTAAAAAAAAATCAAAAGAAAAAGAATTGAAATTATATCTCAATGTTCACATTTTCATGAGAAAAAAAAAATCAAATTAATGTGCTTAGAATAAAATGATAGGAAAAAATAAAACTAATTGTAGCAAGTGAAGTGAGTATGTAAAGGAAAATGCTAAGTCACTCAAACATAGAAATTAGTACTAGTTAATTAGATGACAACATAATATAATAAGGAAATATACCAAACCTGTTCCCTAAGAGAGCATGAAGTTGAATAATGGTTTGTTCTTCTTGCAAACTAAATTTTCCTCTCTTAATATCTGGCCTAAGATAATTAGTCCATCTTAATCTGCAACTCTTACCACATCTTTGAAGTCCTATTTATAATATCACAAAAAAATTCATTAATTAGAAACAATTTACATCATAACATAAGTAAAATTAATATTCATAACATATATGTATATAATGTATCAAAGTGAAGAAAAAAATTCAAGAAAAATTGAAAATGCAAAGATATCATTGTGAATTATTTACCGGCTTTCGCGGGTAAAGCGCGCCAACTTCCATGACCATGTTCTTCAATATAAGCTAAGAGTTTTTGATCTTCTTCTGGAGTCCATGGACCTTTCTTTAAACCAACTTTGTCACAACATGGTGATCTTCCCATTATGAATTGAACACTAAAGACTATAGTAGATTTTGCTCTTATTTATATAGAGCAAAAAGAAGAGAAAGAGAAGAGAAATTTAAAGAAGTAACCTATGGTGAGATAGAAAAAAATGAGAGAAGGACATAAGTATTTTAAATGAAGAGATGGGTAGAGAAGCAAGGTCAAAGACATAAATGGGACAATAAACTAATTTAACCGTGTGATATGGAATAATTTCATTATTACAAAAATACCCTTCACTTCTAAGTGAAATTATCTATCTATGGTATATTCTACCTTTTAGGCTTCATGGATAATATGGGAAATGGATTCATTCACAAACACCGTATTGCATTTATTAATATGGACAGTCCAATTTCAATTTTTATTTTTGAATTTTTGAATATTTAACATTTGAACTAATAATCGACTAATTTGAGAGACATCAATTTCAACTTGCACTAAGAGAACGACTGTTTAAAGTTAAATATACGCTCTTTATGGACTAACTAAATGTCGGCCTCAAATTATAAGTATTGTTTGTTTAAAGTTGATTTGATGATATTGCCTTATAAATCTTTTGAACTATAATTAATAGTTGAATTTGTTTATATATTGAATGTAATTTTTCCATACAAAATTGGCAAAATATAATATCGGACCTTTATTATCATAAGAAAAACTATTGTTTTTTCGTAACATTATTTTTTACATAATTATTATTACTAGAGTGAAATTTTAATCCTCTCTATAGCAATGAGCTACCAATTTATAGCCATAATTTAAAGAGATGCGTCACCAAGTATTTATGGCGTAGTTAGGGCCGGTTTTTAATTATTCATCATATGTGGGTCCACTAATCCAAGTTTTTCTTTTCTCTATCAATTTAAGTAGAAGTGTAAATTTTTTGGTGATTTTATATAAATTATTCTTTTACTATTTTTTTAGTACAATTCTTTTACTATTTTTAACACTCTTTTTATCTTTATTTTCTCAATCAAGCAAAATTTAACCATATAATTAATGTGGAAAAATTTACATAATGTGCAAATAATTAACCCCCTCCCTTAAATATTGTTTGGACCATGAAAAAGAACACAAACTATAGTTTAATGAAAGGTTCAAATTAGAATTCATTTAAGTGATCTTCAATATGGTCTAAACTTCTTTTTTTTTTTTGACAAACAATATGGTCTAAACTATAAACAGCTATTCTTTGTACACCATGGTCCAAAGGAAAATAAAACTAGTAAGTAATATTTATTGGACTTAATTACGAGTAATAGTAATAGTGAATTAATTGTGTATGTGTGTTTTTCTTCTTATGTTTTTTTTGTCGAGACCGGAGTATCTACCGCCAAATCCAGTGATTAACCATTCATTAAATTGGAGGCATTTCAAAATGTGGGATAGTTGGCCCAAAGATTTAAAGTAGTTCAATACTTAAGGCGATGATCGAATCATCGACCCTTAGTTAAGGAAGGATAAACTCCAACCATTCAACCACACCCTTTAAGTTATTTTTCTTCTTGTGTAATCCTATTGTTTGCATGCAAGACTTAAAAGAATTATTCTATATGAACTATAATTAAAGGTTGATCGAGTACATCTTGTACTCTTTATTTAATTTATTATTTTGCTTATAAAAAAAACATATGTCGTTAATTATATACTAGTATTTTTTTTTTTTTATGTTGTTTATTTCTATATATGAACAACATTGGTCAGTAACTAATTTTTTCTAGATTAGGTGTGCATTGTTTATACTACTAATAATTTTTTTCTTTTAAAAAGTTTACTTTATAAATTGAATAAGTGAATGTATTATGGTTTAAATTTCGATAATTATATATAATTTGCAATATCTTTTTTTTCATAAAGATAATTTGCAATATTTCTACCTACTAATCCATATGCACACGGGTACATTTACTAATAACTTATGATTACTCCGAACTTGCTACTGGTAATATATTTAGTAATGATAAATAATTCAATATTTCTTGATAGAAAATAATTCAAAATTTCAACGAATTTTATTCACCTATTAGCTATTAAACCTAACTTATTAAAATAAATTAATTGAGCCATAACTCTATCGAGCTTGACTGAATTAAAGTTCTCTATGACTCTAAATTTCAATCCTAAATTTAAAAACTTTTAAGTGAGTAGGTTTGACCATAACCTTGACTAAACATAGTCTTTGTCAGTCATAACTTAGCTTGAAATTTTAATAATAGACTCTTTTCATGGGCAGTGAATAAATCCATGCATAATTTAGAGAGATGTCAATTTGAGGTCGGCTATAGCCTATATTAGAGAACAATGACTAGTGGTAGTTATTTAAATTCATAATAAATCCTATCAATTTGATGGTTTGAGGTGCTTGTGGAAGTCCGTTGGTTGTATGTATTGAGACTTATTAGGTTTTTATTTTAACGTTGTCTCCGTAAACTTTAAGTTCATGGAGTTGTATTTTGGATTTTGATAGATTGATTATTTTTTATTTGAGATCAAAAATTTAGGAGCATTTTTTTGGGTCGATTTGATGTTTCTCTAGCTGATAAATGTCTATCTAAAATAAAATAGATTAGAAGTAGATCTCTAGCATCTTTTATTCGTTTCGTTATTATTTTACATTGTTGTTCCGCTTATATACAACGTCTTTGTCTTGTAGTTTCTCTTTCATCAGTTTTTGCTCTGTCATGTACAAAAATCTAATTAATAATAATATACTTGTCGTTCAAAAAAAAGTAGTTACTTTACATTTTCTAATAGCTACTATATATTATTTTTTTAGTTGTGGTTTTGAAAATTACCAAGACAATAATATATTTTATTATTTTAATATGAATGTATAATATTATAGTATGTAATATGCAGAGTTGATGATCAAACTCAACATATTCTATTTCATCTTTAAAGATAAAGTTCTAGCCATTATGTTATTCGTCAAAAACAACACATGTTATATCACATAATTTTTTTTATCAAATAATCTATTAGCTAAAATTTCACCTTTTAAAAATGATATATAAGTGAGTATATTATAATTTCAACTTTTGTTCGTACATGTATCTATCAAATAAACTAAACTTACAAAAAGACATTGTACGTATACCTATACGTACTAGTTACTTATCATAATCTCTTATGTTGTTGCATTAATTGTATCCATTTATTAAATGGCACATATAGACAGCTCAATCTCTCAAGTACTATTAACTTAAAGACCAACATTTGATCTAGCATTAGGATGAGGTGACGCAGAAGCCTATATAGAAGTTATACAAAGCTTTATTACTTTTACATTATGTAGCTACAATTGACATTAGTGAAAGAAATAACTTAGCTACATTATGGAGCTACAATCTATTTAACTTGAAATTCATGCGGAAGCACTTAGCTATATTAAAAAGGGAAAAAAGCAAAATAACTTAGCTAAACCAAGTTGGCATCCACTACTACTAGAGCTTATTAATTATGGAGTAACTCATTTGATCACTTCACATATTAAAAATATTTATAAATAAAAGTGATGAAAAGCTATTTTATTAATAAAGTATTTTTATTAGATATTGCATTGAAGATTGAGAAGTCAAATACACACTCCGTCTTAAATTATAAGGAAAAAATAAAATCTCACTTATTAAAAAAATATAATTATGAAAGTTCGAAGTATGATTTTATAAAGTTTTTCTTAAAATAAGTTGCATGGGAAGATGTAAAAACAATTATCATGACCCAACTTACACCCAATATTAACAAGGTTATCCGCATATTAATTTAATTCACGGTAAGAGTGATGCACCACAACCTCCCAATCAAGAGCGAACACGGTGATTTAAGTTTATGGAAAACTATTTGCTGTAAATATTAAATTATAAGGGGTAATTTGATAATTTCACATAAGTAAAGAGTATTTATTAGGGTGGGGGCTCAGGGTTGCGGCAGGGGATCTTGAATGATTTGGTGTATGAAAAGACAAAAAAAGGGTCCCTATTTGATGAGAGAAAAGAAAGGGTTAAAAACTTAAAGAAAAATGATAAACATTGCCCTTAGGGCAATGGTTAAGAAAACTAAAATAGTAAAGATTCTCTCGAAATTTGTATTTTTTATTTTTCTAAAACAATAAGTACAACTAGTTCTTGTACCCGTGCGATGCACGGGTCAATTTCAAGAGAAACAAAAATTTGATTTCATAATGTGTATGAATTATGTATCCCACTTTTAAAATTAACAATGTGTTTCTATATGTTGATAGTCATAAAGTAAATAGACAATGTAAGTACTAAATAAACAAATCAAATTTGTGACATCGATGATTGGTCAAAATGTTGAGAATTTTGAAATTCTTAGTAAATGTATATTTTTTTCTGTTACCATGATATTATTGGTACGAAATTTTCACCACCGATAATATTTCTTATTAGAATTGAGATATCTCAAATTAATACTTCTTATAACACTATTCAAGTAGCAAGTGTAATCGGCAACTAAAATAAAACATTAGTTAAATATGTTTTTGGTCCTTATAAAATTACAAAATTTTGTTTTACTGCCTATAAAAAAAAATGGCATGTTTTGGTCCTTAAAAAATTTTATCCATGCAATTTAGTCACTAAAATTTTTAAAATTGTTTAATAATCATTAAACTTTTAAATTTTTAAATGATTTTTTTCATACATATTTAGAATACTATAAAAAGTTTCGGAACAAAATTTTAAATTTTTTTAAGATGAGAATAATTAAATATGATTTTTCATATTTTAAAAGTTAAAGATAAAAGTAACCGAAATCTCGATTTAAAAATTAAATTTTAAGTTCTTTTTTTTCGAGGAACTTTTTACAATGTTGTAAACATGTCTACATAAAAATAAAAAGCATATTGGCAAATAAGATGTTCGATTTGTCTCAATGAATATTTTCAAAATATAATTTTACTTATAGTAATTTTTAATAATACATAATTAAAATATTAATTATTAAAAATATTACATATGTACAATAGTCAACCGTGACAATTTAAAAAATCAACTATGACAATTTAAAAATAATAGAGGGAGTACCATATACATCCATACATTTAAGCAGTTGCAGCCCAACATTATAATGTTGGGCCTGAAGCGAAATGTTAAAATGAGGTTTTTTTTTTAAAATTATAAAAAAATTAAATTAATTTAAATATTATTTAAAATTAATTTATCTATTAAGTTATCATAATTAATTTCACATAATATTTCTAAAAAATGTTCATTTACTTGTATTGGAATTGAAGAAAAACCTACACACCATAATATAATAAACATTTGTTCTTGATACATTAGGAACAACGTTACAATTTTACTTTTAATTTTTTTTGCAAACAAATTTATTAACTCATTTATATTCTATGTCCAAGATAATAGTATTATGTCCAATAATTCTAAACAACACATTTCTCCAATGTTCTCTTTTTATGTTTAATTTTTTGTTGAAGATGCTTGTCAATTGTTTTATTTTTTATAATCTCATAATTGTTTATTTTCTAGAATATATTTTTAATCATTTTGATCTAAAAAATTTGTTACAAAATGATGAAATACTTTAATCATCATTTTAAGAAATACTATTTAAACAAAATTTTCAGTTGAAATTTTGATAAAAAAATTTAACAAAAAAATAATACACTATAAAATTATTTAAAAAAAAATCAAAACAAACAGACTTAAATTCAACTATTTGCTTTAAATAAATAATAGAATAAAAATGTCATACTAAAAAGTTAAAAGATATTATAAAAAATAAAAAAAGAGAAGAAATGGCATGGGAACCGAAAAGTTTTATGATGCATTGGGAGGGGGCAATGTGATTAGGCGGGATAATTACATATTTAGGCGGCAAGTGTTTGCTGCTTTAATATATTAAGGATTTCCAATATAACTATTACTTTTTTTAGTAACTTTAATCATTGCCCTTAGGGCACTAGTTAACAAGACCTAAACTTAAAAATAGAAAACATAAATGTGAGTGCTTGTACGTGGTGTGAGATGCATAGATAGGACTCACTCATGGATGGATCCAATCCAACACTCATCATATTGGCTGCAGAAAGGACAATGGGGACACTAACTTAAATTTTCTTTGATCGTTGCCAGCTCTAGTATCGCAATGGTCCAGCATTGTCTTAATGAACCTATTAAATGAGTGACTATTACACATGTTAATGTTATACAACTTCACATGCTTGATATTTATCATAAAATAAATGAAGATCACCACTAGTGAATCAATTACACAAACTATTGTCAAATATAATTGTTAGTTTGTCAAATGGTAAATGGTGATTGATGTTAGACTTAGCAGGGAGTATTAGAGCACGAGGGAGCAGTTTGAAGATCATCCACACGATGACCAAGAGCATTGATATAAGTGAGTTGGACACTACACTCTTACCCAAAATATTAAGGCATTGGATTTATGGGTCTTCTCACTTATAAATTTTCAAATCTCCACATTTTCAACCAATATGAAACTTCCCCACACTACTGACACTTAATTTTCTTAACATGGAGAACTACGGTTTAATTCTCTCCATTGCGCTTGTCCAGTGGTGATTGTCTAGTTGGTGAGTAAAACTAAAGAAATTAAAAATAAATACATTATACTGTTATAGTACTAATTTTGCCTCACAAGAATTGTCGCATTTGAAAGAAAAAAAATTGTTCCTAAAGGAGTGTCAGTTTTAGTTTTTAATAAATTTTTCTAAATGATTTATAAATTATATTTTTTCAAATGTACATCTAATTTTTTTTATTTTATAAATGTACTATCTAATTTATATGTGCCTCCCAAGTTCTTTCTTTAGAGGCTTAGAAGAGCTTCAACTAGATGTAACCCATGCAAACAACTATATGTGCCTCCCCCGTGCAAGATGCATAATGTTCAATGACCTACTCCTTTTGAATATTCTTTTGAATTGTAATTATAACATAAATAATTAAAAGAAACTAATTACAACTCTAACTCGATACAACCAGATAGAAGGCAACTAAAATCCAGCTTAAAGCATTCACAAAAGATTATATAAAGGATGACAAATACATTCAAATCACAATCTGTTCAACTAAATTCCCAATTTTTTTTAAAAAATTATAAATTTTGCAGTTCAAATCTCAATTTTTTTTCTTTTTTACACCACGGAAGAAATTTAAGAATTCAAAAATTTGGACCCTCTATACCAAGTTTTTTTATTTATAAGAAATGGCATGACTTTCATTCATGTACACTCCAAGTCCAACTCAAGTATCAAAACATTTATGCATCACTTTTATTTAATCTCAACCTACTCATACTTATTCTTTGAAATTTGATTTGCATTCTCAACAAATCATACTAGTAGGAAACTAAATTCAAAAGGAAAACATTTGAACTTTATTGCACTTTGTCAATTAGGCTTCAAAAATAAGAAGCTTAATTAGGTGGCTCATTGAATCACCATTATTTCTTTTTATAGTAATATGTTTATATTTCAAAAATAAGAGAAATTTCTTCCAAGTATGTCATAATCAAGGAGTAGGTTTATTTTAAGCTTAACAAGGAGTAGGTTTGAGTTTTTATATATGTTGCTAATTTTAGGAACATGAGCATATGATTATCTACTTGAAGTGTTCTACCTAATTTCAAAACTAATGCGTCAATATATGAAAAATGATATATTATATTCTTGTAAATTTGCATATTAATAAATACTATATAGATTCAATTATATATAAGAGTCCCCCAAATATGTCCATTCAAATAGGTGAGCAACTTTTTCAATGTCACCAACAAATTAGATTTGTTTTGGCGATACCTATCTTTGCTTTTAATTATTTAGCTTAGACCAATAGGAAAAGGAATTGACAAAATTCAAGTGTGTATTAATGAATTATCATTTTTAGATGGAACAACTGTTTTTCTAACGTGTTAATATAACATGTTAATGTTTCATGACCACAATATAGGGACTAAGGAGACACACATTGATAATCAAAATTTTAAAGCATCGTTTTATATATCAAATACTACGGAAACTCTCTTTTAATTGGATAAACTTGTAAAAACAACATCTCTATCAATAAATTTATTACTATTATCCACTTCTTAACCTACTTGGGTTGGCCTGGTTGTATTGACTTGGGACTTGTCTCAGGTTCAATTTTCTCCGGTAACAATTTAGGTGGGTTAGTTTAGCTTTTTCAAAAAAAAACTATTATCCACTTCTTTTATTTTCGTAATCACAACACGTAGTTTAGTCAACAATATCATATAATTAGGGACGGAGGGCCGTTCAAAAAAAAAAGGACGGAGGTAGGTATTAAGTTTAGTCAACAATATCTTATAATTAGGGACCAATGTAGTTAAATATATTGAATCAAGAATAATCACATAACTCTAACATTATATGTTCACCAATATATGATTTTAACTCACACTTGATACAAGTCAACAGGTTTAACAAATTTAACAATTCACACTTGAACTAATTTTAGTAATTTGTGTTATTGTTGAATTTTCTCTACTGTTGATTTAAAACATGTATTATAGAGTTGTTTAAATATTAACCATTATTTTTTTCAATTAGTGGTCTTGAAATGAAGAATCATATATTTGTGGTGGTTCAAACCACAGGAAAATATATCTTTTTTTCTCTCTTGTAACCAAAAAAAAGACCACAGGAAAATATTGAGCATTAAGTCTTATATTTGCTCTTCGTTTGATCCAATGAAATAGAGGCCAAAGCAAGCATTAAAAAGCCCAACTAAGTTTTATAAGCCAACTCTACCAAACACTATATAACCCCAAAATGAATACTCCATTATCAACACCCCTACATTTTATAACCATACCCCACAATATGTGAATAGATGACATTATCCCTTATCTCTTTTACCCTTTGGAAGTTACCACAATACACAAACCTTTAAATTTACAGTATGTCTTTTCCAACTTCACCCATAATGAATTAGTTTAAGGTAAATATTTTGACCCTCTTAAATAAATGATTAGAGGTTTGATTTTTAACTCTTGAATATGAATACAAGTTGTTCAAAAGAATTGAATTTGATTTTTGAGAAGAAGAATTTTTTGTGTCATACTTACTTCTTGATTGAATTTCGAATTACAAGATATCAAGATTCCCTATAATCCAGAATTTCTATTTTATAGTTATGCGAGGACATCGATCCCAAATGTATTGATTAAATAATACCCTTTACATGTGTGATTGATTTGAATTATGCCAAAATTTAAAAATAGTAAGTGATCTTACCAGAGTTCACATCCAAATCATCCCAAAATAAAACTATAAAGCAATAGGAAAAAATTTAAAATCGCATTAAATCGAATACCATATCTTTATATTATTATTATTATTATTATTATTATTATTATTATTATTATTATTATTATTAATATACTTATTTATATAATTGTAAGTTGGATATTCCAAAATCGATCGAAATTAAATTGAATTATATTAAATTTTTTTAGTGAATCATCTAAAATCGAAGAAAATATAATTTTTGTTTTTTAGATCCGATGATTTTTCTTTTTATAACCGATCTAAATCACACCATAAATACTAGCTAGATATAAAAGAGACTGTGAATAAATAATGAGTAAGGGGTGCATGATAGGATATATATAGGAGTAACTGAATTAGATCAATCCAAACTTTTAAGGTTCCGTTTGGTCCGGTTTATTTTCTACTTTTCTATTTTTTTAAAATGAAATAGAGATTTATAAAATTTAAATTTAGCCAATTTTCTTCTTAAAAGTATTAAAAAATAAAGTAAAGAAATAGAAAATAAAGAAAAGTGGAGTCAAACACAATTTTTTCTCCTTCTTTACTATTTTTAAGGAAAAAAAATTAAGAAATAAGCCGGATCAAACGAAGTTTAAATATCCTAATTTGTCTTCTTGCAAACTTTTGCTTCTCATAAGAAATGGACGGCAAAAGTTTTTCCACATTATATCTATGATCTATCATGCATTGATCTTTTTGCAACTGCTTGTGAGAAAAAAGTAAAAAAGTGAAAAAGAAAATGTCTCTTCAACATTTTTATGTAACTCATAATTGGTTTAAAAATCACTTCATCACCATGTGGTTTATATGAGATCAGACATCAGATGTATGTAGAAAGTCATTTTCTTTGTCTTCCTCTTTTCCACCAACCAATCATCGTATTCTGTTTTTTATGTGTAGTTGAGTTCATTTCAAAAAGTTGCTCCAAAAGTATACAAAAAATAACAAGAAAATTAGATCATTTTGAGTATGAAAAAAAAAGAGAAAGATATATAACATGTATCTAATTAAGATTAGTTAAAAAAAAAAACATGTGTCGTAAAAATATGTGTTAAGATATAAAAGTATAATTATTTTTTTAAAATTTGTGCATAATATAATTTAACATTTAACTTTATGTATTATAAAATAAAAATTTCTACATTTTTTTAATGACACATGTTAATTAACATAATCCAAAAAAAAAGCAAAGATATCACACATTGAGTTTGGGTCTTCAACTTACGAGTTTTTAATAATTCAGAGTTCCGTTGAAATATGATCACGAGGAAAGTAAGAGAAAATTTTGAGTGACGTCTGATCAATGATTTTTCTAGTCAAAATTTCAATTTAAATTCTTTTAACCGATACATCTTTAACTAAAGACCATTTAACGATTTAGCTTCACACATTGTTTTGAGATAACACATGTCATAGTAAAGTAAAAGAGAAATAACATGGTCAAAATTGTGTGCATCTAAAAATGTCACTAGAAATAAAAATTGGCAAAAGGTTAGATAATTTCATACTATATATGGAAAATTTGTGTTCATTGATTTTGTTTTTAGATGTGACTTAAGGATAAAGAAAGATAAGCACAATATAATGCACCCCTATCCTTGCAAATAATTGTCCTAGCTTGTTAGTTGTTAGTGCATGTGCATGTATCCCATATACACTCATTATCTTTCACTCTCAAGAGACAAATCTATTCCAAAACGTGACATATAGTTAAAAACATAAAACTATTTTATCCCCAACTCCCCCAAAAAAAACAAAACAGAGAAAATGACAAGTATTAAGTGGTCATCAAATTTTTGGGTGTTTGTTTCAAATTTTGTATAAAAAAATGATTTTTTTTAAAAGGTTAAACAAACTCTCCTTTATTTTCATTAGGTGAGGTTTTTTTTAATCTTAACACCCCTTATTGCTAATTTATAATATTATTTCAATTATGAATAATAATTAAATTAATAAATCATATGTTTTTCTGACAATAAATCATAAACCTAACAAAAAAATATTACTTAGGAAACTAAAAAGAAGTTTTTAAGAAACTAAAAAAAGTTTATAATTGAAAAAAATATGGTATGGCATCTAAGGTGTTTTTATAAGGTTAGTCAATAAATACCTTGCAAAAGGAAATGAAAAAAATTCAGCTCACATACCAATTTTTCATTAATTTCTTATAATACTACTTTTGTAAAAGTAATTTTCATGCTTTGACACTCCATTTGACAAAAAGAAAAAATCCAAGCCTTCTATCCGTCTATTTGTGAGTATCCGTTTTAGTTTCAAACTTTCAAATATCTATTTCTTAATGGTTGGAAGATTTTCTTGCTAGAGTTATTTTCTCTTAACTTTTTTTTCTTCTTTGAAAAGAACGAGTTAGGCACTAGATATTGTAAAGTGTCTTCATATATGTGGAGTCACCTACAAATAATCTTATGTGCGGATGAAGCATATGGTTTTCCTATATTCATATTACATGTTGTAAATATTTCATACAGTTATACATAATAGATGATCTCAGTCGTAAAAAAAAGATCAAACGATTCATTAAATTTAGTTTGGCACGGTTTTAATTAATCTTAGCAATCGGATAGTATGCAGTTGTTTCTACTCTTACACGCTCATTGTAGGGTTAATTTGCGGCCGAAAACAAATCCTTAATAAACAACAGATAATTATGCTTAATGTTTCTTTTGTACAATCTTAATGTGCCTTTAATCTACCCATTTTTAGATTGTACTTGAATTCTGAAAAACTCTTGCAAATATGGAACGTACAATAATCTTTTACTACCATATTATGAGAGCCTTGTTGTTTACTAAACTTTATACAAATTTTACAATATTAGAAATTTGAGATAAAGACATGACTTGTAATCTATATCTCACACCATTATTTAGTACACATCTTATTCTTCCGATCTTTTTGACTCCCACACAACTTTCTACTAAAAGAATATATCATAGAAGATGAAAACAACTTCCTCCAATGATCATAAGCCAAAGCTTGATATAATCTCTCCACAGTCAACTTAATTATTTACTAATACCTAAATTTGATTTGGAGAATCTGTTTAGCCACTAGTTAATTAATATGTAAATAATATGTTTTTATTCCTCTAAATATCTTAACTTTTATTTTAATTTTTTTAAAAAAAATCTTCGGACTTTGGTCCCTCTAAATTTTCTATTTTTAATTTTAGACTCTCTTTTTTTTTGTTATAAAAGTTTATATTGCATGTTTCAAGTGACTTTTTTTATTGATATCCACATTGTAATCATGAGCAGCATCGAACCAAAAATTTGGTAGAATGAATCAAGTAGTAGTCGACAAAAATAAGCCTTATTAGTATAAACATATATAGTTAGTGATTTTGCTGCTAATTTTTTGCCTTTTCTAAATGGTTCAGTGTTTCTATGGCCGTAATTTATTCTTGTTAATCAAATTGGGAATGTAATACATGTACTTTAATGTTGCATTTCATAACTAATATAATGTTACTAATCTACCAAACTATTCAATACTATCCATTCAATAGAGGCCAAATTAAAGGGTCCATTTAGTAATTGATCAAGTTTTTCCTTAAACAAATTACTATACAATTAAGTTTCATGAGTAAGTTTAGACTTCAATTAATTGAATTTGAAATGTAACATACTTTGGGTCCTAACCATAAAGAAATAATATGTCATTTTTACTTTAGATTTTAATGTGGTCTTTTTTTATGTTGTATTTGAATAACACTACATTGGTATATTTTTTACAAAATACGGGACCACTTTTAGGAAAAAAAAATGTACACAAAGAATCTAATTATTAATCAAAAGTTTTTGAACATTTTTTTACACAAAAGTGTTTTAAAAGTTAAGATATCAAGATGAAACTTATCTCTTGTAACCAAAAAAAAAAAAGATCAAGATGAAAATAAGATAAAGATATCTAATTAAACTTTTAAAAGTTAAAAGAAAAAAAATTAAATTAAATAAATAAAAAAGAGATAAACGGCCACAAATAAATACTCCAGTTTAGTCCTTTTATAACAATGTTGAGTAATACAACTTTTAAACCTATATATACAAAACAAAAAACAAAAAAGACAATTAAGTTTTTAGTACTACATTCATTTCAATTATTTTCTAGAATAAAATTACCTCCAATTCAATTAATTTACATGTATTATGATAATAAAGTTAACTCCTAATTTTTTTTCTAATATTTTCTTGATCATAAACTGCAAAAAATATCTTCCAAGCTTAATCTTCAGAAATTCCATAGATAACCACTTTCAAAATGTCCTATTGAAGCTGATGAATATTCTTCACTCACATATGATCTTTGAAACATTTCATTGTTGTACAACATAGATGAAATGTCAACATCAAAGTCACATTCTTGATCTTTATCATTTTTTGTCTTTGTACTTGTTTCATTATTTTCACCAATCAACATCCTCAACATGGATTGTTCTTGAGCAATAAAACAATCTGAAGAATGTGATGAATTTCCAATTTGTTTTGATTGGTGTGACAAAGTAGGGGTCCATGAGGCAGGGGAAATATTATCATAAGAAGGGTTTGAAGAATATGAAGATGTTAAAATAGGAGTTTCAAAACTATCAACAATGTTCATGTCATTTTCTTGTATTTTTTGATTATAATCAATTAGGTTTGGATCATTGAAACATGTCACATGTGATGAATCTCTAATAGTATTTTTTGTTTCACTATTGTAAGGTGGTGAATCCATCAATGGAGGTAATTGTTCTTTTCTCATTGAATTGAAGCTTTCCAAATCTTGAATATGCATTTTCTTTCCACAAGAACCTTTCTCAAACACTCTGCATATAGACCACTCCTTCTGAAAATAAACCATAGCAAAATTTAAAAACATAAAATATAATCTAAATTCAGTGGAAAAATATATCGCTACGACTGTTGTACCGTACAACTGTTATAGAAGATCTAATTTAAAAAAAAAAAACAGTATAGAAAACAAATTAATCTAATGCTATTCTGAAAAATATATCTCTACGAGACTACGACGACTGTTGCACTATACAACTGTTGTGGAGATCGAATTTTAGAATGAAAAAAAATAAGTATTGAGAACAAATATTACCATAGCCCTTTTGGATATATTTTGCAAAAAAAATAATCAAAATCACGGTTATAAATTGCGGTCCGCAACCGTAATTGTGGAAACAATATATAAAAGATTTTTAGTTCTCTTCAACTGAATTTCAACCGCATCGACTATATTTTGTCACAATATGAAATTTACAGCTCAATCGCAACAACGACTACAACCACAATTTAAAATCAACCCATAAACTCACATAGTGCTAAAATAGAAAAATTAAAGACAAGAAAATAAACTTACCATAGCTCTTTTGGATATATTTTGCAAAGAATATGTGTTTTCTAATCTGTATTCATGCATGACCCAATTTGTTTTTTCACCTTGAGGAGCTCTTCCTTTGTAGAAAACAAGTGTTTTCTTCATTCCAATTAGTGTCTTCTCTTTATATATTTCTTTGTCTTTACCTGTTGCCTTCCAATATCCAGCACATGTGGCTCTATTTGTCCTTAGACCTGTTGGATATTTTCTGTCCCTCACACAGAAAAAATACCACTCCTTCTCACCCATTTTGGCCCTCCCTACACCATTAGAAAAAAAAAAAACAACAAAATTTTAGATACACAATTAAAATCCTAAGAAAAAAATTATTTACAATCGCGTAGCAATTCTTACATTAGAAATTTTTTGCAATCAAATACGATACAACTAAAATTGATGTTGCACTTCATTATATATGCAACAAAAAGTTATAGTTGAATACGGCGGCTAATACAGCTGAATGATATTGCTTTGCGATTAAGTTGAGGAATCATAAAAAACCTTGATGTCGCGTTTGCATACCGATTTTAAAATCTTGATACTAAATTTTTTTAAAGAAAAAAAAAATATGAAATCTAAGTAATTGAAAGAGAGACTCACAAGGCAAATCCCAAGGTTCACACTTGTTCAAATCAGCTTCTCCAATGGCAATAGCACAAAAACAATTATCAAGAATTTTTTGAGAGAGGTAATGAGTTATGAGTTCTTCATCAGTTGGATGAAACCTAAATCCAGGTGGCAATTCAAATTTTTGATCACTCTCTACATATCTTGAATTTTTCTCCATTGCATCCATCATAATTAATCACACACTAAATTTATAACTCCTGTTTCATTAATAAAAACAAGTTAAAACATAAATATCACATTAATTTCAACTTGATATTCTAACAACAAGACAATAAATTTCATAGAAAAGTAAATAATAATAATCAAACATTAAAATCAATCAAGACACTAAAAAAAATCTCACACCCCACAAAATATATTTTTTGAATTTAGAAATATCATATCATAACTAATATATGAAATTTTTGAAGGAAAAAAATAAGAAAAAAATATGTAATTAACCAACCTTTCAAGAGAGATTATATTAGTGAAAGATGAAGAAGAAATATTTTTTGGTGTAACAATAATTTTACTAAGAATATGCGTAAAGTGATTAGAAGATAAAAGGAAAAGAAAGAATGAAGAGAAATATTTTAGAGGAATTTGAGGTTGTTAAGAAAAGACAGTATTGTGTGTGAGGAACATAACTCCTTAAATACTTGATTTTCATTTTAGGATTCAAAGAACCGTGTCTTGTTGCAAAACTTGTCGTTTACACTTTTTTGTGAGGTTAATTTTTTAGTATTTTGTTCTTGAAAACTTGACTAGAAACACTTCACCAAAAATTTTAGTCTTCACGTAACTGTTTTTATGCCACAGTGCTTTTTTCATGATGTCACATGGGTCTGTTTGATCTGCAAAATGAAAGTACTGGACAGAACAGTACAGGACAATACAAGACAGAACAACACATGACAAATATTTATCGTATTGAACAAATTTTGTCTTGTATGATACTTGATCGAGAAAATGTTATTTTGTTGATTTAGACAAGTTGTGCTGAGAACAAAAAGTTGTCCCATAGTTCGGTAGGGGACAAGAATATCTGATTTTGTCCAGTCCTTTGACCCCCAGTTTGTCCAGTCTCAGTAACAGTTTTAAAATCAAACACAGTACAGCAGAAGTTGTCATGTCAAGTCCCTTGTTTTTTAGCATATCAAACGCACGTAACTGGCGTATAACTATAGAAGAAATTTAATTGATTAGTATTATCTTTAACCTTAGTGAAAATATTACATTTGATCATGTACCTCTCATTTTTTGTCATGCGTTTGCTATTTTAGTTAAAGTTAAGGAGTTGATGTTAATCTTTTATTCCAAAAATATGTACCTTATTAAATGCATTCACTTACATGAGATGATGAGAAATTGTATGTTTCTAAGTTAAAATAAATAATGCTAAGAAGACATTTAAACAATTACTATAATACTCCTAAAAACATACATGTTTATATTTAAAATTAAGTGAGTTCTAAGTTATTTGAAGAAATATTTAAAAATCAGGCGGAATAGGCTCGCTAAATCAAGAATTAGTCAATTCGTTTTGGGGTATTTAATTTTGATTGGATTGTAGTTTGGTTTAGTCAATTCATCGTTAATTAGTTTGATTCTGATCTAATCGAACTATAGTTTGGTTGAATGAAGTTGAACTAAATTAATTGTCGAACCGCAGTTCAATTGAATTGGTTCAATTTATTTTTAATTATTTATCTATATTTTATATGATTTTTAAAACATTTCCATATATTGGCTCATGGTGAATATAACGGAAAACTATATATCTCCAATCCAAATTAAAAATGATTTGTAATATATTTATAGTTGTGTGTGTTAGATGTTGATATTTATCCAAAAAGTACACCTTCTTTTTACCAAGAATAAGAACAACAAATGTGATCAAATATCCACCTCATCATGTAGATGTTATCCACTCAAAAGTACATAAATTGTGTGATACTAAAAAAACAAAAGAAGAGCATAGTTTAGAAGTTCTAGTTACTTTTGAGAGAAAGTGAAAAAAGACAAATATGTGAATTCATAAAGTCTACAACACAACAAAAAAAATCAAATATTTGTCAAAAAATTAAAATAGCTAGCAATATGAAATTACAATTAAGACTATATTGCATTAAGAAATAATTTTTACTATATTTTGTAGATCATAGCTAGTAGTATTAAGCATTACTATCGTCCTTTTTTTTTATGGCCAAAAAGGGGCAGAGCCCCTAAGCATTAGTATCGTCTACCACTTAGCTGAACAGTTATCTTTAATCAAAGTATTCAACTTCATTTATTTATTTTGTTTGACAACTATTAAACTTCATTTATAATTGCTTATAAAGTTGGTTTAATGTATAATTAAGAAAGGGAGAAGGAAATTATACCTTAAGAAAATTGAACCTTCTTTATTTATTTATTTATTTATTTATTATCATATAAATAGTAGTTTGTAGTGTCATTATCGATGATTAATTTCAGCTGAATATACCTTATATATGAGACATATAAGATGTGTTCTTCCTTTTCAATTGCATTATTTTCATACTTATTTATAAGTCATGAATCGAACGTCTCCTAACCACATAATCAAGTGGTAAAATTTTGGACCCCTTAAGCACTCTACAGTCCAAGAAGCATTTTACCATATCCAATCGAATTGTGCCTACATGGTCCTAAATCCAAGAAGCGTGCTACCATCCAATAATGTAAAATTTGCATAATATAATATTATTGATAACAATTGAATGATAGAACGCTTCTTGGATTGGATCGTAAGTCTCTTAAATGTTGGTTATTTTTTCTTATGATCTTATGTCTTGTACATGTTTTCCTTTTCTTGTAGGCTCTTACCTTTCTTGTATTGGGTGCACTTCACTTTCTTTTACATGTATTTGTCATTCCAATGATTTTTACTAATTATAAACTTATATGTTATATAAATGGATTTAGGCAAGGAGTCTATTTTTTGGGGAAAAACTATAAGAATCACATTCACTTTGAACGTACATTGAATAAGAGATTTGGTCCCCTCACTACTACTCATACCACACTAGTTTGATAACAATCTCTATCTTTTCTACTTCATGTTTTTCTTGTTTTTTATGAGCTTCCTATGTCGGAGGTAATAATTATATATGCGATATTGTTGAACATTAATCAATATTGACCTCTCTTTCGGACAATTTTGTGTAATAGAAATTAAACGTACATCTTCTGCTAAATTAAAAGCGAGTGAAATGTCAAATATTCTTTTGAAAATTTAAAATTGTTCGCAAATACTCTTTGAAATTGTAAAAAATCAATCAAATTGTCTCATGTTTCGTTTGCTCCGTCTATTTTGATGATATAGTTGTTAACTACATGTGTGGCACTTGCTAACGATGCGTCACATCACATAAGGGATGGGTAATTGATCAGGATACACATCACGGTAGGGGTAATTGATTAAAATTTGCAAAATCATGAGCTAAATTTAAAGGTATCCATGTCAATTAGCCTCCTAATTTTGCAAATTTTAGTCAATTACCCTTGTCCCATGTGACGTGACACCACGTTGACATGACATGTATGGAGTTAACAATCATGTCATCAAAATAGATAGAGTAAACGGAGCAGAGACAATTTGATTAACGTTTTACAATTTCAAGAGAGTATTTGTCTATTTCAAAATTTTAATAAAATAATTGACAAATTTTTAAATTTCAGGAAATAATTAGGTATTTCACTCGATTAAAAACTCTATTGATATCTCTATTAACTTTTTTTTTATTCAGATGGTCTAGAATATAAAATTTAACCTTTTAAATAAACAAGTAAATATACAAAAATTCAAATTCTAGTTCATGCATATAAGCCTATAATACCTACTAACTGAACTAACTAACCAAAATAATATTTCTAATGTAAAGAAAAATAATATACCCCACATTTTTATGGAAAATTAGTTAATGAAAATTTACTCATACTTTTTGCATAGAGAGACTAGCTACCTAAGTTAAGTATGTTACTCTGTTTTCATTTTAGTTTTGTTTCATTTTTGTGGTTGTTTATTAGTAATTGACTAATCACCAATATTTGTTAGCTACTAATTAAATTTGGACACTTGTGTCTTAATGTTTGTGCAGCAGCGCATATGCATATTTTTGGCAATTTAATATATACCTTTTGCTCCTTTTAAAAAAATACTCCCTCCGTCCCAAAATATAAGGAAAAATAAAAAAAAACACATTTATTAAGAAAACATAAACATGAGAATTAAAAATATAGTTTTGTGGGATTTTTCTTAGAATAAATGCATGGAAAGATGTAAAATCAATTTTGATTGGTTGTTGTTTATAGAGAAAAGTGGAGAGATATAAAATTAAATGCAATTTACATTTAATTTCATGGGAATAAGGAAAAACATTCTTGAAATTAATTTTTTCCCCTTATATTTTGGGACAAAAAAAAGTCATTTTTTCCCTTATATTTCGGGACGGAGGGAGTATATACCTTTCCTGACCAAAAAAAATAAATATATATATATATACCTTTTGCTTTAGAAAAAAATAAATGAGGCTAGTTTACTAAACAAACTAATTAACCACATTGGAATATTTTTGTAAGCACAATACTTCCACTATAATTAGAGTTGTTAAACTCTTTATAAATGATAAAATTGTTAAAAGAGTAAAAGAAAACTCAAAAAATAAAAAAGTTGGACTTTGACCCTTTAAATTGATTGAATTATTTTTCGTATTCTTTCACTTTTTGAGAGTTATTTTTTGACAACATAAATTCTATCATAAGATATTTTCAATAATTTTTTCAATAGTTTTTTGAAATGGTTTTGAACTGGTTCGTTGATCTAAATAACTCATATGGTAGTCAAACGTAACAAGACTTAGAAATTTGCAACCTGTGACAAGCAATCCGGCCCAATATATCCATTTATATAATTGAGATCATTACTACAAAAAATTCATCTTTTAGTGGCAGGTTATTTGCGGCGGTTCTATAAAACTCCCAAGTTTAGTAAAATGTAACGTGTCCTCTCTAGCACCTTTTACTTTCAATTATTTTCATTGTTTTTTCTATTTCTCCCGCTTTTCTATTTTCTCTTTTCCTTTTCACCTTCACCAAAGTAGAAATGAAGAAAATGTGAACAATGAAGATGAAACCGTGTGAACTATATCATCGGGTCTCTTCCTCTGTTGCCTCCCTTCTTCATCACATTTCCTAAGTGATTCATGCTTCAGATAAGCCGATCCGACCCATTTAACAACTATAATCATGACAAATATCACAAATTCATGTGTGATATAGAACAATGCTAACAACTATAAAACAATGCTAACATGTGTCCATATAGATAAAATAATTATTACCATAACAAAATTATTAGTGCTCGATGATACACAAAGACAATTTAGAAAAAAGCTAAAATTACCTTAATCAGGCCAATAATATCACATCAAAACTAAGTCACTAACTAAACCCATTCCATTTGAAGAAAGTGATAATTAATTTTATCAAAAATAAGCATGCCCACTAGGGGTGTACGTGGGCCGGATTGGGTTAGATTTGGTCAAAACCAAAACCCGAACCACTTGGAATAGTGTGGGTTGAGTTTAGTAAAATAACCACCCACTTTAACTTTGGATTGGGTTGGGTAAATCCACAAAATTCCGGATTAGATTGGGTGGGTTAGTGGGTTACCCAAATTAACTTTTTTATTTTTTATATTAAATTATTATATTAAGAATCATCGTATAACCTATTTTATTTTCTTAAAAAATAGTATAACATGTTTTAATTATTTTTTTAGCACCATAAAATGATAATATCATCGTTTTTTTTTAAAAATAATCTACTTTCACTTTTTTCAAACAATTATATTTTGTTTGCATCATTATTTTTAAATGACATAAAGAAGTCAAAAGATAAAAACTCAACAAAAATAATCAGAGAACACATTGAAAGTGTAAAGTACTGAAGACTAATGTGTTTTTCGTTTCATATATACTTGCATACAAGTTGTTTTAGAAATTTCAATATTGGACTTTGAAATTTTCACTTTTAATGATCAAATTACAAAAGCAAATATTTTATATTTACATCAAAAATATTTTTAAAAAATCATAAAACTACTAATGGAGTGGGTCTGTGGATTTTATGGGTTGAGTCCGGTTTTACTCGAAACCCAATTTTTTTTAATAGATTTTTCATTTTCAAATCCATATCTACCCAATTGCCCGACCCAATCCACTTTTTGAGATTAAATTAGATGGATTTGACCGGATCAAATGGGTTTGCCCAACCCATATACACCCCTAATGCCCACAATGGCTATAATTAGAAATTTAAGTAACACTAAACAAAGTTCATTTATCAAACGGTAGACATTTAATCTTATGTAACTAAAGTCAACACCTGCTAAGATCTCTGAATCTTTGATTAGACCACAATGAATGACAATGAATGAAACCTAATGATACCACGTTGGGAGTTCCTATTGGCTGTAATAAAAGTAACAACATTATTGAATTGTGTTCATTTATTTGATTCAGTGTGAACATGCTTCCTCTGTCCAGACAGAGCCTACGGTTGGGACTGGACATGTAGTATATAAACTTTTTTTAAAAAAATTATTAAATGATAAACTTACATATTTTAATTATAAAAAAAATGACATATTATATATTTAAATTGAGATTTCTACAAATCAATATTTTCATAATTACAAAATGAATTACACTTATGAAATTTTACATAAGATTTTTGGGTCTTTAGCATTTTTGATTTTTTTGTTTTTAATTTGGAGTAATGGTGAACCAAGAGCTTACCACAAGCGCTTAGCACTACGTCTACGTCTAAAATAATTATTGTTAATAAAGGTGCAATTTAATATATTTATAATATTGATTTTTTAAGGGGTCGCGCCTAAGCGTTATGGATTGGGATGTTAAGCCTATTGAATCTTTAAGAGTAATGCTGGATTAATTAATTCAAGAGTATTTTGTTTTTGTCTCGATCTTTTTCTCGAGTTTTCACTTTATTTGTAATTGTCCAAACATTATTCTTGAATATCCTCATCTAAAATTTATTCTTTTTCGCCAATTTCAACTATGAAGAATAAGTTCTTTTTATATATAGAGTATGGGGGAGATATCTGGTTGGTTATAGTCGTTGAAAGAATCGTTTTTACCTTGTAGAAATAGAGATGTTGCTTGTAGACTTGAGTAAAGTACATGACAAATTTACATGCACTCTTGTATGAAGGATCATTATTTTTGTGAGGACTTATATGATTGAATATTCTAATGAAGGATTGTTATTTCTGTGAGGACTATGATTAATTTTGATGATTAGTTAATTAGAATCATAGAGATATAAATTCCATTTTCCTTTAAAAAAATAAAAAATAAAAAATTCTACACATTTGAAAGGAATGATATTACATGAATTGAGAAGAGTGTGTTAAAAGGTAGTTGGTATCACTCATTGAATGAGCTATCTAACTCTAATCGAAACATGCACTAAATTTGCCATCATTCATTTTTAGTTACTTAAAAATGATTCAACGATATATGAATCAATGAATTTTGCTCTTTATTGTTTTGAGATACATATTTCATGAAACAAAAGTGTCCTAGCTAGGTATAAGGTTCATGAATATGTCCAATCAAAATAGATAATATTCCTAAACAAGGTTTGAGATAACTTTATGATCCCATTCGTATGTTTGATCCAAAATAGAAGAAAGAGTTGAAATGTATTTTGGACTCTTGGTTTATCCCTTTATTACTCTCCCAAACTTGAATACAAATGATTTTTTTCAATAATTATTTTTTTTTGTTATTGTAGCCTTAATTTTGTCCCGACCCTATTTTTTTATACAGTTCAATTTGTGTTTTTTTTAAAGCAAATAAAAAATAGACTAATAAAAAAGCAAAAGAGTACAAAAATTGATGGGATATAAAATACACAAAAGTGTCAGTCAACTCAAACAATAATAAAACACAAAAAAATACTCATGTATACAACTCCCAAGTCAGCAAATGAACATGATTATGATCACAATCCTGCATGCCTTCTTACAAGCGTGAAACCAGATTACAAACATGATTATGATTACATAACGGGTTTAAGAATTTTATTTGTGTTTGTTTTAATTTTAAAAAGTAGTAGAACTTTATTTTTAATTTCATGCATTTTTAACTATTTTTTGTGCATTTCATTAATTTTGTGAATCTTTGAAAAAATTCAAAAATATACATTTATTTTCAAAATATATTAAATTTTTTAAGTTTTTATTATTTGTAATTTTAATTAAAAAAATCATTGAAAAAGATAGTCCATTTGCATTTACTTAAAGCGCATTTGTCTCTTACCAAAAAAAAAAAGAACCATTTGTCTAACTTTAAGTCTTGAGCCAATTTTTTAATTAACAATTAATATTTCATTTGATCATAAGTAATTAGTAAAAATAACAAAACAATTTGAAAATAACGACAGCAACATATAAGTGTGTGTTGCGCCTTAGTGACGATCATATCCGAACAAATTCAAAAGCAAAACTGCAAATTAAACTAATTTAAACCGTAAAATTCGCATTTGGTTTGGATGAATTCAAATGATTTTTATTATAAACCGTATAGTTCAGTTAGATTGACAATTTTCATTTCTAAACCACAAGATTAATTAAATTTAAGTTTTAATTATTCTAATATATAGCCCAATTAGCAAATCGTCTCACGAAATGAATCAAGAGAACATATACATATACTATACAACACTATATTTCTAACTATCCATTCTATTTACGTCACAATCTTATACTATATTGTAATATTATTTTGGAACTTCAAGTTCTTTTATTTTTCTCTAATATTTAAAATTTATTTAGTACTGAAATGTTATGTTATAAACCGTACCAACCGAATCGATCCAAACTGCATTGATTTAGTTTGGGTTAATTTGAATGACTTTTTAAAAACCAATTGAACTATACCGAACCGCATACATTTTTATCTAATAGTTAAAATGATTTTTTTCGCTCAAAACCGAATTATATTGCGGGGTGCGCCCCCTTACCCTCTTTTTAATTTATTTTTATTATTATTGTCAATTTATAATTACAAAAAGTAGACAAAAAATAAAAAAGTGAGTACAAACAGTACTTTGTTACAGAACAACAGCACCATGCCTTCGCCTTCCCCTTTCCCCATTTTACTAGCTTTTCAATTTGTCAACTTTCATCAAATTCAAACATAACCTTCATCAAATTCACACTCCATCAAAAAGTTTAATCACTTCATTTCTTCTTTTACATTTGCAGTCCCATTTTTTTCTTCCAAAATACACTTTTATCAATCCAATGGATAAATATTCATCAATTTGTTCTATAAATTGGAACCAAATTCATAACCAAGAAGGGGGAGAGAAGAAAAAAACAGAACCAAAAAGTTGAAGGAAAAAAGAAAACAGAACTGAAATAGGGGAGGGAAAATAAAAAATCAGTAGCAAACACTTCACCACTCCAAACCATCATCTTCACATAACCAACCACTTCCACCATATTCAACCACTCATAACAAAAAAACCAAAATCAATAGCAAAAATGTAGACATCAAACACTACAAACCACCATCATACTCAACCTATCAAAATCTACCATCCTAAATCACCACTCATAACCCAAAAAGAAAACAAGTAAAAAGAGCAAAACCAGAAACCACCCTGCCACCCCGGTCTTCTCTCTCCGGCTGCTCCTCTCTTTCTCTTTCGCCGGTGAAGCTCTCTTTACTCACACTAATCTTGTGGTATATGCATTGATCCATGAGATTTTCAACAAATCCAAATGAAGAAATTGTCCTATAAAATTTAAGATACCATTGATGGGAGGTTTGTTATACAGTTTTCACGATCATTATGAGCTCCTAACATTATAGTCAAATTATTATAGATACATAATCACTAGGAATAACTGATTTCTTTGTCCTAGTAAACTTTCTTAATATTGAATCAACATTTTCTTGTTATGGTGTTGCTCAACTATTTGTGCATCATTTTGATGACCAACTAGATCTACTAAGACTTCATTTAGCCAGACTTTTTTAGATCTTAAAAGCTATTTAAAAGTAAGAAGTAAAAATAAGAGTTTTCTTAAAAAAGTTAAAGCTCTTTGGTTGTTGTTGTCGTTTATTTTAGCTTCAAAGCTATTTTTAAGTTAAAAATTGTTTAGTAAAGTATATTTTTAAAAGCTTATTTTAAGACAAATAATAATATTAATATATAAATATTTTAAAAATAAAAGACAAACAAGAATAAAAATTCATGAAATACCGTATAAAAATAATTTCTCATAATATTTTATTAGAGAAAAAACATCAAATTGATTTTACTGCAATTACATTTGTTCATTCATTCATTTTACCATCCACGATATACTTCCTGAACATAAAAATATAACGTAGTGAGTAGTATATTATTATAGTAATACGTACAATCTAGTGAGTGTATATTGTTCTTTTCGGTCTTTATTATAAGAAAAAGTTTATTTTTTTTTATTTATAGAATGTTTGATGTAACTAGTTGATAGCATAATCTAAATACATGAAATATTCTATAAATCTAAAAAAACAATTTTTTTCTTATAATAAGGATCAGAAGAAGTGTTATATCAGAACATAACAAACTACTATCTACTACTGAACATCTATGAAGCTCCGATACTACAAAATTGATCAAGTATCGTATCAGATACCGTATCTGATACCGATACGTGTCAGATACTTCTCGATACTTTCTTATACGTATCGGGGAAGTATCCAATGATTAAAATTTATTTTTTAAATAAAAAAAAGTCGACACTTCTGTGATACTTGTCAGATACTTCCCGATACGTATCAGAGAAGTATTCAGTGTTTATATTTTATCCATTCTTTGATAAGAAATAAAATAGATCTCAAAGGGCTAATGATTTTGTTAATGTGCGTACAAATTTTCAACTTTTGTCAAAGAATGATGAAGAATATATGAAAGGAGCGACAAAATTATAGAACAATAGAGGAGATGCGCATGACTCGCTTTTTGGATGATATTAAAGATATATAATTTACTTGTTTTGATAATTTTAATAACGTGAATGTTTCTTTATTATCAATTTTTAGTTATGTTTATATATTTTACATTTATATATTTAATTTTTTATTGAAGTATTCTAGCCGTATCGTATCTTAAATTTTAAAATTTTCTTATATTTCCGTATTTACATCGTATCTGAGTCGTATCAAGTATTTAGACTTCATAGGTGAAGATGCTTTACTCCTTTACAAGTGACTATTAGCTAGTTTTATGGAGTAGATTCCATATAAACAAGTGACTTGACAAGTATAGATAACGATATAGCAGAAGTATTGAGAGGTTCGGCGACGGGAAAGGAAAAAAATAAATAATAATAAATGTGAATTTGTGTTTGACCAGGACTTGAAGTGCGGTCAATAAAAATAAGTTCCGAAAAAAACATTTAAAAGTTTATTTGAACAACTTGTTTGTTGAAAAGTTACTTTTTTTTAGTGAAGAGTTTTACTAAAAATATGTTTGGCCCTCCATATCCTTCTAAGCTAAATATTAGCGGATATAAAGCCGGGTCAAACAGACATTAAACAGTCAATAATTTTGTGGAATCTTAATGATTGGTTGATCAACATCCATTTGAAGTGGAGAAATATTTATGAATTCCAACCAATCTATCACTCGAAATGGAGGTTGGGACTCTATATGATCATGCACAAAAATTAAGTTCCTGATTTGATCGCTCCCACTAATCAAATGATTTTCAAGAAATTTCGCATTTCTTGTCTCCGCTATCCTAGTTGTGTGAGTTGGACAATAAAATCTATAAGATTTAGACCTTTCGGCATATCCAACGAAATACCACCAATGGTCCTTAGGTATGGTTTCCATTCTCAATGTACCTACCATATTATTCACCACCTCGATCTGATTTCACAATTTTTATTTGCGTCCACATTGGTTCTCAACTTCAGCTTTAAGGCTTTGAAGGCATCAAATGATTCATATTTATTATGAAGCAAATAAATATTCATGTATCATGAGTAATTATCTATGAAGGTGATAAAATATTTCTGACCATGTGCATCCATATCTGGATAACATATATCTGTATGAATTATTTCTAATAAGTTTAAACTTCTATTGACACCCTTCTTAAGAATGTTGGCCTGCTTTTCCTTTATGGAGTCAACACAAGTTTCAAAATCAGCAAAATCTAGAGTATTAAGTACCCAATCTTTCACTAATCTTTTAATTTTCTTTATGGAGATATGTCCTAATCTCTGATGCCATAACATAGAAGAGCTATCATTAATAATACACCGCTTAATACTAGTTTGAACATGCATTGAACTATAGATGAAATCATTTTGTAAATTAATATGATAAAGACCATCAATATATCATTCCCAACACATTATGAATTATAAAATAATTCAAATAACATGTCCTTAAAATTAAAGGAATATCCAAAAGGTACAAGTCTAAAAACTGAAATCAAGTTTTGTGAGAAACTTGATACATAAAAGGTCCTTTATTATTTCAAAACAAAACCATTATTCAAACTTAAAATGTAAGTTTCAATAGCTTCAATATGTGAGCCCATCCTGGTGCCTATTAGGATAGTTTGCTCACTTCTCACTGACTTCCTTAGGTTTTGCATATCCTATAAGGAATTGGTTATATGCAAAGATGTAATAAATGAGCCGGACTGATGTGCCGGCCCATTAGTCCATAGGGCGGGCTGGGATTCAAAAAAGGTGGCCCATATGTATTCGGGTTTTTTTTGCCCAAACCCATTTAGCCCTCCAGATTATGGGTCGTGCTACCCCATCGGTCTTCGGGCCGGCCCATTAGTAGAAAATTTAACTCATTTTTATATAAATAATATTAATAAATACATAAATAATTATCATTTAATTGAAAAATTATTATAAAAAATATAGTTTAATGTGTAAGTTCAATAAAAATAGTTATATTTACTTAAAACTTTAATAAAAAATAATTTTATAATTTATTAATGCATATTTAATGATTATGTAAAAATTATTTACACTTGCATACAATTATGTCACAATAAAATTAATAATTATGAAGAGTTAATTTACACTTGCATACAATTATGTCACAATAAAATTAATAATTATGAAAAATTAATTTATCAAAATCACTTAAAAAAATTTAATAAAATGAAGAAAAAAAATGGGTCGGGCTAGCCCATAAGCCTATCGGGCCTATGCAAGGCCCGATCGGGCTCGCTAAACATGGTCCATCATAAATTGGGACGGGCCTGTATGGCCCATGTATAGTGTAAAGCCTATCAGGCTTGAGCGGGCTGACCCATTTGACAACTCTAGTTATATGGATTGTAGATCCAGAATTTATCCACCAAATGTCAACAACAGTCATATTAGATTCATAACAAATAGATGAAAATAAATTACCTTTCTTCTCAAGTCATTCATTAAATCTAGGGCATTTCTTCTTCATGTGTCCTCCCTTTTTATAGAAAAAACACTTTGTCTCCTTAATATCACCCTTTTGATTTGCTTGAGACTTATCATTTTTGATAGCTTTATTCTTCCCGCGAGTGGTTGTCAGTAATCCAGTCTCACTCTGTTCCATCACAAACCTTTCTTCTTCCTAAACACACATGGTCATCAATTCGTTGATTGACCACTTATTGTTATGTGTGTTATATGAAATATTGAAAGGGACATAATCAATTGGAAGAGAGTTCAAAATGTAGTGCACTAGAAAGGACTCAGACATATCAACCTCAAATTTCTTAAGTTGAGCTGAAATGTCACGCATTTTCATTATGTGCTCACGCACACCTTTCACACTGGTGAGTCGGTAGGAAGAAAATTTCATAATTAAGGTGCTTGCCAAAGCTTTTTAAGAAGTGATGAATTGATCGTCAATGGATTTTAGCAAATCACGAACATTTTCATGCTGATCGACGGAACCACGAATACCAGTTGTGACCTTAGTCTTAATGAATATCACACTGAGCCGGTTAGATCTCTCCCACCACTCATATAGTGCAACCTCAGCTGGAGTACATAACTGCAGGTGGTTCGTCTTTCCTATAATAGCATATATAGACTATGTCCATCCACCCTAAATGGAGGAGAATTCTTTCCTTCTATATCTTATAGTTATATATCTCTTCTGAGATTGGGAATGTCATATCGAATATCAGAAAAATTAGTAGATTGAGAAGCTGAAAAAATTCAAAGACTCATGTCAAAATTTTGGGTTTGAAACCTTCTTTTGTCACTTTTCATCAAAAAAAATTCCGGGTACTGTTCACATCAGCCAACATATTTTGATTTTTAAATCATAGAAAATCAGATACAGAATAATACAAATTTAAGGATTCTTAAAATATAACTAAAACTCTTTGTCCAAAAGAAAAATATAACTAAAACTCAATCAAAACAAACCACAAAATACCAATATACCAATATGGAAGAACCAACATGAACAGGGCAGAGGTAGTAAAATCTCTGAAACTAAATCTTTTTAAATTGTTTGATCCTAAGAAATTATATAATTATCTTCAGTCATTGTTACAATGAGTATATTGTCTTTGGATCTTCTAAGCTCTTATTCTCTATAATATAGATAGTGTATATTTTTTAAATTTAATACATGAGAACAAGATTAGGAACCAAAGATTTTATATTGGCTTTACTCTACCATCAAAAATTAAAAACCACTACCACCCACTATGAGTGATCTTAATCTTGTGACTCTTTTAACAAACAAAACTCCCAAATTTTATGGACCACTAAATTTTGAGTTTTTACTAATAATCTATGGCAGAAAACCACTATATTCTTACATGAACACCCTTCAAATATCTGATCAACCTTCCATTCTCCAAAATCGTTTACCCTTTCCTTATTTCTTTATTAAAAAAAAAACTTTATTTTATCAAACTTATAGGTTTCTTTAAAAAAATATTCTAATGTATATAGTTTTTGCGTAAACTCAAAATTATATAATTTAATTTTTTTTTGCATATATTTCCAAATTATGTAATTAAAATCTAATCATTTTTGTTTGTAAAAAAAAAATCTAATCATTTTTATTTTAAGCAATTATATCATGTTTTCTGTGCTTGAAATTTTTCCATAATTTTTTTTTGGTAAATCGAAAAAATAAATGCTCTCATTAGAATTTGAACTTTGGACTTTCTCTTACCTAACTCATATCTCACGGTTTTTATCACTTGAACTATCCTACGAGACAACTTTGTTATATATTAAGATAAAATAAACAAATAAATACTCTCTCCGTCCCATTATATAAGCACATTTACTACAAAAGTCTAGTCCCAAAGTATAAGTTCCTTTACAATTTTTGTATTCCAATGCAACTTAGTAGTAATAATTAGGGGGTATGTATAAGCAAAAAAGTAATAAATGTACCTAGTAAATTGTAAAAGGGCTTATATTTTGGGACTAGACTTTTGTAGTAAAAGTGCTTATATAATGGGACGGAGGGAGTAACATTGATTTTAGTTTGGACAATTGAAAGTATTAATTCTCAAAACCCAAGGAGTGTGGTTGAGCGGTTGGGGCTATCCTTCCTTAACCAAGGGTCGAGGGCTCGATCCTCACCTTGGGTATGGAGCAGCTTTAAATCCTTGGGCCAGCTATCCCACCCATCGAGGTGCCTCCAATCTAGCGAGGGATTAGTCACTGCGTTCGGTGGTGGATACCCCGGTCTCGACCAAAAAAAAGTATTAATTCTCACGTGCTACAGAGGGAATATGGATTCATCGCCCCCTCCCTACTTTCTAGTATACAGTTGAAACAAACTTACTCAAAGTCTTGTTTGTTCGAGGTTTTTGGAAAAGAGAGGAGGTGGTATTTTAAATTTTTATGTTTGGTTCAAATTTTTAACGAGGGAAGTGAGAGAAGAATTAATTTATTATTTTATCTTTAACCATATAAATTTAAAACTATGATTAAATTATAATGGATATATTACGTCATAAAAAATCTAATAGATATAACCAAAAAAAATTAATGAGTAAAAAACTTAAATTTTTTTGTTGTAAAAAAAAACAAACCTAAATTTGTAATATTCTAACAAAAATAATTTAGAATTTTAATTAAAAAAAATTAGGATAATTTTGTCAACATAATAAATTATGTTTTATCCCACTTCACTTCCTTAAAAATCTCTCCCCTCACCTTCCCTCCCCACGAGACAGGCCCTAACCTGCAAAAATTAATCTTTTTGATATTTTTTCAACTAAAATATCAAAAAGTTTGATTTTGAAGAAAAATAAAAAGTTTTTTACGAATGTTATGAAGGCGGTGATGAAGATGAAGAGGGAAGAAGATGAAAAAAAAATTACGGGTGAAATTTTTATGAATGTCGTGAAGATGGTGAAAAAGATGAAGTAAAATAAATTAAGTGTTGATATTTCATTAGCTATCATACATTTGCAAGATTCAAACGTATATGTAAATTAATAGACATATCAAAGTTATTCTTGAAATTAACGGATCTTCTCCCATATATTAATAGACATGTAAATTTAAGATTGACTAAACCACTAATTTGGTTGTTGTCTTTGTGCCAAGTGGATCTATAATCTAATAATCTAATAATATTATTATAATTTTTTAAATATCATCATCTCATCTAATACAAGCGTTGACTTGCAAGAAAGACTAATATAAAAGATTGTAAAATTGATGCAAAACTAAACATTGGCAACCTCTCAAGACTTTGACACAAATATTAACATCTTCAAGATCAAATTCCTCAAACAAAAAAGAAGATGAAGCAACACATGAAGGCACTTTTGATTGGATTAATTGGTGCTGCTTTTACCTTATTTGCTTACTCACAAACCTTTATTTCACCAACTCAATCCATCACTATTGGTCTTCTTGTACTCATGTTGGGATTGCTAGTAGGAGAAGGTTTCATATCTTTATAATTCATCTTTCTTTATATTTTCTCCTTCAATCTTTATAATTTCCATTTATCTTGGTATTTTACAAATTTTATGTGTAATAAGTCTTTAATGGGATATTTTGATTTCTTGTAAGTTTTCTTCTTTTTTTCTCTCTCCATATTTTGAGTTTGAGTTTAAGTTGAATATTGGTCTATGAAGTGTTGAAGGAGAAATTATATATTTATATTTGGAGCTACTTTGTTATATTAAGTTTATTTGTCTAATTGGCAGAAAATATTTATATTTTGAGAGAGTTTGGAATAATAGCTTTTGTAAGTTTGTTCATTAAAAAAAATATCATTAAAAAATTAAAAATAAATAAATTTTATTAACATTTATGAGTACTGCATTTGGTCAAACACTTCTAACAGCCATTGGGATTCAGAAACGACAACATCTTTTTGGCTCTAATATTCAATGCATAGAAAGTGACAACTAAACAAGGTTAAGTTAGATAAGTTTTATTTCAAGAGAAAGTAAAATTTTAAAATATAAACATCTCGTGGCTTTTGCTAAGAGATAAATTAATATAGCCCTTTAGTAAAATAAAATAAAATGAATATAGTTGCTCATACTCTTATAAGGCGTTTATTTTTTACGAGTCGCGTGTTTTTCCCATATTATATGAGTGGCTTCTAAGGTGTACCAGCTATTAAGTGTCTCACCGGTGAGTCACTTAAATTTTACCATCAGATCTATTGAATATAATTAAATAGTTAAGATTCACTTAAAATTAAAAAGTTACACATAAATTATCCTCACTCAATCTATCCTTTATTAAATCTGTTTTCTCTTGTCTCTCTCTATTTTCATTCATCTTCTACTTCTTCTCAAATCTCCTCCTTCCTCGTAAATATGCTAGACATAATGACTTCTCAGATCTCCTCACTCAAGCAATTTTGTTGTAATTTTCTGGTACTAAGTGGTTATGGTGCCAATTTAATAAATTTGGTGCCAAATATTGAAAGCTATTAAATTTCTTTTTGAGATTCCAACTATTGAACTTATTAAATTTCATAAGCTTCATGAGATTCCAGTTTAAATGACCCTTCTTTTTCAATCTCTATTTTCAATTCTACAAAACACAGTTCATAGTAAGGAGGATTAAAAGAATCCATCTTTTCTTCTTCAATATGACCCTATGTACAAACACAAATTAATAAATAAAAATAATGTTTTTAGAGTTAATTTAATAAGTTCAATGTGACCTTATGTATGAAAATTTGATAACAGTGGTTTGCGTGTTCTTTTGCTGTCTCCTCTCTAGCATGCTTTTGCAGCACATTGCTTTTGTTTTCTAATATGATTATTTTGATTTTTCTAGTTTTTGATATTGGGGTTGTTGTTCTTTATTGGATGAAGAAACGAGGCCTGCAATTTGGGGAGAGTTTAAGAAAAATGAAGAAGAAAAAAAGAAGAATGTCCCTTCCATGGATGAAGGAGACTTGAGAAGAAGAAGATGAATGCAGAGAGAGAAAACAGATTTAATAAAGGATGAATTGAGTGAAGATAAGTTATGTGTAACCTTTAATTTTAAGTGAATCTCAACCATTCAATTTTACAAAATAGATCTGATGGTAAAATTTAGGTGCCTCACCGGTGAGGCACTTATTGGCTGGTACACCTTAGAAGCCACCTATTATATGTACCTTATAATATTTGAGAGTTTTCTAATGCATTAAATGAATTAGTTTCGATTTCTTTAAAAAAAAAGCATAAATAGATTTTAATTGATATGCACAAGTAGCATAAAAATTGTACACATCAATCAATCAAAATTATTAAATGGCATAGTAAAAAAATTTACACTCACAATGCATCGCAACTAATCTTGTAAATAAAAATATTTTTACACTCTCCTTCATACAACAAAATGGGAAAGAAAACCAGCTTATGAAAATCTCCAAAGTGTATAAATTACTATTTTTAAACCTTTATCCATGTGAGAACATTGATTGTTGATACAAGAGTGCTATGTCTAAACAGCTTACATTAAATTTATGTCCGGTCATATATAACTACATAATGTTGTAGGACATAAAGCATACCGAAAATGCTTGTAAAACTAAAACATTACACTAGTCACTATGCTGATATTTTAAATTTTAAACAACAATAAGAAGGTAAGTGTAACCACTTGAAGCATTCACAAAATGATGAAATTTACCTGCAAAATCCAGAAAGTTAATAAATCAAAGAACCAACTAGAAAGGATTTTTAGACGTCTAATCTAGTGACGACGTGTTTGGTTTCACAAAAATAAAATTGATTTCGGATCTAGAATTGATACTAGCTAGATACTTGAAGTTAGAAATTATAGCTTCTTATTGTAAAATTAATTTTTATATTCAAATTTATTGTTTAACTCACCTGTACATAAGTATACTCAAATATAAATCATTTTACCTTAAACTCAATTTTAACAAAATCAATTTTACATAATTAATTCACTCAAAATCAATTTTTCTCGTTGTAGAATCAAACATACACTAAGTTGACATCTCCAAAAACTCTCATCCTCTACCATATTCTCATAATAATATATTAAGAAAAATGGAAAAATTATATACAACATGGAGGACTAGACTAAACCAATTATACTCATGAAAAAGAAACAAATAGAAAGGATGAAAAAAGCTAAGAGAAACTAAAAAAGTAAAATCAAAGAGGTCATGAAATTCTTCTCTAATGAAATTAGGAACTGAATTCCACCAAACCACTCCATCAATGGAATGTCCATGATTTGCAAATATATATAAAAGTTATGCTACATTGTTTTCATGCTAGTATTTGTGCATCAACCTCAGAATTGGTTATTCCAAAATGTGTATATAACTATATCATCATCAAAAATCTAGCATGAAAAAACGAGGCCTTCATGTAGCCATAGACGACTTGCCGGACAACCAGTCATATTGAACCCACAACGTTTGGCTAGCCATTGCAAGAACCGTAAACCCAATTTGCACGAAAGCAATAAAACATATCCTTTTAGTGCAAACTAAATTTAGAAACCTTGATATTCATATGATTAGATAGGTCTTAAAATCGTAAGAGAAAGGTTAACCGGCAAGTCATCCTTGGCTGCATATATGACCTCATTCCCACATGTAAGACATTAGACGATATTCGTATTCCATAACCCATAAGCCAGAAACATATGTATTTGAATTTAAACCCTAACTAACCAAAACTATAATAGAGTTTAATAATATGCAAGATTTTTCTAAGAAACCGGAAGATTAAGACTGACAGAAGAAAAAAAACTCAAAATAGAGCTTAATACTAATATGCAAGATTTTTTTCTTAGAAACCGAAAGATTAAGACGGACAGAAAGAAAGGAAAAAAACTCAAGATAGAGCTTAGTAATATGCAAGAATATATCATTCTTGCATAAAACAATGATAGAGTAACCAATCAAATAGTGTCTAAACTGCCATAATAATAACAGAACTACAAGACTGCAGGAACTTTTCCCTAAATGAGGAAGACAACATTCCCTATGAAAATGAGAAGAAGATACCCTTTTCATATTTGAAAAAAAAAACACATGGATTCTCCTAGGGATGTCTATGACAACTTAACTAGTAGAGAAGGAGAAGCCAATTGGACACCAAGAACTTAGTTGACAGAAAATAGCCGAATGAGGTTTGAAGCATAGACATAATTCTGATAAGATTTATATAAACAAATTGTTTATGATTCTTGACATGGTAATGGCAAGTTGGCAACTGAAACTGCATTAATAAGTTCTTAGAATTGTTGCAGAGGGAACAGTACTATAACTGTCCAATAGTTCTCCTTTATATAAAGGAAAATTGATTAAAAATGAGTAATGTGAAGGTTTCTTATAGCTAGATGTGACTTTGCATGGGTGGAGAAATCAAGAAATAATGAGAACTTTATTAGATGCATCCCCACTTCTTAGTAGGCTTCATTCTAATATCGCATCTATTGTGAATTTAGTTTAGTTAATAGAAATATTATTCGTAGTAATAGAAATTTGAACTTTGATATCCCTATTATACCAAATTTTAGTTAATTTAGTAGTAATTGGTGCTGAACTTGGTAAAGAGGATCACGATATGTTTTACCGCAACTGTGTTTGAAAGAAGACTGAAATCATTTGATATCAGAACTCGCCCCGAACTTTCTTCTCCTAGAAACCAGAGGGTGAAAGTAAAAAAAATTGTATAAAATTATGTCCACAAATTATAACTCAATTGACAAAAAATATCAAAATTACTAGATCGAATATTCATGATCGAAAATTCAAACACTGATCCCTACACTTTATGTATGGCTCATCATTTCGTCTGTGTACTACAAAATGTTGAATTCTAACATTAAACTATTTAACAAAAACAAAAGAACTAGGCTCGTGCATCACACTTAAAAATTGTACTATTGACTAAGTTGAAGAAGAAATAATAAAGTACACTGTTCATAGAGTTAGGTGGATGTAATTTACTTCATTTAGTCATCAAGACAAACGGATTCAATGTTATTGCAGATGTTTGAATTTTACCTCAGACTATACAGAGTACTTTTTTTTGTATGATTGTGTGTAGATTCCATGCACTCCACTATGCTAAGTATATGTTCATATCTAGAAGACTATATTATTATGTTAATAGGTGACTTTTATTATGTAATATTTTCTAATGTTCATCTACTTACACTACATTAAATACACAATTAAAAATGATCATGTTCTCATTTGAATTTCAGTTCACTAGTTTGAAAGAATCAATAGCCATGTCATTATTAGAACTATAAAAGCAAAATGCTACAAAGCAAAAGTTGGTAATTGTACAAACATAGCTTGGCAGTCTATGATTGGCTATTATCTTTCTTGGTTTGAACCAGATATCCTCTACTCGCAGCTGCAAAAACTAAATCCTCAAGTCGAATATAATCACAAAATTGGCTATTATCTTTCTGTGATCACCAACACATTTCTCTTTTTTCTGATTGGTTCAAACATGAATTCGTGAAGTTTATGATTGTTAAGGTTACTATAGCAAAATATCTAGAATCTAGTCAAACCCAATCCTTTTGAAGAAATATTGTCAAGTAGATTTTGGGATGTGGTGATTTCTTCCAATTTCACTATGCTACCATGCTTATAGCTTGTCATTATAACATTGTGAAATAATCACAATTTGCTAGAATTACAGAATGTCGTAGAGTTATATTGCACCAGAAGAAGAGACGATAAAACCAAATTATCATCAGTTCCCAGCGACATGTATTTATACCTCAAAAGCCGCCCTCAAATGAATTGCATAGAAAAAATAGTTGCATTCGGTTTCAAATTACAAATATGTAAAAGTAAAAACAATAAAAAATAATATAGACAACCTACAACATTAGTCATTGAATTTCATTTTATCCACAAAGTGCAATGTTAACATTATCTAATTACTTGGACAAGCGAAAGTCACCAAAAAATTCCCAAGACTTGGTTGATAGCACCCTTAGATAATTTAGTTCAGACTTGAGAAAACTATTATAGGATTAACACTAGACACACACACCCCCTCCCTGGCCATTGAATCGATGATGGTGAATCAAAATATTTGGATCTATAACCTAAACAAGTGACCCAATGGCCTGATATATTAGCAGATGTCTTCTTTTGTAAGCAACATTTTGAATAGCCGAACTCCAATGAATTGATACCAAGCAATCAGAAAATGGAAAATGAAAAATTATCCAATGCAGCTGAATGCCTAATGGCTAATGCTAATTAAGCTCAACAAAAACCATGCATGTCTTTCAAAGCATTGTTGTTCTCAAACTACTAACAGACTATAAGCTTCGGTAGTGCAGTTAACATCATAACTAAGAACAATTTTCATACCTTACACTGAAAGTGTAAGGTACTCAAAATAACACACATTAGTATGGATTATCAGAATCAAATAATGCATACACCTTTACTTTACCTGGTAACAATGATCTATTGCAAGCAAATATTGCCACCCTGCAATATAGATGACTCCGAAACTCCACCAAATTTGTCACATGAAATTCAAATAACCACAAAGATAGTACTTCGTTGGATTTCATAGTGAAATTAAATATCAGAAAAATTAAACACAATCAACAAATAAAGTATACAACCGCTGAAAATCATAGCTATGTGGTGTTTTTTAGTTCCAAATTCAAAAGGAACGAGAACAAACAAGAAAACAAATAAAGGCAAGCCAGCTTAATAGGTTCTTGGTAGCACAAGTTGTCAAGCTTGGTAATTAAGGTAAAATGGACATGGCGAATTTTAGTAGGCTCCACATAAGTTTGGTCCTCTAAGTAGATGCGGCAAGGTAGGCCATAAATTTGTCAAATCCTGGTTCATCTGGTCTTCTGGTTTAGGCAGTAGGCAGGCTGCGGGCTTCACACATCTCGGCTGTTTGGATGGTAAGGGAAAGGGAACAAAGGTAAAACAAGAGCATCAGATTCTAAACGGGAAGCTGGTCAGGTTAAGATATCAGTCTCTTATATAATAATGTGACTGACCTATATATATCACAGGAAGTTGCTAAATAAAAGATAAGTGATTTATGAAAATTATTGTAATCTACCTGGGGAGACCCATCAATTTTAGTAAGCATGGTTTCTCCTTCTAGAAACATTGTCCTGACTAGGCAACCTGGCAACAGATACGAAATATCATAAAAAGGTGAACTTAAGAACACTCAAAATATAAGAGTCCTCTAGTCTCTTCAAAGTATGAAGCACGGACACAGACAGGGATACGGGACACGACACGGACACGAATAATTTTTTTGAGAAAATGATATATTTCAATGTAAATGTAAGTGTCGGTGTCGGACACGACACTTGTCCGACGCTAGGACACGCCTATTCCGGAAGTGTCCGTGCTTCAGAAGCAAACACAGACAGAAGAACGAAAAAACTAAGAATGTAATTTAACTTGAATATGGAAATCAGGGCATGCTTGGATAAAGAAAACATTTCCTATTTTCATTTTGAATTAGAAAAATGTCATTTTGTTTTCACTTTATTTTTCAAATAATTATATCAAAAACAGAGGAAAAATAAAACAGGGTAGTTTTTCACTTATCTATACAAATATTTTAAAACAAAGGAAAAATAAAACAAGGTAGTTTTTTGTAATTATAAGTAAAAACGAAAACAAAACAACAAAAACATTTTACAAACCAAACAGTTAGAGTTGAGGAAGATTGGTTACCAAACAGTACTATCCCGTCCCAGAGAATAACTTTCATAGGCCCCATAAGCACTGCTTCCAGCAAGCTACAGATATACAGAATAACAACATTAGATAGAAACATTGAATGAAAAATACTAATAGATTAAGTTGAACTCTTGAAGAACTCAGAGACATGCAAATGTGCTCCTAAAATCACATAGAACGGTTTTATAGAAGTACCGGTGGATCATCATAGCTTCGATAAGTGTCGCCAGGTCCTAAATCACGTGATCCTCCATAGCCACTTGAATACGAATGTCCACGCCCATATCTTCTGTCATCTCTAGGGTCGTAGCGAAGACCATCTAAGCTGTCTGCTGGAGGAGGAATATATGGTACAACTGGAAGGACTCCAGAGACAGCACCCTCTCTATCAAAAATGTTTGCTCTCAACCGTGTAAGAACATGCACAAGAGCATCTTTGGCAACATCAAGGTCTCCCGAAATCTAATCATGAAATCATATACATGCAAAGCCAGCATTATTGGACAACATGTTGGAATTTTTTTTGAAACTATGAAGGCAACGTGTTACCAAACAAAGTGAAGAAAAAAGAGTACCCTTACCTGCACCATTTCATCATCTTCAGTAGCAACTTTAGGAAGATTTTCCTTTGATAGTATGCGAATGTTGGACTTTGTAAGCCTCCTCATCTCAGTTATAATTGATCCTCCTTTACCAATAAGGCAACCAATTCGTGATGATGATACCAACAGACGGGTAGTGAAAGAGATGATTCCAGAATCTCTTTCACTTTTTTCACTGCATCGGGGTTGCAAAAGCACGGCTGCTTCTATTGTTGGAGAGAATGGTTCTTCAAAGAACTGCATCAGCACAACTCAGAATATTAATACAGCAGAAATAAAATTTTGAAGACAAAAACAAAAATTGCAAGCTAGGAAATAACATTTCCCTAGCATATTTTATCAAACCACACAAACCCGGTACAAACATTACGAGTTTACGACAACTTTTAAAGAATGAAAAAGAAAAATCGCCCAGTGGTGATTAATAGTTCACCTCTTTTGTTGAAATGGTTATTATGCATTCATCTCCTTTTGCAGAACTATCAACTTTGATGGTTGCTCCAGAATCCTGCCTAATTTGATTAATTATGCCACCACCTTTCCCTATCACGCCCCCAAGATTTCCAGTCGGACAAACCAATCGAACTGAAAATTCTTTTGAAGATATTTCTTCCCTTGGAGCCGAGTACATAGACCGCGGCGGCCAGTCACCAGCGTCACCTCTATATCCCCCATAAGGACTAACCAGAGGAGCAATCCCTACAATTGGAGGTCCTGCAGTTGGACCCAATAGTGAACCACTGCTGGGATATACACCAGGAACAGCAGAAGCAAGCAAATGCTGAGTTCGAGAAGGGTTAAGATGAAGTCGAGATGCAATTTGATGCAAAGCCTTTTTCACAATTGCAGCATCCCCAGAAATCTGGAGTTTCAAAACCAATAAAGAAAACTCATTATAAGCCAAAAATATATGATCATTTTTCCACTCAAATCCAACAGTGTTCTAAATTCTAAAACTCATACAAGATAGAAAACTCGGGTACAAAAGTTGTAAAGATTACTACTGAACCCATAATTGTTGGACAAATTCAACTTTCCGAGAAACTTATTATGAAAGCATCTAACTTTGATTTTTCATCTTCCAACTTTCCACGACACTTATTATGGTTATATTTGAAAAAATAATACTAAATGTATCTAGTAATTTGAAATGAAACTTATATTCAGGAGCAAATTTCTTTTCAAAAAGGGCTTATATATTTAGGGATAGAGGAAAGTAAACCACTAAGGCACTCGCACTAGCCTAATAAAAAGTCACGTTAACAAGGAAACAGAATTAATAACTCATTGAGATCTCGAGGGGCTTATAATATAATTCCAACAAAATTCAACCAAGTGTACCTGCACAAGCTCGTCGGATCTCAAGGCGCACAGAGGCATATGGTCATCCTTAAGTATACGAATCTGAGCCCCAGTTTCACTACGTAAGGTCTGAACTATCTGCCCACCTTTTCCAAGAACACAACCTATCTGATCAGATGGCACTAACAGCTTAGCAGTGACTTGGGGACCGCCTTCTTCCTCCTGATCACTGTGCAAATCTTCAGCAACCACCCTATCGTGAATCTTAAACAAAGCATCCTCAGCAGGCGACACATTCTTACCACCGTCATCAAGGTTATTAGTCTCATCACTAGAACTATAGACGGTAACAACACGCTCATCACACCCTTGCACAGTCTCACTAATCCTAATCTTAGCCTTTGTTTCAACCCTCAATTGCTTAACAATCTCACCTCCCCTACCAATGATACTACCAATCTTTCTCACCGGACACAAATAGCGAAAAACAGTATCATCCTTAGTAATCACAAACTGCTCCCTATCCCTATCATCACCTGTATTCCTCCTTTTATTTCCTGCACCATCATAGTCAGATCGCGGACGCTTACCATAATTACTTCTTTCTCTTTGACCACCCATCACAGAAAATTCTTAATTTCAGCTTCTAAATCAAATCAAAGCTTCTTACAAAAAGCAAATTACTCTGCAAAGGTTCAAAAACTTATAACATCAAAATTCACTTCAAATATTTCATCAACAATATCAACACTTTATAAACCAAATAATATCTTTTACAACCATCACATTAAATTCTTAATATCAACTTCTAAATCAAATTCAAAGCTTATTACAAAAAACATCAAAATTCATAAAATTTAACTACAAATCTAACATAATATATTCATCAACAATACTATAAACACAATATATAAACCAAATAATCAAAAAGCTTAGTTTTTTACACAACCCCAAAAACAATATTAAAAAAAAGTTAAAAAAAAATTAAACTTTGAAACCAATACATAGATCTATCTAGTGAAAAAACACATCTTTATCCCAAATTAATAATGGGTTTTAGGTTTTCAAAACAAACCACACATTACAATAATGAATCAACTCAAAAAATCAAAGAAAATATTGAATTAGGGTTTCGAAATTGGGATAAAATTTCTTGAGAAAATTATTGAATTGAATGAAAAATTGGTAATGGAAAAAATAGAGATCTGAGAAAAATGCTTACGATTGAAGGAAGAAGCAAAAGTCGTCGTTTGAAGAGAAAATGAGAATCTTTGCAATGTCACAGTTTAGGTTTTTTTGAGATAAGTACTTATATCAATGATGATGGTAGCAAAGAATCTAAGAAATCTAAAAGTTATTTATATTTTAAAACAAAATTTTTTTTTTTTTTTTGACTCAAAATATATGTGTTTAAAACAAAATATATAATAATTCTAAAAAACAATATGAAATATATAGTAATTTTTTTTATACATAGGATTATTGAAAACTCGTACATACAAAATAAAGTTATTTAATTAGTATACTAATATTTCATCCGTTATTAACAAAAAATATCATAAAATTAGAGGGTATGGTTGAGTAATAAGAGAGTCTGGAGCAGTTGGGTTCATCCTCCTTTAATTAAGGGTCGAATTGTTGAAGATTCAATCTTTGTCTTAGGTACAGAGCAACTTTAAATATTTGGACCAACTATTTCATCCTTTGAGATGCTCCAATTTAACGAGAGGAATAATCAATGCGTTCGGTGGATATTCTGATTTCGACAAAAAACAAAACAAAAAATATCATATTTCATATTGCTTTATTTTGTACTTTTTGTTTAGTAGAGTAATTTTTTTTATTAATGTTTAATTACATGAATGAATAAATAGACTTATACGGTCAAAAAAATTGTCATTTATATAATATTTTAGAACATTTGAATATAAAATATATTTCAATTTTTTTATAAATTAGTTTATAGTGGATGAACTTATTATAACGTATAGTTTATAGTTAATTTATAGCTTACAACGAATAAATTAGCTCATTGACTTTTAGTATTTGTTAATATTGGCGGTTGAACTACTTTATAGATATGAAATAATATAATTATTAAAAAATTGACATAATGTTAAATGAATATTTAATTTTTTCAAGTAAGAAAATAAGGATGAAGTTAGAAGAAAAATGAAAAGCTATATTCTAACCAAAATAATGTATAAGCATGAGAAATAAAGATTATCAAACAAGTCCTTCTTTTACAATGAGTTTATATGATATAAGTTATAAGATCAAAATTTAACATTGTCAACCAGGGTCAAGAACTCCAGTGTTTTCTATTCACATGTATATTTTTTTCTATCAGAATATGTGCTTTATTTATAGAAAAATTCATGAAATCAATGACTAACGGACTCCACGAAGATTATTCACAATATTCTATATTTGATGTATCCATGGAGGAAAAAATGATATCGAAGTAAAAAAATAATCTTGATTTATAGTTAACATACACAATTTATTACTCAATTGTTAATCTACTCGATTTATTTTTGTTCTATTTATTAACCGATTTGATATATTATTTTATTCATTGTTAATTTATTTCACCCCTTCAAATAATATTGATTTGCAGTTAACAAACACATTACACCAAAAATATTTCATTCATAATATAAAGTGATATATATTTTGATACAAATTATTTTTTCAAAACGACTTATATTTTAATACGAAGATAATGTTATATAAGAACAATAGTACAATACCACTAATTTTACGATGAAAATTCAAACACAATTGGGTCCAGGTCCTCCAAAATAAAAAGCAGGTTCTTGCCCATCTTTCACATCATTGAAAAAAGTATAACAATTGGGTTCTTCACTAGCAACATCTACAACTTCTGGATATTTAAGCATTTGTGAATAATCTTTAATCCTCAAATTATTCATAAAACATGAATGGCCAAATCCTTCTTCTGCCAAATGTCCACTACCCATTTCTGTTTTTGTGTGAGGTTTTCTAAATTTGATTTGTGAACTAAATACTTGTCCACCCCATTGAACCACTGAAGCACTATGTTTCAATGAGGTAAATAAATCAACTGGCCAATAACCTATAGGTGTGTCATGACCAATTTTAAGCCACCAATGCCCTAACTCATCCTAAAAACACAACCAACAAAAAAATGAATAAATAAATTAAATAAACATTTATTCAAGTGTTATGAGAAGTTTATTTTGGTCAACAACAGTGCTAGATAGCACGAGCACAACAACACGACATCACCATATTTTACAAAAAAACAATGGTCAATAAGATGGAATTATCTCTCTATATGATGTCGTCTCATTGCACGACTCGTGCATACAAGCATTTTCCTTGGGTCAATATCGGGTAGTTTTAAAAATAGTCATTATAGTTTCGTTATTTTTATCTACAAATTAAATTTTATTTTGTCAATTTACTAAAGAAAATTAGTTTATCTTTGCATTCTAATATTCATTTTTACGCATAATAAACATTCATTGTTGGTGTATAAACTTATCCACATGTAAAAACGTGTGAATTTAGGCACTAAACTATTAGATTTTTTTTTTGCCATTTGATGAAATGATTCAAATGACAATTAATATGTGTATGTGTATGATGAAAATAATATATGAAAATAATACTATATTATTATGATTACCAAAAATATTCCAAGATTGAAGCCGGTTTGTTGACCAGAATCAGATGAAATGGGTATTAAGGCAGTACCAAGAGAAACCACATTGGATGTTTGCACAAATCCACTGCAAGTGAGATCATAACAACCTGTTGATTTATATGAATCATTCTGCACCATAAAGTCACATTTAAATATATAAATAAAATGTTAAATTGATTTCCCCCTAAAACTTTGTGGTTAATTATGCATAATAACACAACTAACTTTTGAAAATACCAACAAAATTAAACAATAAAAAATGCACTTACAGTCCAATAGATAAACAATCGGGTGTCATTGTTACCGTATAATGCTGGATTGACCTAAAATCAAAATAGAGCATTTGTCTTGTTTCTGTTAAACTGATAAGAATAGATACTACATTTAACCTTAATTAAAAGTCGAAAAATATATATACGCATAGCTAACCGTCCAGCCTGTTTCTATGCTTTCAAAGCCAAAACCATTTCCGGCCTTAAGCCACATTTGAGCAGTTGTGGAATCGCCTTCTAGTTTAACCTTTGGATTCCAAATATTAATATCAGCTTGTGCACCTATGTAACCCGATGACGACGTTGTTTCGATATGCACTCCCTGCATGCATAATCATATGTACCATGCATAACCCATTAATATATTTGATTACTATTTTCATTAATCTATTCACTATGTCAAAATCTGATATTAGCTAGTCACTAAATTATTCGACAAAAAAAATGTATATACCGAATGATATCCTGAGTTAACGACAGGGGAGTCATTGAGGTTGGAGAAATTCATGTTCGTGGAATTCACAAAATGTGGTGGATATTTTAATCCAAAACGGTCGAGAGAAGGAACTTTCAATAAGTCTTTCTTTAAAATTCTTCGAATAGGAACTGTTCCTTTTGGACAACTTCCTTTTTTCTGCCATGTCTGAAACACCTTAAATGTTTTTTGGGAAGCATATTTTCCGTTTGAATATTGTGATTCTTGAAAAAATGTTGGTATTCTCTGTGAAATAAAGAGACATAAACATTCTATTAGTTTGAGCATAATGAAAGGAAATATTTGGTAGCTTATAATTTCCAAGGCCCTATCAAGATTTGGTTTTATAGTGAGTCTTAAGGTTTGAAAGAAGTAAATATATGTAAATTCAAATGGATCGATAATGTCAAGTTATGTACTATAAGATAAATGTAGTGACTTTTTACATCATATGAGCATAATATAAAATTTCGAATTATACACATGAGTTAACTTAAAAAATATAGACCAAATTTGTGAAAAATATTTGAAAAGACCAAATTTTTTTAAAACTTTTATAAAGATTAAAATACTTATAAAAATCAAAATTATTTAACCACTATGCATATATATATTACTTTTAGATTTCACCCTCTGATTTTTAGGAGAATGAATCCTAATAATTCAGAGTACGGAGCAAGTTTTATCATTAAGTGGTTCCATTCTACTCTCAAACCCAGTTGCGGAAATTAAACCGTGACCATTCCTCCCAAACGTATCAAGTGATTCTAGTTCCCTCTTAAACGCAATTGCGGGGATCGAACCGTGGTCATCTCTACCAAGTTCAACGTCAATCATCATTGAACCAACTAACATTTGGTTAATTAATATTACTTTAAAACACAACTATTTTATACAGTGAAACGAAAGGAGTTAATTTAGCACTAAGAGCTGGTGACAGTTTCAACTTGGAGCAAACATCTAGCTAGTTTATTTAATCATATTAATAATAATGCACCTGAATTTTGTGATTTTTTAAAGCGGGATGATCGAATGCAGGTTGTTTGTAGATGTTGACGCAGTCAATAATATCTCCATCTTCACTCTGCATAAAAAATAATTTATATTAGTTTCTAATCCGATAAATCCATATGCTTTTTTTTTACAAGATAAATCTATATACTCTTAAAATCAATCTATATTATTATAAATGTTTTAATCTATTAATTTCATTTCAAAGTCAACCAAAAATAATTATGGGAAAGAGATTATTAGTTATTGCGTTCATCAGTAAATATCTTAATCTCAATACAAAATAAAAAAAAAAACTCAACCAAAGTTGAAATACAATGTTGAATGAGATTAAAAAAAAATGCAAACAATAGATATCACCACCATTTTGCAAGATATATTAATGATCAATCAAGATTTTGCAAACTCAAACTTTGCAAAATGTTTAGAAAAAGTTTAAATATATAAATGGTTACTAAAAATTATTTAATAAAATGCTTCAATTTCACACCTTGATGGTTTTCACTGCAGGCTTGTTGAGAAGTTTTAATTTGGCTTCAATTTCAACTTCTGAAAGTGATAATGCTTGTGCTTTAACTTTCAATTCAAGTTTGATAGATGAAGCAAAAAATGACCAAAGCAACAAAATTATTGCAACCTTGTGTTTCTCCATTCTACTTTGATATCTTCTCTCTATTTCTCCTTAATTCAAAAAACTATAATACATGAGATGAATTGCACCAAGATATACAATATTAATAATACGTTTGTGTGCATAAAAAGGGGTTAAAATTAATTGGTTAATTTTTTCAGCCATGATTTTTTATAAGAATTAATGGGTATACTTAATGTCTTTATTGCAATTTCTTTTGACTGACTCTTATTACACATTTATATTTATTTCGAATAAATGTAGTTTATGACATTTCCATCTATGGCTATTTTTTTACCATATTAACATGTTTGACTATTATACCTACATGGCGGATAGAGTGTAAGAGCATGATTATCTATATACGTAGTGGTTTATGCCACATATAAGTGGTGTGGTATATGAATGACAAATGCAATGAGAGTGTCGTGATAAATTTCTACTTAGTATTTATTCTTGGCACCAATTGCATTGAAGTATATTATAGGACTCATGTTAAAGTTTTGGATAAGTGGTATGAAAATTTAGAAAATATAATTAAGTGATGTAAATAATTAGGATATATGAAATAATATATTAAGGCGAGACCCATTTTTACCATCTACATAAGTGGTATGGAGGATGTGAGTATTCTAAGAGTTAGGGAAGCTGGAAAATTGCCCTTCATTTTTAAAAAACTAAGTTTTAAAACAATTCGGCAAATATCATCCGAACCATTGGCATATTTGCTGAACTGGGACTTAGCAGAATTTTTCATTTTTTATCATCAAATATATGTCCAGTTCGGCAAATATAATCCGAACCATGCAAACTTGCAAATTTGTTTGGCTTATATTTGCCGAACTAAGACTTAGCATAATTTTTCTTTTTTTTTATGATCAAACATATGCTCAGTTCGATAAATATAATCCAAACTATGTAAACTCGCAAATTTGTTTGGCTTATATTTTTCGAACACAACGCGAGCTTCCTTACACTTCGGCAAATATTATCTGAACAGTATAGAAACTATGTTTTTTAAAAGGCTTAATTATACTTTTGGTCTTCTAACTATTTTCAAAGTTTCACTTTAGTCCTCTAACTATTTTTTGCTCCGAATTGGTCCTTTAACTTTTCTTCCGTTAATGAAGTTAGTCATAACCGTTAAAAAAAATCAAAAAACGTTAAACTAAACCGCCAATATCCTAAACCACCGGTAATTATTTACTTTGAAAAAAAATAATTCCAGATCTAATGTTCTTACTCTTCTCTTCTTCTCTCAATCAGAGATTAATTTCATGGTAAATCAAGTTAATTCCCTTGTCTCCCTCAAAGAGCCACTTCACCTCACTATGGTTCCATTGCTACTATTCAATCTTCCTCTTCCGTTTCATCTTCCAATTTCACTCATGTACTCCATAGTCGATTAAGCTCCAAGGAAAAAATTCATGCCTATGCCGTTCATCCTACCCACGGGGCATCTATTAAAGACAACACATGTTTGGCTTCTGATATTATGGCTCGTGTTGTGTTGTTTAAGTTGAAGGAGGATTTGTGTGAATAAGATAAAGAAAAAAAAATGTTGAATTTCAAAACCCAGATTTCTACTTTCAATTACAAAATTCATATTTCAAGATGTTGAATTTTGACAACAAAGACAAAAAAGTTCTGAAATATGAAACCCTAAAACAATTTTTTTCAATTTTAGTTCAAATTGAAAAAATCTAAAGATGAAGAATTAAAATTTGGAAAAAGATGAAAGAGAAAAAGAGAAAGAGAAAAAGAGAAAGAGAGTGAGAGAAGAAGAGATAGATGCCAGAAGAAGAGAAAGACAGAAGAAGAGAAAAGAAAAACATGACAAATTAGATCTGGAATTTTTTTTTCAAAGTAAATAATTACCGGCGGCCTAAGCCGCTACTATACGATATCGGCGGTTTAATTTAACATTTTTTAATTCTTTTTAATGGTTAGGACTAACTTGATTAACGGAAGAAAAGTTAAAGGACCAATTCGAAACGAAAAATAATTAAAGGATCAAAGTTAAATCTTGAAAATAGTTAGAGGATCAAAAGTGTAATTAAGCCTTTTTAAAACGAAGGGTAGTTTAGGGGGTAAAGAGGAGAAATGCACAAATCACTTGTAGTGGACAAAATTTACATGAATAAAATACAAACTAAACTTTGATACAAGGTCAGCCCAACACACATGGGGCCTCATGACGAATTTTAAAATGATATTTTATTTTGTACAACAAGTTGAGATTTTTTTAAAGCTCAATAATATTTAGTATTAAATGTTTTTTAAAATGAATTTTAAAAAAATGTATTAAATGTTTTTTTTGACTAAAACATATATTAAATGTCTGACAAGTCTCAAATTAGACTACCTCAACCCAGAATGTGTGGTTGAGCGGTTGAGATTCATTCTCCTTTAATTAAAGGTCGGAGGTTCGATCATCGTTTTGAGTATGGAGCAACTTTAAATTTTTAGGTCAACTATATTATTCTTTAAGGTATTTCTAATCTAGCGAGCGAATAAAAATTGCGCTCGACGGCCGACACTTGGTCTCGACCAAAAAAAATTAAACTACCTCTAAATAATAGATGAAATTATTAAAAAACATCTTTAGTCCTTTACAAACTTAAATCTTTATGATAACTAGTCTGTTCACCCGTGCGTTGCACGGGGCAAATAATAAGCGAAGTGCTAATATATTATTTAAAATTTCAATTTAAAATAAAAATTAAAAATTTGTAATAAAAAAAATGTTTTTAACCAAAATTCATATGATGTAACCACAAAAAACTTAGTTGTCTAGTGTTTCTCTTAGAAACAATGACTATATATAGTATGAAAAAAAATAGTTGAAGAGTTATAAGCTTCAGAGTCTGCAAAATAAATTACATCTAAGATAATAAAATACTCCCTCCATCTTATATTATAAAAGAAAAAAAAATAAAAATCATACTGATTAAAAAAAAGTAAAATATAATGATTAAAAATATGTAGAGACGTCAAAATAGACCATATCACCAAGCCCAAAAAAACGACGGACTTGGGTTTTAAAATGTCTACCTAAATTATCATCCAACTTCCCGCCCCTTATTTACCCGCTAAAAATACGGGCTTACCCGCATGGCCCATGGGCCGCCCAATAGCCTGCATGTATGTATTTTTTTTTTGTCTGTTTAAACATAACTCAAGTTCAAGTCTTACAAAATAGTTACAAAATTATAATTATGTTTTATTATGCTCATTTATGTTGTTTTGTGTGGTATTTTGATTGTAAATTATAATTGTGTTGTTTGATTATGCATGAACTTAGTTTGTTTTTGAAATTTTTTTGAATTTATTTTATGTTATTTAGTTAATTGTTAACTTATTTTGAATAATGTAAACTTATTTGTATTATATTTAAAATGTTTAATTTTTTTCCTCCATAAAATTATTTGTACTTTTCCTCCATGAAAATAAAAAAGAAAAAAATTAATCGAACCAGGCCGGACTTACCAGAAAGCCCGCTAGCCCGTAAAGGGCCGGGCACTAATTTTTCAGCTTATACTTTATCTCGAGCTTTTTAGTCCGACCTGATGAAATTTGTTGTCCGTCCGGGCCGCCCGTTTTGACAGCTCTAGCCAATATATTTTTTTGAAAAAAGTTGTATGGCTTATTTAAAAACAATTTTTATTGGTTACTGATTATAGAAAAAGAGAGAAAGAGTAAACTTTTCTTGAAAAGATAAATGGTTGTGTCTTTTCTCTTATATTATGGGATAAAAAATGAGTTTTTTTTCTCTTATAGAATTGGGACGGAGGGAGTAAGTTATAAATTCTTTATGAAAAGGTTGTTGCCAATCATGTCTTTTAGCTTATAAGATACTCCCTTCATCTCATTTTAAGTGTCACAGTTGACCAAATCACACATTTTAAAAAAAAAGTGTGTAAATGAAAGAGAGAAAATATGACTTTTACTAATATACCTCCTCTTTTAATTGATAGTAGACATTGAAATACTAAAAAAGAGATCTTTGAGTATAATTTTTTTCTGACCAAATGATTGTTTTAAGGGATAAAAAAAAGAAAAATCAATGTTATAAATAGTGTAGGAGTAGTTTTTTTGTCTTACCAAATAGACCTATAGTCTAATACCTTTTTTGTCTATAAATATATAAACCTCTATCAAAAAATATAACTCTGAGGAATCGGACGTGGATTCTCCTGAATAATTCATCCTATATGTCTTGTTAGAGTAATAAATTTGTTTGAATTGTTTATATTAATTATAAATTACCCTTTATGTTAAAAATATTCAATGTTGGTTTTTTTTTTTGTTGACAAACACATGTTGTTTTTTCTTATTTCAATTAAAATTGATGATTTTAACACCTTTGTGGTTCTATCTAACTTGAGTGGTTAATCTCTGCAGTTGTGCTGAGAATATCCAGTTCAAAATAAAATAAAATTAAAATTAATGATTTAGTCACAAAAATAAAATAAAATTGATGATATTAATGAAGAATATATTTGAAATATATTTAAAATTTTGCTCACGATCTTACAATTATGGAGAAAAAATTGTTGTAAAAGGATCATATAATTAGAAATACAGTGTGCATATTTTTTCAATAAAATAAGTTTTTAAGAGATGTCCATTGCAGGAAAATTTATAAAAAAAATGTTCAAGAAAAATTAAAATAGAGATTTGTTAAATAGGAGCGGCACTTATTTAAATTTAACATCCTTTTTTTTTTGGCACAATAGATTTAACATTCTTAAGTTAAGAATGTCCTAACTATATGCTCTTATATTAACTCAAAAATTTATTATAAAGTACACGGGGAAAAGAGAAGAGTCTAGAAAAATATTTATAGTAAATGAATTTGAATGATAAAGTTGATAAGAATAAGAAATTAGTTCTGTCATAAAACAAAAAAGAATGAGAAATTAAAATGCTTTTATAAGCTTAATTTAAATTTAAAGGTTAAATATGTGTTTGGTTCATATAAATATTTGAATCTTTTATTTTATTTTTAATCTTTAAATTCTTTTTACACTTTTTGGTTCCTAAAAAATTCTCTAACGTGACTTTTGATCTCTACTTTTAAGTAAATTCATGTGTATTACTTAAAAAATTTGAATTATGTATTGCAATCATGTTTAGTACTATTAAAAATTTAAAGGACTAAAAAGTGCTAAAATAATTTAAAGATACTAAAAGTAAAAAATTGAAATGTTTATAAGATCGAAAAACATATAGAATCATAAATTTAATTAAAATTGACATTAGTTAATTTATGTGTGTTAAAAATATTAAAAAGAGAACACTTTGTTGAATAAACAAAGGAAGTTTAAGAGACAAAGTAATTATTATTTTTTTGGTACAGTGAGACAAAGTAATTAGGCATTTAGGCAGGCTGTTGATAAATAAATAAATTAATAAAAGAAGTTTAAGAGGCAAGGTAATTAGGCGGGCTGTTGGGAAGTTTAGGGGGGAAAGTGTTTTGTGCTTTAATATATTAAGGATTAAGGATTTTATTATTTAAGGGCTCATTTAGTGGTCCGACTAAGAGGCCTAGTAAGATAATTGAATTATATTATATCTTAATTAAGGGTTTAATAAGGCAAATATGATATGACAAATTAATCTTAAAAATTATCGTATTTTGCCTCTTTAGTCAATAAAATTATCCTGAATATAAGTTGAATTTATGAAGATAAATATTTATTTTTCAAAAAATTAAATATAAATTTATCTTTAAATGAAGTTATAAACACTACTAAACTCACATATAAGAGTGAGAAGTTACTAAACCTTAGAGACATCAACAATACTACTAAACTCACGTATAAGAGTGCGAAGTTACTAAACCTTACTTAAAGATATCAATGAGATAGAGACCATAGAGTGCATGGAGGCTATTTTCTGAGAGAAATTCATCCCTCAATTACGTTTTTATGTTGACTTTTTACTGATGCGACAGACAAAAATCAATTATCACATCAATAAAAGTTAATTTTTTGTCTGCCACATAAATAAAATTTAACGTTGTGGCTAAATATTGAAATCTTTCCCATTACATAGGATAATTCAAAAATAAAATTTGTATTCAACATCGCATAAACAAACACATACTAAAATTCAAATCTCGATCAATATCTACATATAAAATGTATTTAAAATGTCATACATAATACATTATCGCGATTAATACTCGGACCAGACATGTTAAATTCACGGTTCAACCGTTCAGACCGATCCATTTTTAAAACTATGGTATGTCAAAATAATGTTCAAATCAGTGTAATAAGATAAACAAAAGTAATAATCTCCATATAAGGCATAAACCTCCGGTGAGTGTGTAACCAACGTCAGCTACAACACACAAACATTTTCTCATCATCAAAAAATTTCTCGGAAAATTCCCTCAAATTTTCTCGGCGAATTTTCCATTCATCTAAATCTCAATTTTCAATGTCTTCTTCAAACCATCAGCAACAATTCCGTTACACTCAAACTCCATCGAAGGTTCTTCACTTTCGTAATCTTCCATGGGAGTGTTCTGATGAAGAACTCGCTGATATTTGTTCTCCGTTTGGTAAAGTTGTTAACACTAAGTGTAATGTTGGCGCTAATCGCAATCAAGCTTTTGTTGAATTTGTAAGCTCGTTCAAGTGAATTTTTCTTCAATAATTATCATTTTTCTGTTTTTTTTTTGTTATGATTTTCTTAGGGTTTTGTTTGATGAATTTTGATGAATTTCGTTAGCTCGTTGATGAAATTCTGTTAGTGTTAGAAATTTGTTAGCTTATGGAACTAAAAAAAAAAATTGTGAGGTTATTGATTAATTATGAGAGAGATTGAGCTAAATTATTGATGGATACTTGATGAATTTCTGCATTAAGAATTGGTAATATAGATGATGAATTTTTGAGAGTGACCGAGGTGAATTGGTAGATGTATACTTTGTATTTACGAGCAATTGGATTTTTTATATATATGTTGGAGGTTATGTAGTACTGACGCTTTAGATTGAATGTGTGTTTAGGCTTTGTTTGCAAGTTTGGAGGGTAGGGGAGGGAATGGTTTTAAAAAAAAGGAAGAAACAAGTGGAAGAAATAGAAGAGTTTGGGAGGGGAGGAGTTTGGAGGGTTATTTTTTCTTCATAACACAAAAACCCCCCAATTTGGTGGAACTCAAAAATTGTATTAGATGGGGGTTTGGAGGGTTTATATGAATTCTTCAAATTTAATTAATGTTGTTATAATATTCTTATATTCATAATATATTAATCAAAAGTATTTATTTGTCATTCTCTATAAAAATACTTTCTGAAAAAATATTAAAGATTTCTCTATTTTTCTCTCTATTTCCCTCCCTCCAAAGCCTTCTCCTCCCCTCCCCTCCAAACTCGCAAACAAAGCCTTAGTGTCTGACATGCATTGGTGTTTGACAAGTGACAATTGATAGTCTGTTATATTATTATTGGTGTATGTGTCGATGTCATGTCTGGTGTCTGTGTTTGTGTCAATGCTTGTTGCATGGTTATTTATGAGTATAGTTGTAATGATATATGTTTTATGAAATTTTGTTAGTGTTAGAAATTTGTGAGCTTATTGATTAATTCTGAGAGAGACTGAGCTAAATTGATTAATTCTGGATACTTTGTATTTACAAGCTATTTGATTTGATTTTATCTATATGTTTTTGGAGGCTATGTAGCACTGACGCTTTAGATTGAACGTGTGTTTAGTGTCTGACATGTGTTGGTGTTTGACAATTGACAACTGATAGTCTGTTATATTAATTGGTTTCAATTTCTCAAGTTATTATTGGTGTCTGTGTTTGTAGCTTCTCTTTTTCCGGTCTCTGCTCGTCTTGTACAGAGACATGGTCTTATTAATAATATATTTGCCGTTCAAAAAAAGAAAAGAATATTGGTGTTTGTGTATGGATGTCATGTTTGGTGTATGTGTTTGTGTCAATGCTTAGGTTGTATGGTTATTTATGAGTACAATTGTAATGATACATGTTTTAGGTTTATATACTTTTGTGCTGCACAATTATGATGACCATGACTGTGATTGATATGTGATTTTGAACAATGGAATCATGTAGTGAGATAAACTAAAGTTTGTATTGGCTAGTGAGGTTACTTCTAAGATGCTTAGCTTAATAAAATGAAATCACTTGTTTGTGAATTGTTGATTGTGTCACTGTTTTCCGTTAGTAATTAATTGCACACCAAACTGAGATAAAGACTTTTTTTTTTTTCATTTTCAAGTAGAAAGTTCAAGGGATTTGATCGTAGAAAAAAATTATCAAGCTAAAATAGTAGTAGTAGTTGTAATAATGTAATGTAATCTAGCTAAAATATCAATATTATATCGTGAAATTAAAAAGTTCATAAAAGGGATTTGGTTTATCTTTTCGATTTAAAGTCATTGCAGGTAAGCACATTAGCATAGCTTAGTGTATATCAAACTGACATTTAATATCAATTGACACAAAAATTTAAAAGAAAATTGAAATTCTGGGAGATGAGAAATGGTGCTGGAATTTTGAAGTATTCTTGTTCCTAGGTCTTTACGAAAGATTAAGAGATTGAACTAGAGACTAAATTGTAGAGATGAATAATTGTGGAGAAGTTTTTAGATAGAATGTTTAGCAAATTTTAGATTTTATTAGTCTTAATGCAAGTGAAGATCAATTGGAAATATGCAGACCATAAATAATTTGTATCCGCAACTGGTGATCAAAACTGGCTTCGCTGTACATTCTTTTAGCTTTTTTCCTTAATTAGAACGCTCGATGAAAAACTGACGAGAGCAATAATAATGATGATGACTCAAAATATAAACTATATTCATGTGCTGCATCATATGTTTTTGTATATTTGATGACACATCTTGATCTGGTGCTTTATTGATTCTCGAACTCAAGGTTCTTAGCTCTTATGTATACATTCTTTACCAGGCGGATCTGAATCAAGCAATTTCAATGGTTTCATATTATGCTTCATCTTCAGAGCCTGCTCAAGTTCGTGGCAAGACTGTCTACATTCAATATTCTAATAGACATGAAATTGTCAATAGCAAAGGCCCTGGAGATGTCCCTGGAAATGTCTTGCTGGTAACCATTGAAGGTGTTGAAGCTGGAGATGTGAGCATTGATGTTATCCACTTGGTAAGTGATACTGAGTTGACTAATTGATTTGGATTTGTGTGAGGTTGCACGTGCCTTGTTTAGGACTTTGGGTAAACTGTGCGATGTATAATCTTATCTTTTCTAGTGCGTAATAATCTTATCTTTTCTAGTGCGTAATAGCTGATTTGTGGTGGAATCAATCATTTCTTTATTCTTTATTCAGGTGTTTTCTGCGTTTGGCTTTGTTCACAAAATTGCAACATTTGAAAAGACTGCAGGTTTTCAGGTTAGTGAAATAGTAAATTGTACTTCTTTCAATGTATCTTATCATTATTCACTCAGTGTTATTTCTTCGTAGGCTCTGATTCAGTTCACTGATGCTGAGACTGCTTCTTCAGCTAGGAATGCACTTGATGGAAGAAGCATACCCAGGCAAGCTTTGATTTTTACATTTCCTCCTTTCTTCTTGACCCTCATTGCTAATTGTAGTGATTGTGCTTTTATCTCCAGATACTTGCTCCCAGAGATCGTTGGTTCTTGCAATTTGCGTATCTCATACTCAGCGCACCGAGACCTCAATATTAAATTCCAATCCAATCGCAGCAGGTAGAACTAGAAATGGAGACGCAAGAAAACTATCATATATTATTCCTCCAGTTGTGTTTACACTTAATTGGGGTATCTCTTTGAGTTGTCAAAACATCTCAAAACCCTAAGCCCTTGCATTTAATTCAATAATTTATCATGGTGTTGTCATATCTGTCAATTGATATGTGTGCTTTATTTTTGTCATTTAGAAGTTAGTTAACCTTGGCAGTCAAAATATAGCTGTCTTGTATGTATTGTCCAATTTGTAATTTTATTTACTTTTTTCTATATGTTAGATGAATTTTTTTGTTATTAAGTTAGTATTATTCTCTTATGGGCGATGATTGCATAAATCTAATTTTTGTGAATGTCGGTAATTTTATAATCAATTTGGAACATGAACATTAATATTTACGATATTATTGTTGTATCAAATCTCATTCTGATCTGTTCTCCATGATCTGTATCTATGGGTACAATTCTGTTTTAAAAGAATGTGCAACTGCCTTTTGTAGCTGTTTGCAAGAAAGAAAATAAAACTTCCTTTTGTTGCTGGTTTTCATATATATTGTAGTTGTATGGAAGCTTCTAGTTTTATTCATTGAATTTTTTGTATGAAACATTTTTTCCCATCTATGGTTGATTATGCCAAGATCCCCACTGGCCAATATCCGGAGATTCTTTCTAATAATATCTTGTTCGGTATGAAATATCTGGCAATACTTATTATCCCCTCTTTATGGAGATTCCAAGTGTATATACTTGGTTTACATGAAAAATACCATAGGAGCCATAATCGAATGAATAAACGCGTGTTCTGAAGTAAGGATCTTTTGTTTGTTGCTTCTATCCTTGCATTTTCAGAATTAGAATAATTGTTAGTGAACCATAATTGTATGTGTAGCATGCTTTCTGGTCTAAGCCTCTTTTATTTTTTCTATCCTTGCATGTTTTAGAATTAAAATTAAAAGGTTAGCTAACCACGTTGTCTAACCACTTCTGTGATTTATTTTGCTAGTCATCAATTTTGGTCTATAGGATCAATGTTAATATATATCCATTTTTCTGTCTTTGTAGGGACTACACTAATCCTATGCTTCCTGTTAATCAGAATGCTATTGACTACGCATTACAGGTATATTATTCATATATTCTTCAATTATATATCTTTCGCATACTTTTGTATGTGCTAACAATTCATGATGTTCAGTCTGTTGGTCCTGACGGAAAGAGGAAAGAACCAGAGAGTAATGTGCTTTTGGCCTTAATTGAAAATATGCAGTATGCTGTCACCGTAGATGTTCTTCACACGGTGAGAATTTGTATTTCTCATTAAAATCATAATTTATAGGTGATTTATATTTAATGCTGCTGACATACATTTACAGGTGTTTTCTTCATTTGGAACTGTTCAAAAAATTGCTATATTCGAAAAGAATGGACAAACTCAGGCACTGGTTCAATACCCTGGTATTAATCTTATTCGACTGACGCTCTTGAATTTTTCTTTATTTTCACTGTGTTTCACTAATCGTGTCTGTGTGTGTGTGTGTGTGTGTGTCTCAGTTCAAACAATTTTTTAAAAGTAATATTATAGTATGGAAAGATTGTAAAATATTATTAGATATCTATGTAAAACTTGTATACAATGTCAGTATATAGTTATTAAGCTACAATGTGAGTGTATAGACTTGATCATTATTTATCTTCTTCTTCAATGTTGTCTGCGGATGATGCTTATTGAAGAAATATAGCAATGGTCCATTTACATGGCATCATATTAACCAAACATGACCACCCTATCTGAGCTTGATAGGCTCAACCAAAAATCGATTGATTATATACAATTGTTTATTATTCTACGTTGGAGATTTAAAATGTTCCAAAATCATAATTTGAATCAACCTTGAACGTGAATTTGTTAAAAAATATTCAAGCTGAGTTCAGGCCTAAGATGGCTTTCACCCCTAGATTATGACACTAATTTTAGTATATTTATAAAATCCTACAGATTAATATTTTAGGTTTTTTCATTTTGCATAGTTAATTATAATATGGTTAAACCAAAATTCCACTCTTGCAACTCCAAAATTTCGTTTTGCACACTTTTGCATAGTTAATATACATATTGTTTTGATCTATAATGAAGTGAAATTCTTATTTGTTCATCTATTGTTATTGTACATCCTTGCTCAACAAATAATTTCTTTTTGTAGCTATTCAGCATGTGTAAGCCTAACATTTTTTTCCCCTTTCAGATGTTACGATAGCAACAGCGGCCAAAGAAGCTTTGGAGGGACATTGCATATATGATGGTGGCTATTGTAAGCTTCATCTAACATACTCTCGTCATACTGATCTCAATGTAAAGGTATAAAAAATAAAATATGTTGAGTTAATATTAATGAGGGAAGAACATGATAAAGTTGGACATTTTCTTGATCAGAAATAATTCTCGAGTGTATGATTCTCAACACTTGATTCACCTTTTATAATATTTCTTTTAATCTCTGAATGATGATTTATTCCCTGAATCTGATTTTAGTATTGTACGAACATAATTGATTTCAGGCTTTCAGTGACAAAAGCAGAGACTATACAGTGCTAGATCCTAGTCTCCGTGCAACACAAGCTCCTGCGTGGCAGAATACTCAAGCTGCAACTGTGTACCCTGGTTTACAGGGACAAATGCCATCATGGGATCCAAACCAGCAGGAAGTTACGCAAAGCTATTTATCGGCACCCGGTAGTTTTCCTCCTGGTCAAGGCGTTCCTGGCTATTCCCCAGCTGCAGCGCCCCCCGCTGGTGCCTCACCTCATGCTCATATGCCTCCCAGTTCATTTGCTGGTGCTTCTCCTCCTGGCATGCAACCTTATTATGGTTAGGAAGGTAGATTTCATCCGAACTTCAATCCCTTGCTCCTATAGATTTTTTCTCGCCCGAAGATTTTAAAGTTGGGTCTCATAGAATTACATCGAATTTCAGTTTTGGTTTCTAGTCTCTCAAGTATGAATATGATGCCTTTCATCCTAATTACCCACAATTTTTGGGTATTATCATTACAGGGATTTTTATGTTTTCATTTATTTATTTTCTTTTTTCATGCCAACCACCCTTTTTTGTGGTACAATGGCATGCAGAAGTTAAATATTTCTAATTTATTTTGTTGGATTTGGTATTTGGATGCCTTTTTTTTTTTTTTTCATCCCTGGTTTGTTCTTTTCTTTTTGTTGCCTTTAATGGTTGTGTATGAGAAATGAGTGCATATTCTTATGTACTGCTTCAAACTCACATGAAGTTTGTCTTACATGTTTTAAATTATTGGTTGAAATCTATGAAGCGCGGACACTCCTTTGGTTAGGTGTGTCCCACCGACATGGCACCGACCCATACAATTACATTGAATTCTATCAATTTTTCAAAAAAAATTATGTGTCGACGTGTCAGTGTCTGTGTCGCGTCAGTGTCTGTGCTTCATAGGTTGAAATTCTTTGAAGAAATAAAATAATTATTGGATGGGATTGAATTGGGTTTGTGGTGGTGCCTATTACATTGTTCTAACAAATACTTTGAACTTTATTTAAGAACAAAATGTTAAAGAAATGAGGAAAATGAAACTATTTTCTTAGAGCAAGGACAATGAATAATTTTTTTAGTTTATAACAAAAACTAAAATTAAACTTCAACTATATACAAGATGAGTTTAATTACAATATAGTGATGGTGTGAATTGTTTTACATATGCATTCAATTAAATCACACCATAATGCCACTTTTATAAGTATGTTCCTAAAATATCTCCATAAATATCTACACGGCATGATTTGATTAGATGCATGTGTAAAAAAATATTACACCGTTGATGTATATAAATTACATTTATACAAGATGAGTTTAATTAAACATAAGCCGTATAATTCTTGTATACAATTTATGACCACAATAGTATAGTGTCAATTGGAGCCACCCAATTGACACCTCTGAAGGAATCTATATTTTTTTTGTGACTAAAAGGAATCTATTTTTTTAGAGCAAGGAAAAATGAATATTTGTTTAGAGCAAGGAAAAACAAAAATTGGATTTCAACTACACAAGATGCCAATATCATCAAACAAGCATGCAATCAAACATCACACAATGCATATTAAACAAACATATCAAATCAACTCAAGCTCATAGATTATCACTTATTTTTTGTAAACCTAAACTTACTCATTATCAATCTCAAATGTATGTGTTTGTGGTTACTCATTCTTGTTGGGTAAACATGTCCCTCATGTTATAGTGTAATTAACCTATGTGTGAATTCTTCCCTCTCTATGTTTATTTATATATGTGATGACCACCAGACTACTATGAAGTCATGATACTTCAAAATTAATTAAGTATCATGTCAGATATTGTATCTGATACCGATACGCGTCAGATACTTCTCGATATGTATCGAAGAAGTATCCATTAATTAAATTTTATTTTTATATAAAAAATTACCGACACTTCTGTGATACTTCCTGATACGTATTTTGGTTCATTCCCATTACGTATCAGAGAAGTATACAATATTTATATTTTATTTATTTTTTGGAAAGAAATAAAATGATCTAAAAAGGGCTAAAGATTTGATTTATGTGCATACAAATTTTCAATTACTGTCAAAGAAAGATGAAGAATATAAAAAATAAATGCAAGATTATAGGACACTAGTAAAAATGCACATGACTCGCTTTTTTGATAATACGTAAGATTGGTAAATTCACTTGTTTTGATAATTTTAATAATTTAAATGTTTCTTATTATCAATTTTAGTTATATTTATATATTTATTTTTTTATTAAAGTATTACAGCCGTATCGTATCTTAAATTTTAAAATTTTCTCGTATCTGTATCGTATTTAGTATCCGGACTTCATAACCACCAGATTAATAACAATATTAAAATACAATTTTGTTAAACAACCAATATCTCTTTAAGAGATTGATATCTTTTAATGTTTATTTTCATATGCATGATCAAAATTAAATTCTGAATCAAATGATTAAAAAAAATTAAATTAATTAGTTATAGCTAGCCTACACTATATTAGTGGTTGGTTACTCAATTAAGTAGTAGGGTTTAGGATGATCTACACCTATTTTTACTCTTGCATATTACATGAATGGTATTCCTCTTCCCAATCTAGATCCTTGACACTTACTATGAAATAACAAATGCTAAATAGTACAGTATTATGTTGGCAATGAATATCATACCCTCGACTTTCTTATCATTCTATTTTTTAACTCCTTTGCAACTATTGTCTTACGTACTGCATTTTTTGTCCAGTCATTTATGCTACTCTTCATCCAACGACTGTCAGTAAAAATAACAGTTTTAAAAAGAGAGAAATGACATGAATGAATGGTTGAGATCATGGCAGTACAAACATCAAGAAATGATCAGCTAAAGAGGATCCATATCTCTTTTAGTATGCTCTCGAATAGAAATATGGTTACGACTCTAAACATGTATTAGTAACCTAAAACGAATGAAAACCGCGATTAAACTCAAGGACTACAACAAACTCTAGCATCAACACCGCGATTAAACTTAAGGATTTCAACAAACTCTAATCCTTGGAATCTAAATATAACATCTACATAATCTTAGTTTAGTGTGTGAAACTTTTGAAATGTGAACGAATGAAAAATGTGATTAAACTCAAGGACTACAACAAACTCTAGCATCAACACCGCGATTAAACTCAAGGATTTCAACAAACTCTAATCCTTGAAATCTAAGTATAACATCTACATAATCTTAGTTTAGTGTGTGAAACTTTTGAAATGTGAAATTGAAATGAATTTTAATTATTTTCTGTAAGGATTGTTATTGTGGAATACGTAAAATTTACATGCTGTCTACTTGAACACATATGCGTTTTAAATTCTTCTTCAAAAAAATAAAGATTTCCATATTTCCACAATATACATCATTCATATATAAGATTCTTATACAAATTTACTTGGATATTATTCATAAAGAGCTATGGCCATTGGCAATCAATAAGACATACAACAAACAATTGAGCCCCACACAATCTATCCCACAAGATATGTTCTGTCTTTCCTGTGATCAATGTTTCATTAAAGGATGCTTGACTTCCATGAAATAAGCTCAACTAATTATTGGGAACAAATCTTTTATATATCGTGTTGGAATTTTTCATTGATAAGACACTAAGTGTGCATTTTTTTGTCGTAATCGGAGTATCCACCGCCGAACGCAGTGACTAATCTTTCACTAGATTAGAGGCACCTCAAATAATAATGAGACAGAGCTGATCCAAAAATTTAAAACTGCTCTACACATAATGCGATGATCGAACCATCAACTTTTAATTAAGGGAAATCGAACCTCAACCGCTCAACCACATCCCTGAATTACACTAATTGTGCATCTGTGAAGCAACTAAAAAAATTGATTTGAATTATTAATGACATAAATCAACTGTTTGTTAGTCCAATTATGACATAAATCCACTGTTTTTTGTGTGGATGAATTGGATTGATCTGATGAAATCAATAATTCAAATCAAGTTAATCAAATTGATTTGAATACGGTATTGAATACACCATATATATATGTAAACTCTTTTTCTTTAAATTAAAATTTATTTTCACGTACTTGCAAAGATTAATTTCACATTTTGATATATATATTTATTTAAGAGATTGACAGTATCTTATTTTTCATACATTTTTTTACAAGAAAAAACTTATAAAATTTCATTTATGATAATGTGTGTGTACTACCTGTGTTACATAAAGTTGGTTGTACTATAAATTAAAATGTTGGTTGCATAAATTTTTTTGTCGATCAGTCATGTTCTTAATACTACTTTTAATTTGGAATCAAACCAACTTGTAAATCCCCATGCATACAACTTATATTATAGCTCCTTTGATAAAGATGATGTAAAATGTATATACAAAAGGGTCCCGGGACCTCGAATCAATAATTTTGAAACAATTGATGATAATGTTGTTAATGATTGTTAGTATATAACATAAAATAAGAGTGAGTATCAAATTCTCAATCTCATTATAATTTGGATTTCCCTCTCTCTTCCAAAATATCGTTAAAAAATTGTTGGACTACGAGTTCACATGCTCTCAATATCCCATTGAAAAGGAAAAAAAAAATACTAATAATTTAAAAAAAAAACTTATATGTTGACAAAACTCTTTAGAACCTTTTTTTTTTTTAAACAGTTGGAAATTGTATGAAAATGATGAAATAAGAATTTGCTATGATATGAATATAAATTGCATTAAGGTGTGAATTTGAAAAGTTGTTAAATCTCACATTGGTAGGACTTGACACTTTAAGAGTGTTTATATACTTCTACCTCACTATTGGAGTGTGCCCCAAGCCTCCAAGGGGTATCCACTGAAAAATTAAGTTTCATTTGCCTTTCGTGGTATTATACGACTGTTTACACAATCTTGACAGTATCACGAAACATCTTAAAAAAACGACTTAGTCCACGACTCAACTAATAATTTCTTTTCGGTTGGCAATTCTCAATTACTGTTTTTTTTATAAAATTTTGTTTTGCAAATTCTGCGATTGTTTTACAACACATACTCTTTAGAACTTTATTATGTTGCTTATCATGTGCTCCTAAAACATATAAAACATATGTTGGAGTAACTTTTACTACCTTTTAATAACTAGGACCAAATTTTTAATATATTTTCTTCTTATCAATAACGAATGGAGTATTTGTTACCACTTAGGGGTACCATGACCCATATATATGAAAGGCTAAGGGGTACCATGACCCATTTAGACATTTAAGAAGATAGTACATATTTGTATAAGGTTGAGAAAATCACACGTGGTGCTATAATTTTTTTGTACTCTAAATGAAAACATACCATAGCTTTTATAAAAATTATAGTAATTTATTGTGATTTATCAACCTCGTTATCAAACTAGACATATCATATGCTTATTATTATTGTCTTATTTATAAAATCCATACTTAGACTAGGCTATATGCATCTATAGGATAGCCTAATTCACTCTTTAATGGTATTTTGCATAAGCATGTGTTCCTTAATGCAAGTTAGAAACGTTGAAAAAGATGTTGCAACTAAATGTCCAGGTGGTAGGACTACGTGTCCTTGTTCTTCCCATGTGAAAAAATACCCAGAATTGTCTTAACTGACCCTACACTGTAGGAGCTTCATTGCAACTCTACCGACAAAATGAACATTATAGTGCTTTGTTTATTTAGCATCTTAATGAATCAATAATTAAGATTGTTTCATGTATTTAGTAAAATAAATGAATTAAAGATTGATTTATATATACTAACCAATACTATAATGCACTTAATAATCAAAGCATTTGTGCATTAAAGATGAAGAATGTTAGGAACATTTTATTTTTTGAACACTAGATCTCTAATATTTTCTTTTTAATTGGTTGAAATTTGTGTGAGACTCGTTATTTTGTATGGACCTATATTTTCAAAGTGAAAGAATTTACATGAATTTCAACTAATTAAAAAGAGATTATTAGATAATATTAAAAAAAAAGAGTGTTGCTAGCACTTCTGAAGATCGATATTATTCTACCGTGGTGATATATAGATCGTGATATCAAACATAAACTAATTAAAAAATCTGTATACCTATCAGTGCGTTAAAGTTTTGTGCGAATATGTGATGTTCAAATTTATGTTCTTGTCTCTTTTTTTTTTGACACATGTTCTTGTCTCTAAGAAATCAAAGATATGGTATTTAAGTTTACTTGTATGGATAGTTATAGCTCTATGTATTGATCCATCACAATGTAGGCTCCAAAAGTTCCAACTGGTATCGCTCTAGTTCAACTTGATGGGGAGCAATGAAATGAGTGGTTCCAAATGTTGGAACGAAGATGCATATAATTTCACACTTTGAGAAAATGTTGATGTATCAAGTGTGAGTAAAAAATCTCATTGAGAAAAAAGAATAAATGTGTTGAGCAACATTTAAGAGAGTAGACACACATACACCTAAATGTCTTAAGATTTTTGGCGAAGATGTGTTGTTAAACTCACAATGTGTTGATTCATCTCAATGTATATGCTCTTCGAAAAGTCCCAACACCTAATTAATTCATTGCTTTCTTGTATGCCAAGTGCCAACCCAAAATTAATTAAAGTCACTAGAATATATAATGTTATGGATCGATCAACTGTGATTCAGTTTGATTTAAGAAGTTAGTTAGTTAGGAGTATCAATTTAAGTAAAAAAGAAAGTTCATCAATATGTATACTTAAACTAACAAAATGGTTGAACTTAAGTGGTTAATAAACTTAGTTAATGACACATTGTTCGGAAGAATCTAAAGCCTGAATGCAACAATCTTTGACTAAACTTTATAAAACATATTTATATTTAATGTCTTACCATCTCAACATGGTTTATATCATGTGGAAAACAAAACTGTAAATATAAGGTTTTAATTTTTTTTATAAAATTAATCATTGACAACTGAAGAATAAAATTCTCTTCAACAAAAATAAGAAGAAAAAAAAGTTATTTTTTGTGACAATGAGTAGCGCCACATGACGTACGTCGGGCTTAAGCCCATACTAGTGAATCAAAAGCCTTATTATTTCGACCAAAAATATAATATTAGTGGTCAATGGTCATTATCTTTTTCTTTCTTTTTTTAGAAAAAAAATCTTTCTATTTCTTTTAATGAAAAGACATTTCATACTAGCAAAAAGAGTTGGCTTAATTATTAGTGAAAATAAAGTTAGCTTAGTTATTAACTTAAAGAAGAAAAAGTCTACAAATCTTAAGAAAATAGTAAAATTGTTAAATTAAACGTTTATAATTAGTGTTTGAACTTTAGTCAAAAAAAAAAAATTAGTGTTTGAACTCTGATTTTTTTTTTATGTGTATGAGCTTTTAATGGTTTGTTATTTTATTTACCTACCAATTGCAAAAAAAACTTTAATTAGGTTGTGGATGCATGTGTGATTAAATACCACATGTTTGAATTTAATGGCTAATCATTCTTGCATGGTTGCCAGCTTTACATAATTATTTTTAATTGGGAAACTTCCTTACATACATTTATTTGCCTAATGTCATATGTTTGGTTAATTATACATTTTAGAGAAGAATATGTACTTGATTATTTTCAATATTATTTTTAGAATTGATTATGATGGGATTGATATCCATATTGATTGCACCATTAACAACTCAGTTTGCTTTCTAAGAAGGGACTTATGCATGATCCATACTATACTATGGTGGCCCTCTCACACAATTTTGTATTATCTTTGCACCATAGACTATGTCATTGTTTTAATACATTGTCGTTTTCAATCAAAATTGCATATTTCTTAGAGGGACAAGTTGTTTTGAATTTGAATCTTGATGTTGCAAAGAAACTTCTTGTAATTAATATGTTTGGCAAGTTGGTAATATGACTCTTCTACTGAAAAAATTATTTTTGGAGTTGTCTATTTGAGAGGTATGCGAGAATGACCTAAAAGACCTATTAAAAATAAAAACTCCAATTTTTGTAGATTAAGAGAAATAAAAAATTCATATACATTAAGATGATTACCGTGATAAATTTTTAATTTTTATATAAAAAGTTCCGAGACTCACTAAAGTTAGCAAAAATATCAAAGACAGGAAAGTTCAAATAATGTTTGACCTAAACACTTACATATCATCTACCAACGAATTTTGAACACCGACAACGCCAATTCAAATCTATATTCTTATAAGATTTAACTGAATCTTTACTAACTAGACCAACCTTTCGTAGCTCTCTACATTGTAGGAATTCTTTAGAAGAAATTAAAATTATAAAATGACAAAAGTTCTGATGAAACAGTTTTGACTATGTAAGTATTTCTCAAACCTCACAATGATTCCATTTGACTCATAATTTAATTTGTACAGTATCATATGGTAAAATAGTAAATGCTTTGAACTATATTGAAAAGCACATTTTCCATAACTCATAGTTCCAAGACCTCTTACTCTCTCACATTTTTCTGCATTTGCATGGTCCCAATTCTGTCAGCTTTGATGTTGACTGACCTCTCTCTATTTAATCCAACTCCAATCCCCTCAAAACAATGCAAAAACTCATTTCAACCTTCACCTTCTTGTAATTAATTCTCTTCCTTTATTTTTCTCTTTAATTCAATTTATATATAGTTACTACAAAATTTACTATACATTCTGAACTTTTGTCTGAATGCTCTTCTGTTGCATTTATGCAGGAAAAAATGTCTCATATTTATCAAGGCTTTCTTGTTCTAGGAATTATTTTCTCCATGATATCATATGTTTATGGTTATGGCAATAATTGGGGTTGGATTAATGCACATGCAACCTTCTATGGTGGCAGTGATGCTTCTGGCACAATGGGTATGTATATGTATATACATGCATGAAATATTTATCTGCATAAACATAGCCATGATTTTAAATTACGCGGTTATGTTACGAATCTTTATACTACAATAAAATGCAGTCGATGCAGTCAAAATTATGGTTGCATGCAGTTGCAGAGACCTCAAAATCTTTTATATTGCAGTTGCGGATCGCAATTTAAGACAATGAACATAGCTAACAAATTTCTAGCTATACTTTGTGGATATATGAGTAATATGACCAATTAAAATCTGAGCATCGAACCGGAGAGACTTCTTGATTATGATTGAATTGCCTTAAACCGGTTGAACCGGGACAAAACCGTGCAAAATAACTAAACTATAGTAAATGGCAGTTTAAACTTCAGTTGAATTGAACTGTTTGGTTCGATTTTTAAAACACTGTTTCCGGCACATATCTTATACTCCCTCTGTTTCAAAATGAGTGTCGCTTTAACTCAAAAAATTTGTTTCAAAATGAATGTCGCTTTTCAATTCCCAATGCAACTTTTTCCATTTCTATCATCTATTTACTACTTTATACACTATTTCCAAGAAAATAAAGGAAAAAGTATACTTAATTTAGCAAATGTACTATTACTTTTAACATAATAATTGCATTCCTTAATATGTGTGAAAACATTAAAAGCGACACTCATTTTGAAACGGAGGGAGTAACTAACAAATGTGTATAGTAAAGTTATGTACTTTAGGTTCAATACTATAATGGGTATGTAACAAAAATCTGAAAATTTCAGGTGGGGCATGTGGATATGGAAACTTGTATAGTCAAGGTTATGGAACAAACACAGCAGCACTTAGCACTGCATTATTCAACAATGGTTTGAGTTGTGGTTCATGCTATGAAATTAAATGTGCAAATGATCCAAAATGGTGTCTTCCTGGCTCCATTGTTGTTACAGCCACAAATTTCTGTCCACCTGGTGGTTGGTGTGACCCTCCCAATCACCATTTTGATCTCTCTCAACCTGTTTTCCAACACATTGCTCAATATAAAGCTGGTATTGTTCCTGTTGTTTATAGAAGGTAATTTACTGTTCTCAATTTTTTTTCCTTTATCCTTAATAAAATGTAAGGTAGAGAATGAGTCTTTTCATGATAGTAAGGTTGCTCCCATGTGACATGGAGACCACAGACTTATGCAGCATTGACACTTCAGATTAAAAAAATATTATGATACCATACAATACTATATTAAATTGTTATCGGTGTTGACACGTCATTATTAGTGTTGTGTCTGTGTTTCATAGGTCATAGTGTCGTCCCAGTGCTTTAGAGTCCATCTGATGGAATCCTCGTTCACTGGATCACATTTGTGTGATAATATATGAAGTTTTGATGCATAATTTAGATTTTTTTTGCTTAAAAAGAATTTACAATAAGATCATACAAAATGAGTAGTATGCAAGTCTAATTTTTGCAAATATCATTAATATTTTACTACATGTTAGGCTTTGAAGCTAACTTATGCATGGTTTTTGATTAAAGGGTAAGTTGTAGAAGAAGAGGTGGAATAAGGTTCACAATCAATGGTCATTCATATTTCAACTTAGTCCTTGTCACAAATGTTGGAGGTGCTGGTGATGTGCATTCTGTAGCCATCAAAGGTTCAAGGACAAGATGGCAATCCATGTCAAGAAATTGGGGACAAAATTGGCAGAGCAACTCTTACTTAAATGGACAAAGTCTTTCATTTGTAGTCACCACTGGTAATGGTCATAGTATTGTGTCATTTAATGTTGCCCCACCTAGTTGGTCCTTTGGACAAACCTATACTGGAAGACAGTTCCTCTACTAACCAATCCTTTAAATGCACTTTACATATAATAAAGAAAACTAAGCCATATATAGTTGAATAATACTATAGATGTGTCTATCTATGAAGCACGACACTTTTATTGAAGAGTGTCGAGTATCTGACATGTGTCAGTGTCATATTTAGCAACAGACACATATCAGTATCGAACAATGATACGATGCCAATATATAGCCACGTTCAATTACTTTTATTTCATAAAATTATTATTGGTGTTCACATGTTTATGTCAGAATCGTGTCGGCTTACGTGTTTATTAATGGTTTAGTCCATGTAATATATTTTAATTTATATTGCTTTTTTTTTCTTCCTTTTGAAAAAAGGAATTGTTTTTAATTAGCTAAGGGTGAAAATGGGGAAGGCAGAGTTCTATGTGAAAGAGTACCTTTAAATTACAATATTGTTTAAGTATATTATTATTATTCTTGTACTTGAAAGTTGAAACAATAATTGAATGAAAAATGTCTATGCTTCATTTGTGTAACAAAAATAAAATGCATAGCTTTGAATCCTAAATATTCATTGCACAAATAGAAATTGATTGAATCCCTTGTTGGATAAAAATGCTATGATGGAATGGAAAGATTTTACTTCTTGTTTTATTGCCTCAAGAGGAAATTGCTCAAATTAGAGGATACCACATGTGTTAGTACTAGACCAAATAAATGTTTGAACAAATTGGCCATTTTGGCAAAATTTAAAAGTTAAAAGTAATTTTTTTTTTAATTTTGTAGTATGATAGTGATATAAAAGTCACCTTAAAACTCTCATTGAGAATGGATGAGAGCTTTAATTTTATTCATGATGTTCCAACTTAAAGGGCCTCTTTCAAAAACTACACAATAATGACCTAGTCTAACTAAATGTCGATTCTTTTCACTCTATTCTTTGTGCCAAACATAATATTTCATAGAGACGCGACAATTGAGCCATATTATGTCATTGTGTCGAGCCAATAATTCTTCTCATCGCGAAACAAACCACCACACCCTGCTATTCTAATCAAATTTTCCGTTGCCCCATCCGTGTTGAGTCTAGTCTAACCATTGAAGGGAACCTTCCATCCAATGTTAACTCATTTTTAATGATTTAATGATTATGATTTATTGATAATATAAGAAATCTTTATTATCAACAAAAAAAAAAAACTCTTTACGACGATCATCAAGCATATCAAATAAATGCTCTTATAAAAAGTTTAGTTTTGAATTTTGATAGTCTGGTGTAAAATTTTACTTTGTCAAATGGCAATCAAACACGTATCATTTTATATAATTTTAAGGTATAGTTTTTTTCGCAAAATTTTAAGGTATAATTTTAAGGTATAGTTATGATTATAGTTAAATGACAATGTATAATTAGATAATATTTACTTACATTTTTTAGATTTTTGAGTGCATTTTAGACTATGTTTTTTAGTAATACATTTTAGACTATTAAATGTAAAAAAATTATATTAAAAACAAGAGGAAGTATAGTACATGAGAAACTATTACAAGTTATATTATTTTTTCTTTTTTTCATATTAAACTTTCTTTTTTTGGCGCATTGTCATATTAAACTATCATGCCTTGTTTTGGTCATTTTCATATATTCCGTTAATTAATTGCTGATAAATGATTTAGCACTAATCCTTGTCAACATCATAATTCACTAATCATAAAAGATCCTTGATAAGATGCAAGATCTTTCGTTTGAACTAAAATGTAAATGTTTCATATATATCAAAATTCAAAGCCTATTCAACTTAGCATCTTAATTATCTTTGAAAGTGTTAGGTTCAATTCCGTTTGGCGTTTAGTACTAATTTTAATGGATTAGTCTATATAGAGTTTTGCTCTGACTTTAAATAAAGCATCCATAAATATATGGTAAAATTAAACACTTCAAATTAGTCGATTCTTGAATTAAATATACTGAGTTTAAAAAATCAAAAAACTTGACATCTTATTCCTAGACAAGCTGTACTCCATGCCATGAAATGTCACTTATCTTATGAGTTGTGCACCATTGAGGTAGTTGAGGTGTCATGGTATTGTATTATTTATTTGGTTTGGGGGTGATAGAAGTGTATACTGTTTAGGTGATATATGTGCTTAAATAGAGTAACATGGAGGCCCATTGGAAAGACTAATGGGTAGATCATGAAAGATTCACTTGGCCCAATTACTTCAAATGACTGTGAGGGAACAGTCAAAATGAGGTTTTAGTGAGTTGGCCACAATAGATAGTGATAGTGATCCTAAGGTGGGTATGATTAATCAAGGTGTGTAAAAATCATTATAAATTATCAACAATTTATAAATTGGACTAAATTAATATAAAGAATTAACCAAATAATAGTTAGTCTAGTGGTAATTGACGTTGTAGTTGATAGGATAAACCACGACTTAATTTTGCAATTGTATTTGGAAAGAGGTTGAAATTATTTGATGTCAAAATTGATTTCTAAACTAGATTAAATTGATGGAGAAAAAAAAAAAAAAATAATGATAAAGATTTGTACCATTTTTTTTTGGAAAGAAAGGATTTGTACCATTTAAGTAGAGAAGTTTGATCCTTTATTTTGTTTATGAAAAAAATTGATTGAGAGCGGAGAATTTATCTTGTGTATCCCACATATTCATCTATTGTAGTGGAAATTTTATATTCATATAATGGTAACAAAAACAAAATAAAAATTTGAAGTTTGAATGTGGATTTCTACAACATCCTTGAAAGTTTTAACTATAATTTATATAGTCATTTAATAAGAAATCATCAATTTTTTTTTTTATAATGTAATAAAATCATCAATTTATCATATTATATAACTAATTTCAAAATATTTTTATGATTTTGATAAAATACAATATATTATCGTAATGAGTTTAGTTTAATTGTCAAAAACTTCACATTTTATATATAGAGACATAGTTCAAATCGCAAATACTTCATTTATTCACCTTAATGTTAATCAATTACAATTAAATTTACATACAGCTGTAAAAAATCGAAGTCAAACCAGATTAAGACGTCCGATTCAACAATTTTAACATTTTACTAATTGAACTAAGACTTCGAAACCAAATATACCATATATTTAACTCAAATGTAAAATTATTTTCTCTTCTATTTTCAGTTAAATATGGTTGGAAGATTCAATAGGATTAAATTTAGTTAATTGTGGGAAAAGGGATATACTCTTTGTTTACGTCGTTCCTAATTCCAATCATTTTCTCTCTCTCTCTCTCTCTCTCTCGTTACAACCAATTCAATTCAATTAACCCTAATTCTTCATTTTAACCCTAATTCAATTTCATCATAATTTTAGGGTTTTTCTACTCTTTCCCCTTCCACACTCATAATTCCCAATTATCTCTCCAATTTTAGTTTCAATTTCATCTCTTTCACCTTCCACGCCACTGTCCTTTTGGAATTTCATTTTCATCTTTGAGGTACAAAAGCTTTGATTTTGATTTTGATTTCAATTTCAAGCTTCATTTTTTTGATTTTTTGTGATTTTGATAATGAAAAGTGTTGTTTTTTATGTAGCAACTAGCTTGTGTTATATGGTTGATTACAAAATTAGAGTTTTTTTTTAGGTTAATTTTTTAATTTTTATGACTTTGATTTTTGTAATTTAACACTGAATTAGAGTTTTTCAAGTTCTGGGAAAATCTCAATTTGTTTCATCATCATTGACTTTGAGTCAGTGAGGATAATATTATTTAAAAAAATGAAATTTTTTAGATTAAAAGTCTAAATTGGCATTGAAAAAAAATTAAAAAATGACCTAGTTGTTCCTTGAAAAATTAGAAGTATTACCAATTTGGTGTTTATAAATCTCAAATTTTGGTCAAAATTATATTTTTTAAGGATAGGGACTATTTTGAAATTTGTTAGAACCAAATTAGTACTTTTTTTAATTTAGTTTTATGAGAAACTATTGAAGGAGGGAGTGTGTTTGACTCAAGGGTATAAATTAATCACATAGGGTTGTCAAAGTTTCAGTGTCTCTATGTGCATACTTGAATCACTTTTTGGTTCTGCGGTGAGAAAAATTGATTTTGGCAGAATTGATTATGTAAAATTGATTTTGATAAAATTGATTGGAAGATAAAGTGATGTATGTTTGGATATTTTCATGCAAAATTGTTTATGTGTTTGTTTTTATTTATTGAAGTCAAAGGGGATGCTGATGTATTGCTTGTGTTTGATTTTGGAAGAGTCTTGGGGTTGAAAATTGAGATAATTGTGAGCTGAGCAATGATTTTGATAGTACTTGATTGTCATGAAGCTTGTTGTCATAGTAATTCAGCTAACTGACACGTTTATTTTGAATCCAGGCCTGCGCAATTTAGTTGGTTAGGATTTCCATTTGGGAGAGTTAATTTAATGTCTGAGTCAGATGCTCAGCCTCCTACCACCTTCGGTAATGTTGTGACTTCCTGATCAATGATTGTAGATTTTGTTTGTTTCAAATACGGATGTAGATAGTTAGCACATTAGGCACACATATGAACATTTCGTTTTGTAGAAAAAGAAATCACCCCTGCTCGACAGTTAGTGTTGTTAGCTAGTGGCTATAGCACAGCGGAATTTGAACAAATCACTATTGTTCTGCGATATGCTATTTAGTATAAAATATTGTGAAATAGGGGCTATAGTGGTGCTATATATCATTGCTGCGTTGCGGAATTTGAACAATATGAGATTGATAATACTGGTGTCTGGCAGTCTATTGAATCTTCTGTAGCTCAGCTTCACTATGTAAATATGGTCGTTCATGTTTGATGTATCTTTCTGTTTCTGGTCTGCATGTTTTGTTATTCGTGTGTTGGCCAAATCTTAAAATGGCTGGCATGTGGGATTGAAATTTGAAAATTGTTTTATCTGATAGTTTGATATTCCCATCTGAAATTTAATTCTAATATGCTAAATATCTGGTTGATAAATTAAACTCTATCTATAGAAAGTTAGGAAAATTTGCTGAGGAACACATCATTCTGCTTTCTTGCAGTTTATTTTTGGATTTATTATGCATAATGCATATACCAGGTCTGATGTTTGCTCCTTTTCTTTATTATAGTTTCCGATGTTCTGCTATGGAAGCGGTGGAAAGTTTCCTTTGGGGTCATTATTGTTTCTACGGTTGCCTGGCTCCTACTCGAGTGGACCGATTTACCATTTTTAACAATTTGTTCAGATGTCTTGCTGCTTTTGATCGTACTATTGTTTCTGCATTCTAACTATGCCACCCTTAGAAATAAGTATGATCTATAACCCTTGTTGCTCTTGTTTGTACTATGTTTTGCACCAATTTTAACACTAACAGTATGTTATTGGTCATCATTTTCTCTTTTGACCAGACAACCACCAACATTACCGGAGCTACTAGTGTCAGAAGAGATGGTTAACAACGTAGCTGCTTCATTTCGTGTAAAAATCAATAACGTGCTCCTTATAGCTCACGACATCACTATTGGCAAGGATTTTAGAATTTTTTTTAAGGTTAGTTTTGTTTCATTCAGATTACAACATTTTAGAGATTGTTGCTTGAGGAATTGTGGTCTAAATAAGTACTTTTCTGAGGTGTGAAAATGGGCTTAGTTAGCCATTATTTTAAATAATCCGAACTTGCTTACTTTACCTAATCCGTTTGTAGTAATGCTTGACCTAACCTTTATAAAAGGCTAGCTTGGCCCTAAAGCGGATATAAAAGCTTATTTTGCATTAAGTCCTTTAAATAGGTTAATAAATGTTACTAAATTTTAGGAATTTGCAGTAAAATATTATAATGATGTGTTTTCACTTAAACATTCCAGCCTAAAATTTTATATTTTTTACGTAGTATAATAATCAGAGTCTACCTGGGTGAACCTATAAAAGAGAACAATGTTTGTTCAATGCTTGTTTTTTCCATTCACAATGCTCAAATCCGATCCAAGACTGCTTAAGAGGAACCGAGCTCCTTTCCATTTAAACAAAGTCCTAAAATGTTTTTTTTATCGTGCGAGCCTATACTTTTCATTTAACTAGACTCTTAAAAAAAGACTTGGCCTATGTTTAATAAGTCGAGCCTATGCCAAGCTAGACCTAATTTGGGTCTAGAGGCCCCTCTTGAACCCCTTGGCCGCTTCCCACTATATAAAAGAAAGAGGAGTGCTAGCAACACTCTCTCTTTTGAACACTCTTTAACACTCTCTTTCTAAATGGTTGAAATTCACGTGGGTCCCTCTTTTTGAAAATAGTTAGACCATCTCCAATGGTAGTACCTATTAGGTACTCAATGAGTACTTATTAAGTACTACCATTGTAACAACATACAATTGAGTACCTATTCGGTACTACTTCTTAAATAAGAACTTTATCTCTCATAGTTCTTATTGAGTCCCACGTATTTTTATATATTATTTTTAACGAGTCTCACTTCTTATATGATATAATAGTAATATTTTATTATCAAATTAAATGATGTAGAGTTATTGGTGGGACCCATTAAGAACTTTTTAAAGAGGTGCTGGGTTGGAGGGATTGAGTGCTTATTAAGTACTTTTATTAAAAAATTATAAATAAATGATGTGTAATGGTGGGACCCTTTAAGTGCTCTAAAATGGGGTTCTCCATTGGAGATGGTCTTACACGTAAAATAGTGAGACCCACATGAATTTCAACCAATTAGAAGGAGAGTATTAGAGAGTGTGCAAAAGAGAGAGTGTTGCTAGCATTTCTCATAAAAGAAATGTGGTAAGAAAATTTAACAAGGATTGCATGAGCTATTACTATGTTCTTTGAACTTGCTATTTCGAAGCTATTCCCTCAAATTTATGGAATTTAGAAGTGAAAAACATTATTCAGTGATTGTTTTCTACTTAACAGGTGGTGATTTGCTTGTGGCTCTTGTCCGTCATTGGCAGCATCATTTCCTTCTTCACACTTGCATATATCGGTACGTTTGCATCACAAAGTTATCAATTCAGAAACCGAGACCCTCCTTTCTCTTCGGTGTACTGCAAATTCCTTACTAAACCACTTCATATACAAACTCCTAACTCTTTGCAAATATTCTAATTCTGGTGACAGGAACCCTCATGATGTTTACGGTCCCTGCATTGTACAGAAAATATGGAGATTATGTAGATAAGTGTTGCGGAGTTATCCACCACCAGTTTTCGAAACGTTATAGAATTGTAGATGAGAATGTTGTCAATAGACTGCCGCATAATATATCGAAAGACAAAGAGTCTTGATTTTCAAACTATGTATCTTATGCTCCATGTTGTTCATATGTTATTTAGAATCCTGCAAGCACTTGATATCATAATAGTAGAGGACAATTTTGTAGTTTAATTTTTGTGGAGTGTTATCGGTCTTAAATCTCTAGTTCTCAAATGAAATGAACTCGTCGAGAGGTAAATAAAATTATGACCAATGATTGTTTCAACCATTATTCGAATTTAAGTTCTCTCGAAAAATTTGTCCTTCTAAATATTTCTATTAATTGGAAGTCATCTAATATCAATAATCAAGTATCTCATTATATGTTTATTCTACTACCATATGTGAAGAATCAAGAATGAGAAATATAAGAGATAAGATTATTGATTTTTTTTATTTGATAATAGATTATTGAATCCTTTTATACTAGCAAAGTTCTATTATATACTGAATCACAATGCATAAATACAAAAGAATATAGTTTTCCTCTAACTTACCCCAAAAAATAAATTAAAGTTTTCCTAGTTACTATATTCATATGATATTGTACAAGCATGCATAACTTTGATATTTACTATAAAAAAAAAAAAAAAAAAAACTTTGAAATTTACATTTTTTACAGACAAACCAAAAAAGGGAAATATTAAGGGAAGAACTACTACATTTAATTAAGAATAATGTTGGTCATTACTAATGACCAACATTTAGACTCATTACTCATTAGTGAAGTCGTTCAAGTTTGCTGAGAATCAAAGACTTTTAAAACTTTCATTAGTGCTATAACACCAATTAAAGGTTCCTCCTACATCTAAGACTAATTTTAGAGAATCCTACAATTGGTCATAAAGGAGAAAGTAAAATTGAAATCTATATAGTCTTGCAACAATTAAATGGTTTTGCCAACAACAATATTTTGACTTTGTTTAGGAATATAGATAGATTCTATGCTTGAAAGATGGAATTTCAAAATTGAACCTCAAATGGTGAACAATGTTATTTTCTTAGAACATGACTTAAGCCTAATTAAATTAGGAATTTGAGGACTTGAATGATAATACCAAGTTGAAAGTGGAGTACATGCATGATGCATTTGCTTGTTGCATGCACTTCTAACATCTTGATAGGATTTGGACTTTTTGTAAGTATGTGATATCATCTTCAATTAAATCAGCTTTGTTTTAGGGCCAGTCAATAAGAAAATGGGTCTTGCTATCGAGTGTCTCTGAGACACTCTTTAAATATATTATTTAAGGAAATATTTTATTCCCTCTATCCCTTTTTATAAGATTTTGTTTGACAAAATTGCACTATTCCTTTATCATGTATTGACCGTATTTTTTTTAATAATACATAGATGTAAATATTAGCATATAAGATCTTGTTTGATTTGTTTTGATGAGTATTTTCAAAATATCAAGTTTTTATAAATTTTACTACTAGATAATTAAAGATATTTGTGATCAAAGTTATGCATTGGCGTACGTGCAGTGGTCAAACAGGATCTTATATTTAGTGACGGAGAGAGTATTTAAAAATTTAAACAACATAATTTTCAATGCATTTTATAAAAATTTACAATTTAAGGGCTTAAAAAGTATCCAGGGGACACTATTTAGCATTTTCCTAAGAAAATTTACTAAACTAAAAACTCATTATTGAATAGTTTATTTATCAATTTCACAACTTTTCATAAGATTATTTGATATTTCATCAAGTCTAAATGAACATATAATAAAATTATTAGTAAGATACAATTTTCTTGATTAGTTCACATAAAATACTCAACACCTCAGAGACATATTTGCCTAAAGATATAGTAATTATATCACAGTTCATTGAATCTCACCACAACTGAGGCATTGATTCACACCAAAAACTGGTTGAGGTCCACTAAGAAGGTTGGAATCTGATTCATTAATTTATATCTTACACATATTTGCAATTTCTAAAACATTGCATCATAAACTATATGCAATATTAATTATACACTTCTTCAAACTTCCTCTTTTCTTATTAGGTGAGTTTTATGTAAAATTTGTTTGAAGATCAAATCAAAGAAGAAATTTTCTTTCTTTTAATCTTTAATACAACACACAAATACAATTATTTTCATCTAAAACTAGCAAAATGATAACAATCTAAAACTAGCAAAAACAGAACAAAAGATGTTCAATTTGAACTCTCAATCTTATCTTATTTACATACATTTAAGATCTTGGAAGACATTTTATCACATAAGATTACATTTATGTACATGAACTAAGAAAGCAATCTAAATAAAAAGGAAGAATGTAAAATTGCCTAGCCGCCGCCACCTAAGGAAGGGGTGAAACTACTCTGCAAAGAGAAGACTCCATCTTCTCAATTTCTTCCATTGATTAACCATAAAAACTAACTCTCACTGAAACAGAAAGAAAAGAAGAGAACCAATGTGCTCTTGCAGTTTGCAACTTCCTCAACAAGTGTGTGTGGAACACTCGGACACTTGAAATTGAAGGCTGGTGTCTGACACAGACACGACATCAACATGTCAATTTTCTCAAATTATTATCAGTGTCGATGTATAAGTGTCAGGTTTGGGTATGTGTTTGCGTTTCATAGCAACGGTTTCAATTGGCTCATCTGCTGCATCTAATAAATAAAAACAAACTTATAAGCTACATATTTATGAGGTCTCATGGAAGTTAATTGACCTAGACATTGCTGCAGGATTGGCTTGCAAGACAGATGAGTTTTGCATGCCATCTTTTTCATCGTCCTTTGATGCGAATGCTTTGAAAAGTCCTCCCCCGCGAATCAAGTCTGCCTTATTGTTTTTAATCCCAAGAGTTGTCAATATAGAGCTTTTCTCCGCTTCTCCTAAGTCATCAATTCTCAATGTTTTCGGAACCCAAAGGGACTTTTCTTCTTTATTGTTTCCTTCGCCGGAACCTGCTTCATCATTCGATTTGATCATGCTTTCTTCCCTTGAATGCTTACCTAAGGTGGGCGAGTTAGGACTGGAGTTAACAGCTGCACTATTTGGCGATGAGGGTTGTGCCAACCATGGATTGTTCCACGCACCGGGCACAGTAAAACCCCAATAAGCCGGTGGAGGATAGAGTGGCATGGCGAATCCTTGAGGGAAAAAAGCAGGTGGCGGTTGTACTTGAGGGCTCCATTGGGATGGATTCCACGGCAAAAGCCAAGGGGCACCCGGGTAGTATGGAGCTTGAGGTGAGAAGTTTTGACAATTTGGCATAACTTGTTCTAGAGAATTGTTGGCGGTTGCATCTTCTGTTGGTGTTGTCGATGCATCAGGAGACTCGTTGCTCTTTTCTTCACCAGCAAAGGGAATAGTAATTCTTAGTTCTTCTGGTCTAATGAATCCATTTTTCGTGCAGTTGTTAACTCCTTCATCAGCAATGTTCAATGTAGATTCCATTGATTCACACAAGGGTGTATCGGCCCCGAACGTAAAGACCGTGCCTTTACAGTTCAGAGGAGGAGGATTGATTCCATTAGGCGAATCAGATTGAGAATTCTGAATGGCTCCATCAGGGACAGTAATCTGGCGATAGTGAGAACCAGAATTCTTGTTCTTCCTGCGACCAGCGCCTACCGGCACGTTTCTCATGGCCCCACCGGCAGTCCAGTATCTCTGGCAGTTCTTGCAGAAATGACGCGGCTGGTTGACGTTGTAATTATTGTAGTAACAGAACTTGGTGTCCATGCTACTACATCGGGGGCAAGGAAGTATTTTGTCTGGCTTTTTCAGGGTCTTATCTTGCGCATTCTCAGCCTGTTCTTCTTTAGTCTTTTGCTCCTCCTCGGTGGAGGGGTTAATAGATTCGTCCACTAATCTAGATGCAGTGTCTAGATCAGTGCTCTTTTGTGACGATTGGGTGAGAGCTTCGTCTTTTTTCATCTTACACTTGGTAGGTTCCTCTTCCACAATGTCCTGAATTCAAGAAAGCTCTCGATGAGTATGATACAACGAAAATAATATATCAAGAAAAAATTTGGTGTGCTAAATTTCTTCCTTCTGCACTTGCATACATTTCTCGAAGTAAAAAAAAACAATTGTAAAAGAATATTAGGCCACCGGTTATAGGGTATCGTTAATTTGTTTTTCTATGGTATGGAAAGCCATTTTACAAGAAGAAAACAAAACAGTACTACAGCATTTAACCATGTTAGCTAACTATAGACAAGAATACAAGGAACAAGAAAACCAATGCAGAAAGTATGACAAATTGAGCTAAAACAGTTCTTAAATCTCATCTTTCTTTATTTGGAAAAACCGATACACAAAACATAGAAGCCAAATAGAGAGAGTATTTTTCACAGTTAAATAGAGAAAGTATTCAAATATAAGTAGTTGTCCATGTTAAACACAATCAGAAGATTTTAGAATTTGAAGCAAAAAATTTACAGAAAGAACTTAACATATAAGTGACCTAATAACGGATCTAATATAGACTCTGATTCAAATAATACCATTTAGGCTCAATAACTAATTCACAACGGATCTAAGATAGACTCTGATTCAAATAATACCATTTACGTTCAATAACTAATTCACAACGGATTCTTCAAAAAAAAAACTAATTCACAACGGATCTAAGATAGACTCTGATTCAAATAATACTAATTCATTGAAACAAATAACTATACTAATTCATTGAAAATATTTAGGTTGTTCAATGACTAATTCATGACAAGGGTTTTACCAAATAACTAGTATACTAATAAAGTAATTTTTTCACATAAAAATGCTAATAAAATCAAATAACTTTAGAATTAATCCAAAATATTTAACCTATTAAAGCAACATAACCATTTAACATCAAGCTTAACTCATCAGAAACTTGTAACTCAAAAACATCATGAAAATTAAAAACACTTACAAACCTAAATATAAATTTGCAAAATTGAAACAAACCAATCAACAAAACAGATCCAACAAACACAAAATCCAAACTAAACACTAAACACTTCAAAAAAAAAAACACACACAAAGTAACACAGCAAGTCAACATAACCTTAAACACTATGAAAACCAAGAAACTAAAACCAACCCACTAAATATTTTCACATTTCAAATAAAGGGTCACTCTCAAAATCAAAAATTTCTTCATACCTCATCAATTTCTTTTTCTTCATCATCCATGTTTGTATTTGAAGAGTTTAAGGAAGAAGCATGGTTCTGAGCAATACTATCATCAACAGCATCACCAGAAGATGAAGCCGGAGCTCCGGTAGAGTCACCGGATCCGGAAGATATCTCCGGTACCGGAATCGTCTTCCCAAATAGCTTGATCGCAGGGTCTTTGGTTTCTAACATTTTTCTTTCTTTGTTTCTTTTTTTTTTAATTTTTAATTTTTTTGGATAAAACTAAAATAGCAAATATTTTGTTTTTTTTTTATAAATATATATGATGAAAAAAATGTAGAGAGAGAAAGAGAGTTTAGAGAGAGAGAGAGAGTGACACGTTGTGTTTGTGTGTTTGGTTTTGTTGTTAGAAAAAGTTGCTACAAAAGATGCAACAATGAATTTGAGCCACAAGTTGTATTTGTGGCTTTGAAAAGATGTTTCTCTTTCTCACTTTTTTACTCTTTTTTGTTTTGGGAATAGCCAAATTAGAGTCATATTTGAATGACACATAATCATTCCATTATCTTTCAATCCAAGTCATTACTTTATCTATAGAGATAGAGATCAACTCTTTTGAATTGTGTAGTTCAAGTCATTTGAGTTAAAAAAAGTGTAAAGAGTTCAAGAATTTAAATGATTTATGATTGAATTTTAGTTAAAGTTGCATTTTTTTTTTTGACAAAAGTTAAAGTTGCATTTGATCTCTTAAAAAATAATGAATTGTTTATAATAATTTTAGTTGTGTAATGTTTGATTTTATTTTTTAACCGGTGTTATGTATGATTTTAAATTAAAATTGTTTTTTGAATTGGACAAATTGGAGTTTAAGAGATTGAAGAAAAATTAAAATTTTTGTCTTGTTGAATTTCGGTATAACTTTTTTTTTTGCACATTATATCTAAAATAGCACGACTAAAATAATTTTGTGTCCACCAAACATTGTACATGATAAAACTTATTCAATATTTTAAATTTTATCATGTGTTTTTTTATTTTATGAAACTTTATCATATGTTGTTGTGTCCTGTATTATTCTATCAAGTATATATATTTTGTAGATCAAATAAACTTTAGGAGAACGAAAATAATAATTATTCTTTTTCAATTATTGTAAATAAATTTGGTTTTTTTAGGTACGTGGAATAACTGAATAACTGATATATTTAATATATAAAAAGTTAAATTTATTTATTATAATGATAATCGAAAATATTCAGAAGTCCTATTTTAATTGATAGAAAATATCAAAATTATTAAATTTGATATTTATAAACGAGATTAGAGTTTTTGTTCTATATTTTGTGTGTAAATTTTCAATAACTTTAACATTTACTATATTACCATGAGTCAAAAAAAAATGATGATCGAAAATCTTAATTAAGTTGTTGTAATTATAAGATTAGCCCAATATTCTTGATGCACCTATTATATATGGCTACATGTGCTTTTTTTTTTTGACAAAAGCAAATTTAAGGCATTTCATTCATAATAATAGTGTTGATACATCTCGGAATAACATCAAAAGTAGCGCGAGAAGCATGGGATAAAGATGCCCGTGCAAGAGCATGAGCGCTTCCGTTTATTTGACGCCTAGTAAAAACAACTATAAAATCGTTATAATTAGAAAGTAAAGTTCTACAATTATCAATAAGTAAACCATACTCCGATGCATTTGGTTTATTATATATGGCTACATGTGCTGAGCAGTACTACAGCTTGTTTTACATACTCTATCATTTTTTAATTCAAGAATCTTGCAATCTCTTTTGGTATAGTAGTGGATGGCTGTGGTTTTTTCTGTTGGTAGGGAAATTATCAATAGGAATCACACGTTTGCTGATATAGAAGAAAAAAAGTTATTTGTTCAATTTCTTATAAAATTTGGCCCCTATTTTTTAATGCATATATTAGGAAAACTAAAATTAAATGTCATCTTATATAAAAGAAAAATTGTTGGCAATGTCATCTTTATTTAGAACTCTCTCATAACAAGTTAAGTTGAGCTATGACATTGGGTCTTAAAATTTTGAGGGTTTCAAAATAATTTTGACCTTATATATGCAAGGTCCTTAATACATTTTATATCCATGATTTTTAGCATAATTTTAGTTTTACTTCTTTGTCAAAGAGCCCCTTTTTGTTATTTTCCTTGTACCAACTCTGTTTATTATGAGTTTATTCATTTACCATCCTCCATTTTTTTTTTCATTTACGAGAAAGTATATATATTAATGATGTAGATCGATGATGATATATTTTTAATGTTTATATGTGATCTGGCATAATCCACATTGTGTATACGTATTGAAAAAGTTCATTTTCATTCTGACGCAGATACCTTTTTTTTTTGAGAAATTTTAACATATGTTTTTGGGGCACTTGTTAGTATACTAATAAAAGAAATTTATGATTAAATTTGTACACTTCATATTTTTAAAAATCAAAGATTGTTAATTTTGAAGCAAAATTACTATTTTAAATTTCCTTAAAATATGTCTTTAAAACACATGTTAAGATAACACTTTTTGATGACCACTCTTAACTCTTTTTTATCATCTTCGGACTAAGCCAAATTTTATTGCCTTAATATTGGGGCTAATACATACGGTTAATATAGAAGTTCTATCACCGAAAAAGTTTTATTATATAGGCAAAATATAGTATAGAAGTTTTGTATCTCAACTATATATATATATATATATATATGCCCTTAATAGGTTTGACAAATATAAGAGCATGCAACAATTACATTTAAAAAAGCTTAAATAATGAATTGATCATTGTAAGTTTGTGTGTTTTTTGTTTTAATTCCTATATTAAATCAATGATTAATTCCAAAAAATAAATATACAAGAATTAAAATTAAAAACATTCGAAGTTACATGGGACCAATCCATTGTTTTAGCCTTTAAAAAATGCAAATGTAAAACTAAAAAAATTATTGCAAGTCGAAAACTTAGATGCATAAATTAGTTATATGCGAATGCTTTTGAAAAAACCACCCAGCCGCCGCTCTTCTTTTACCCTACTTTGTCTTCTTCTCTTCATCCACTAAAAGGGGGTGATTTTGGATCAATTTTTGATCTAAAATCACCCCTCTAATTTGTTCTTTCATTTTCTTTTCATTTAAATAAGTGAATTAATTCACATAGTATTTAGTATTTTTTTCTTTGTGATTTCGTCGTCTTATAGTGCGACGTTTTGTCGTTCGTCATCTTGGTGCGGCGTTGTTTTGCTTTCCCGTCCTGTGCAGTGTTGTGCTTGTACGATGTTTGATTTTCCCGTCTTCGTACGGTGTTTGTTTTGTTTCAGGTTTGTAGATTTGCTTCAATCAAGCTTCAGAGCAGATTCAATGACTTTAGCGTCTTCAACGTTGCAGATTCGGAAGCATGAGTACTCCGAACATTTATATTTTGTCATATCAATTGTAGGCTTTATCATTTGGCCGTTTTATGCTATTAACTCGGATGCGGTGAGCTTGTTCGCCGATTTATCCTTTTTAGTTTTTAGCGAATTTGAATATGTTATGATGTCGATTGATGTACTTTACAAAGTTGAATGATTGAACATCGTTATTTTTAGTTATATGTGAATGCTATATGCACTTTGATATCAAATTGAATGACCATAAATTAGTTATAATTTTTTTCATTTAATTTAATAAATTGTAACTTGTGCATTTTTTAAGGTTTTTTTTGTATAGTTTTTAACATAAAATTTACTTTTTATAGTTATAACAAACTTTAAAAAAATCATGAATTTGGAAAAATAATAGTTTATTATCTTAAGAACCATACAAAAAATTTTCTCATTCATAAATAAGTTCACACATTTTGTATTTATAATGAAGATATAATAAATACACTACTTAATGAATAAACACCATAAATTAGTTATATTTTTTTTCATTTAGTTTATAAATAAAACTTTTCCAACTCCAAATCTCCATAAACCAAGGGCTCAAAACATTAAATTATAAAAGGCTTAATTAAATATGTTATTAGTTCCTATAAATATTTGAAATTTGAAATTTTGATTTCTAGTTACTTTTCAGTCAACTCATGCGTATCACTTAGGGATCGCAAAAGCATCCAAACTCACGGACCCCACCCGAACTCAAATCCAGTCCACTCAGATTCGAGTTAGAGTTTGGGTAGTGTCAAACCTCACACCGAAATCCGAAACCACACTCATTATATATTAAATTATATAATTATCTCTCTTATATTAGTATATTGTAAACTATTTTAATGTTGTAGACTATTTTTCATCCTTATTTTAATGTTAAAAACAATGTTAGCATGTTGTAGACCGTAATTTCATTGAATTTTCCATATATTTTTTTACTTTTGTTAATGTAATTTCGGGTTCAGGTGAGAAAAACCTGAACCTAACGGATTTGGGTTTGAGTGGTATTTTGCCACCCGATTGTGATTTAGGTTCGAGTTCAAGTGGCAAATTCGGGTTCGGTTTGGGTAGTGTAAAACATCTGCCCGACCCTACCCATTGTCATCCTAGTTTCACTTAAAATTTTAAATTATTTTTACTGTTATGTTCGGTGCTTTCAAAATTGAACTAATTTGCCAAAATTTAATTTTTTTCTTTTTAATAAGAGATGAATTAAATATGGATATTTAAAAGTGTTTGACGCTTAAAGATTTATACTTAATTCATCATTTGTTAAAAAATTAAAAATTTTGTAGGATTAATTTTTATAACATTATAAACATGAATATATAATCTCGTAAAAAAAATGTGACGGAAAATAATTAAATAACCAAAAATGATTTTAGGGACTAAATTTACAATATTTATAAGGACTAAAAGATATTTAATCTAATTATAAATATTATATTAGATGTGACATTAGTAACTTAATCATTCAAAAAATATTAAATTTTTTTCTAAATAATTTTTTGCAAACTCCAATACCCATAACTCTAAACCCCTTAAATCCTAAAATCCTTAATCCCTCTCATAAACCCAAAAACCTAAACACAAACTATTTCTAAAATAAACAAAAATAAAAAATTGACATAGTTTTGAACACGCCACTTCGAGTAGAACGTTGCTTTAGTGAACTCGTCATTGCCAGCAGAACATTCATAATTGCAACAAAATGAAATAGGTCATAGTTATGAACACGCTACTCTCAGTGGAGCGTTCAAAACAACAACCAAAAGGTGGGACACTTCAGAAAATTTTCTATAAAAAGGGACAATTTATTTGGTAATTATTCGCTCTTAATGTTAAATCTTAAGTCTACTACTCTTCAAAGAACACATATCGTAGTGGTTGTTTTGCGACACGTCTTTATCCTTTTGAGACTGAAGAGGATGAGCAAGTGGAGACGCAAGTCAACTTATATTAGATACATCTACCGAAAATGGTGATATACACACTTGTATAGGTTATATTGTTGATTTGTATTATCTCGCTAGAGTAGCCTCTTCGTCTCATTGATAGAAGGATTTCATGATGTACTGTACATATTTTGAAATAAAAAGAAAACGATTTAATTACAATTATTTTTTGGGGATTATGTGGTACAATCGAATTATTTATATGTACAGGCTTAATTGAATATAGTGACCAATGATAAATTGACATGTGTAACCGTTATTGGTCAAAATGGAAGGAATATGTTTGACCGAATTTTTTATTTAACACCACAAACCAATTAAATTTTGGCACATCATAAATTAATTTATATTTATATTAATGAAAAAACTTCACTTAACTAAGATTTTTTTTGCAACGAAGCATTGTTTTTTTTTATTATAAGAAAACCATTGTTTTCTTTTTATTTTATTTTAAGTTTGAAGAATTCAATTATATATTCAAAATTGTGAGCATGTTAATCTATATCATGGTGAGGTTGAATTTTCTTTAGGTTGGATATTTGCTAACAAGAGTCACTGGAATGTGATTATGATTAATTGAAGATGCAGAGATAAAAAATGATGTTAGTTCATATCCTTTATTTCTAAATAGTAATTTGAAGTGTGACGTAGAGCGGTTAATTACAAATTAAACTTTGGTGGTTTTTTATTAGTTAAAATTTTTATAGTACCGATACATTATATTTTATCTAGTGTATTATAAAATTTGCCTTATTTTTTTTGGTACAAGAGAGAAATAAAACAAAGAAAACAAAGCAAAATAAACTATTTAGAATAAAAAATCCCGCCAGTAAGAAGAGGTAATTCATGCCAGCATATAGAATTAGTATTTTTTTTTGGTACATCGGAAATATAAATTGCTCCTGCCAAGGATCGAATCCTGAACCTCCTCCTATCCAACCAAAATGTCCCCCAGCTCTTACCATTTGAGTTGTCCTACAAAGACATACATAATTAGTATAGGAGAACAAATTTCAAAGTTGCAAAATACAATTCCATAAAAGAAAACAAATTAAATTAAATTTTCTTTTCAAGTAAGTCGTTAAACTCACACGTTGTGGAAAAGTGAAGAACGGAAAATTCATATGTAGATCACTGCCCATGACCATTATTGAGGTAAAGTACAACATTGCTATAAAATCTAGACTTGCTCTTCACTTTATACTTTTTTTTAAGGCAAAAAGTGTGAAAATGATAAACCACTTCCACGCCTATAAATAGATTAAAATAAAACAAATTTATTTAAATACTGGGATATTAACCAAAATCCAGTTAACCATATAATCAAACCTAATAGGCATAAAGAAGTGCAAATACAACAAAAGTGATCTAAAAATTGAAGCAAAAGCGCGCATACCACATGCACTATCCAACAACCTACCAATAGACGGGAAACCAAATAGCAAAAATAGTGTTGTGTAAGTCTTTACATCTTAAATCAGCGAATAAACCGATCGTCAGCATGAATTGATCTGATACCAGCAACCCCTGGAAAAAAGCCACAACTGGTAAAAAAAACTAAGAAAATCATATAATGATCAAAATAAATAAATAATGATATTTAACTAAGAAAAAAAACTAAGAACATTTATAGCAACTAAAATACAAGAAATAGTTATTCGGTTGACCCGGTGTAAAGTAATTTAAGCAAGGGCTTTAGTTTTTAGGTTTTTGAAAAAGAATATTTTTTACTAAGAAAAAAAGATCTTTTATAAATCATAAACTCATTAGTTTATTGTAGAAAAAAAAACCTCGAAGAACACAGTCAAGAAGTCCTAGCTTAATTGACCAAAAATATCAAAATTGTCAGATAAAATGTCTATAATCAAAGTTTGATCACAAAAGTGTATAAATTTATAATAACTTTGTCATTTTATTTATATACAAAAACATAAAATATAAAAAAAAAAACTCACACATACAAAATAATGTCACTAGAAACTCTCACATACACACAAAATAAAATAATCACAATTCAAACTCAATCATCAACGTCCAACATTCCAACCTTAACAATTTCATTATTTTCTTTCGGTTATGTTAAATTTTGTGGACTACAACAATTTTTTCTTCCTTGAAAACGTATCCTTGTGAAGTACTTTTTTCATTTTCTATTATATGTTGGCGTGTATATAACTTAACTATGACCCTATAAATAAAAAAGATTGCTAATAAAATATTTGAGATTTCGTCTCATGAATTTAGCTCAATTGGTTAGACACGCATTATATATGTAGGGGGCAGATGTTTGATTCCCAATGATCCCACTTTTCCACACTTTAGAAATGGAATTTCTTTTGTCAAAAAAAAAAAATGGAATTTCTAGCCACTAGACTACTTGACTAAAAAAAATATATTTGAGATTTCATCCTCACAAGTCTAACTCAATTCATAAAGAAAATTGTATATTTGCACATGGATGGATATATATGAATTTTTAGCTACTAGTCTATCTGATAAAAGAATATTTGAGATTTATTTTTTTTTAATCATATTTGAGATTTCATATTAATATTAATATTTTCATTATTATGATATGATATGATAAATATATATATGATGATAATAAATTGGTGAATGATGACCCTTCTTTGTCTTCTTAGCTTCTTCATCAACTCACTTTTCAACCCCTAAAACCCATTTCAAACACACACTAATTTTTCAATCTCATTTCTCTCTATTCAATTAGATCATCACAAATTCAATTCAAATTTCAACAATCAAAAAAAAAAATTCCCCTTTTTGTGAAATTTGATCCATCTGGGCACCGACAAAATTCAATTTTTCTGTGCCTAGATCACTTCAAAGTTATAATCTTTTTCAGTTTTTGATTATTGGGTTGTTTTAATTTTGCTTAATTATTATTGGGTTTGATCTAAAAATTTGATTTTAGAGTTTTTTAATTTTTCTTAGTTTTTTGGTGATTTTGATTTTGAAATGGTATATTTGCATAACTCAATCTCTCTTTGTAAGTCAGTTGATCAACCTCCAGTTCCTTCATCCATGGCGAATTCGATTGATTTTCGATCGAATATTGGATCGAAATCAAGGCAAAGTAATAATTTTCAAAGGAATAAGAGGAATCATAATCATAATAGTTCATCAAATTCTCTTCATATTCCACCTTGTGATCGATCTAGATCAGCTATGATTGATGTTGTTATGTTCATTGCTGTTGTTATTGCTTGTGGATTTTTGTTTTATCCTTATGTAGAATTTTTAGTGATTAATTCAATTGAGATTATAAGCATGGTGTTAATTTTGATTAAGGAAGAGTTTTCAATTGCACCTTATATTTATATATCTATTGGATTAAGTGTTGTTTGTGCTGCATTGGCTACTTGGGGTGTTGTTGTTTGCACAACTAATAAATGCGGTAATGCGAATTGTAAGGGTTTGAAGAAAGCTGCAGAATTTGATATTCAGTTAGAGACTGAAGATTGTGTGAAAAATTCGCCGAATTTTGTGAAAGATGGTGGTGTTTGTAAGACGGGTTTATTTGAATTGCCTCGTGATCATCATAAGGAACTTGAAGCTGAACTTAAGAAGATGGCGCCGATTAATGGAAGAGCTGTGCTTGTGTTGAGAGCTAGATGTGGTTGTTCTGTTGGTAGGTTAGAGGTTCCGGGACCGAGGAAGCTTCGAAAGATCAAGAAGTAGGCTACACAGCAATATCCTTTTGATTTATAGGGAGGAGATGGATTGATGAAAGGGAAGGAAAAGAATAATCGAATCATTATAGAATGTGTAATTTGTCTTTTTGGATCTGATTTTCTCATTCTATGAGGAACTATAATGTCTTTAAATAAGCCTTTTGGTAATAAGTTGTAAGGAACTATGTTTCATACAAATTTTAGTTGGTTATACTTGACAATATACATCAAAACATTTATTCGAATTCACTTCTCTAATTGTTGTTGTTATGTTGTGTGTTTTGTGATGATTGCCTAGGATTTAAGTTCCAAATTCTGATATAATTTGCAGGTTTAATATGGAATTAGGGCCGGTTTGGATAGTTTTACTTGAGCTTATCTATATGTCATAAGCACTTGTGAGATTTATCAGAAGAGCTTATGGAAATTGCTTATAACATGTCCATAAGCTCTCTATGATAGCAGATACAGATTGCTTATGGAAACAACTTATAGAAGTAGATTATCATAGACACTTATATGAGAAACGTTTATGCTATGACCGACATTTGATTGTTGCTATGGTCTCATTAATATGGATGATACATTGATACCTGTTAACTTTGTCAAGTTTGTTTCAATCTTGTAAGAGTCGTGCAAAACTTAAGAGCATTACATTTTCAGCAAAGGTTAATATCTTGGTTTCTGTAGCGTTATTTCACAGTTAAACAGTGATGTACACTTTCTCTTTTTTCAGTCGATGAGTTTCCATTGTTGGCAGATTCTTATAGGAGAAGTTGCCTGTGGTGTTATAGGAGTGGTTTCCTCAAATGCATGACATCCTTTTTGCAGGTAAATGTAAACTCTGATTTTCTATTTGATTTCATTTGTCTGAAAATTGGATTCTCTTTTCGAAACAATAATTCGGTGATGATTTGAAAATTATTGTTGTCTTATTATTGATGTCTCCTTCTGTAGTTTGTTGTGTTGTATATCTGCTCCATGTTTATTCAACTTCTGTTTGTCATATTGCTTCTAGAGTTTTGTACTTTCTATACGTCATGTGCGGTTGTACTGTCATAGTTATAGTTGTGTTGCGATTCCATGATATTACAGATAACCACAGTCAAAATGTCAAATGCAACTGATGCGACGTTAGTTGCAGTCACTTTGTGTTTATGAAATCTTGTCGTGTTTAACTTTGTAATCAAATTGCGAAACCTTGTTGTCGCGTTTCAAACTACGGCCGTGGACCTTAGTTTATATTTCTAGCCTGTCTTGTTACTGCTGGAACCTTGCTTAGATTGACCCGACTTCAAATTTTTGTGATTGTACGCTTGATTTGGTTGTTCTCTTAATATTCACAAGGTGTTTTGCAATCAAATTTTCATGTTTATATATGTTGGAAATATGTTAAAATGGTATTACCATTACATGACATTGATTTCATTCAATAACAATAATTCAAAGTTTATGTTATTGCACAAGTGAATCTCTTCTACATGATTTGAAGAGCATGGTTGGTAAGATTAAGAATCTATAATCCATTGAGCTTAACAATTGATTTTCTATATTTTTATTTTGTATGAGATTGTGTTTTAGGACAATGTGCACACTTGATGGTTTATTGTAAATGTAGATAGATGCTTTCAATCTTTCTCACATGTTAAACTAATCATCAAATTCAGATTTGTCAAATAGTGGCTATTTATCATACTGAAATACAAACCGATAATTGTTCTGCAATATCTCATATAGTACAAAGTAGTGCTGTCAAATTGCTATAGGCACTGTAGCATAGCAAACATGCCATTTTGTGGTTTGCGATTGATAGCTCTGATAAAATTCCGAAGCAACCTTCTCGTGCTAATTGCATTTTTTTCGTTGTAACTTTGGTCGATAGTCTTGCCTTGTTATTCAAGTTATTCCTTGAAAACCTTTCTGCAATAATCGCTTGTTTCTATAGTATATTTTCAAATAACTTTAATATTTAAGGTACATGCTACAACATGCCGGGATTGCTAAGTATTCGAGGCTAATGTCGATACTTATGTTGACTACGATGTTTTTTATATCGTAGAGTTGCTACTTTACAGTGGAATTTGTGATGAAAAAGTTTAGATGAAAAATATGAAATTTGTCTCTAATTTTATTGCTAAGTATTAGAGGCCAATGTCAATTTTTCTGCTGTAAATTCAATTTTTATAATAGAAAGTCATGAGAATTAATTATTATAATTACAATCAATATGGATAAGTATATCTCAAATGGCTTTTTCTTCAATGGAAGTTGACTTTTGTTTATGTAAGAAAGTTCAATTAGATCTATAAACCTTAGCCTTGTAGCCTATATACCAAAAAATTTAATTCTTTCTTCTTTCCTCTTTTCTATTCCAAAAATGGAAATTAAAAGCCAACTAGCACACGTAAAAATCTAGTTATAGGTAGTTGAAAAAATATCTCTAAACACTTATAAATAGTTAAGTTGCTTTTTCTAGCATAAACAATTTCAATTGGATAGAGAAATGAGCATAGAAAATTATGCCAAGTTTTCTCTTTTTAGTTGTGACAATGAAAAATGAGTATTTGGAATAAGAGGATCGAAATATGATATCTTATAGATATGATATTCTTTTTTTGACAAGAGATATGGTAATGGTATCCACTATAGTGCTATGCTACACATGATGCAATTGTTGCAGAAGCATTGAATTTGGATGCAGTGTTGAATCCACTAAGGTTCAATGGGTCAATTTAAGCATTATTGTCCATGCTATAAAAGTCATCTTCAAGAAAAATATTTTTCAATTTTTTTTAATATGCAAGTAAATCCTTTCTAAATTCTTTTTATTAAGCGCCGTGGTTAGGTGATTCGATCAATATTTTTTTCTCTTTTGTTTGAGATTGAATATGCGAACTTCAACTCCTTTAACGATTAGTTGAAATAAGATGAACTATTCATTCACTCATAGTCACACAACATGACACTAAATTGCTATTGAGTAGCGTAAGCGAATATTACTTTCATAGTAGTTTCGAATTATCTAAATTTGTGGTTATACTTCGTAGATCAATCATCGAAAACTCTAAGAACTATGAGTTCTTTTCGAAAAAAGATAAGATTTTACATAAATATCAATTTTTAACTACTAAATTATTCTCAAATACGTCCGAAACATTCATGCAAATGTAAACGGAAAGAACCACCGTTAGAGAGGATCCATTCTCTAATGTTTTCCTTGCATTTGTCCAAACAATATTTTACACATAAGTATAAATTTAAGTGAGTAATATCAATGTTTATAACTTTCCATTATTTTTTATAAAGTATATAACTTACCATATACTACCAATTTAGTTCACTATCCACTGTGATCCCTACTAATTCAACTAATACTTAACTTTTTAACTACTGTCTCTCTCTGATAATACACTTCAACAACAAGGATAACTTACATTTTACTAATAGTGGTTTAGTTGGAGCAAAGAAAGTAGTTGAAATGAAAGTGAAAGAAAAAAAATAAGATGAGATGAAATGAAATGAAACTGTATATTTGTGAATGTTATTATTAATTTACCCTTAAGTAAAATGTTATTATTTGTAAGGAAAATAATAATAATAATAATAATAATAATAATAATAATAATAATAATAATAATAATAATAATAATATCTTTCCTTTTCTTTTTATTTAGCCAAAAGCAGAAGAAGGTTTAGGCTCAATTTTTTCAGTCAATATAGTTCAGTTTACATTAGTATAAACCACAGAAATATGTACCAATTGAACACAATCCTTAGTTCACATAAAAAAAATGTTCTTCTATGACCTCGATTTGGATCCCCCACAACATCTCCACGGAGCAGCAATTGTGAAAACTGTTAGATCTATTGAGAGAAAATATCTCTCTCTAGATCTGGCGGTCTCCACAACTGTTGCACCATGGAAATGCTCCCTTGTATAAACCTTGAAACAATTCAAGATGAAAACCTTTCATATTGATCGATCTACAAAGATAGAGTACATGCCAAGAAATCACCATTGGTATTTGGCAGCAACAAGAACCTCTTCATATTGTTGAGCAGCATTGTCCCAACTAAGATCCTGTGACATCCCTCTTTGTTGAATCCCTTCCCAACTCTTCTTATAATCTCTATATGTCAATATGCAATTCCATAATGCCGCCATTAACTTGTTAGCTTCTGCTCTATCAAACGTCCAACCGACACCCGATTCATCAAACGGATTAAACGGCTGCACCGTATCTCTGAGTCCGCCTACAGCGTGTACGACAGGAACCGTTCCATAATTCATTGCATAGAGTTGATTCAATCCACACGGCTCAAATCTTGACGGCATGAGTAATATATCTGCACCAGCTGTTATCCTATGAGCCATCTCAACTGAAAAACCGACCCATCCTCGAACTTTGTCGCGGTGTTGGCCTTCAAATTGCCTTAGCATTTGTTCTAAATCAGGTCTTCCGGTTCCCAACATGATTAGTTGAACATCGTGGCTCATCATCCAAGGAATCGCTTCGGCTATGAGATCAACACCTTTCTGTTGATCTAGTCTTCCGATGAAGGAAATTATCGGAACATCCTCACGGACAGGCAAACCAAGCTCTTTTTGTAAGGCTGCTTTACATTGACGCTTGCCGGTTTGTAGGGTCTCGAGGTTGTAGTTAGTGTAACCGTCTGATTTCAAGTGAACGTCGTATTGAGGGTTCCAATCTTTTGTGTCAACGCCGTTGACAATTCCCCTAAATTTCCAGTCATTCTCATTTATAATCCCATGCAAACCCCAACCGCCTTCCAAAGTTTTAAGCTCCCATGCATATCCATGACTTACGGTAACGATCCTGTCTGCTGTTTTTAAACCGGCTGCAAATATGTTGAAATGCTCACCTCCAACAGGGTCGTACATTTTGAAAAGGTCTATGTAGTGTCCAGGTAAATCCACATTATTGAAATCCTCAAGCGGGCCCCGACCCTGCGTAAGTGAAGCTGTGTTTCAGTGTGTATATGGAAAAAGGCAATATAAATTCCAGCCATATAAGAAAATGAAATCAGCTTCAATGATCTGTCTACGAATCACAGTAGTGTCTCCTCATTTAAAGATAAAAGCCTTACTTTTTCGACACTAGTTACAACATGAAAGAAATGCAAACTTAGATTCATCTAATGAGAGATCATGTTCTTGATTCGTTACTATATTTCATTTGCAGAAAAGCCTTCTATTTAACCAAGAAATATGTTGATCTAGAAATGCTAATCCGTGTTATAGTGATATATCCAAAGACAATAATTGTTTTCCTCTATGTTTTTATCCTTCTTTACCACCAAGATATTCGACAGTAAGAAAATTCATAATGTAAATCCCTTTACTAAAATATCAATAGCATGAGTACTTTATCAGGGTTCTCTGGTTGAATGGGGTTAAGTGCAAGTGATTGGTGTACAGTGTGTCAAAATGTTGAAAATCCTAGTGTACCGAGTACGATTTCTACTGATAAAAAAGGGTTCTCTGGTTTGACCCAAAATCACAATATATCTATTTCATATTCGGTAAAACAAGTGGACCAGATGTTCTAAATAATATATTTACATATAGACGTGTGCATGCACACACTTATATAGAAGCTTCTTTCTTGATCATGAAGAACATTGAATTAACCGTATAACTAGATTGAGAACGAACCTGGTGAGCTATGTTATGAATCACAAGAACAGATCTTGTATAGTTCATCAAACCATTGTCACGATAATATGCTTTCAGATACACCGGCAGCAATGCAGTATGCCAATCATTTGCGATGAAGACCAGATTTCCATCTCCATAGCAAACTCCACCACATGGAACATGCCAAGGAACCTGAAGAATAATCAACTTCATCATTAATATGTAACCAAGGCAAATATAAGGATTTCATAAACAAGACATTCGCAGAATGACATTTTAATGTTTTCACCATTTTTGCTAACATAATACAGATTACAGACTATGGTGATTCAAGTTATGTTGCCTGAAATAGACAATTTTACGGTCCACAATAAGGACATATTTTCTATAAATCCTTTAGTTCACGTACCTCGGCCGCTGCCTTGCAAAACAACACCATGCGCCTTAGAATATCCTGTTCCATTAAAGGACAAGAGTCAAACAAAAGGCTAGGAAATAATAAGAATAGAAAACTAGTTACAAACTATGAAGCACTAAGACATACACGGACACCAGATACCGACACGTATACATTGGTAATAATTTGAGAAAATAGAATGGATTGTACGTAATCACGAGTGTCAGTGTCGGACACCGATACGTGTTGGACACCCGGACACATCTTCAATCTGAAGTGTCGGTGCTACATAGGTTAAAGCTAACTAAAACCAATGCATGATGGGTTCCAAAATACCTTAAATCAAAACAAAAGTTTTTTGGTCATTCCTCTCAGTCATTTTCTAATGAAGAAACCAATAATTCACATAATAAGACAGTTCTGTCTATTTTTTTCCCCTTGAAAAGGAGCTCGGTAATTTTACAGTTAACTGTACAACTTAAGTACTTAAGCAGGTCCTTAAGTAAACATAAATAGAAAATTACCACTCGGTTTCCGCTATATATGTTGCTCTCTAGATGGCGAAATATTGGACTGTCAATAAAAACGAAGTCGACGCCATCAATATAAGCCTGGAAATATGTCACTTCCATATCCTGTTAAGTGAAAATGTTGAACCATTACTACACGAAAGTTATAGAAATTAATTGTTTCGAAAAAAGAGTCATAAAATTATTAGGAATAGAGTAGTCTCTAACTGCACACCTGACCAGCTACTTTGTATCTCTTTCGTACTCCTATATCTTGTGCTTCAGCATAATTGCCATAATGAGGTGCAACAACCTGAGAAGAAAATGAAAATAAAGAAATAAAGAATGGAAATAGCATTTTACCATAAAAAGGGAAATTGAAGATTTATTGATTTAAGATATATGAGCACATATTTTATACTTCTTCAGTTCATAAAGGGAATAGCATTTTACCATAACTCTATGTCCACGCCGAGCTAAAGCCTTCGGTAATGCTCCAGCGACATCTCCAAGCCCACCTATTAGTTCATATTAAAACCGTTAATTATATGAATAAAATAAAAATGCAGCATACACATAAGGACGGAAAATATCGAAGACTTTCTCTACCAAAAAAATTAGAGTTGTATCACATTATGCAAGAATGTGAATATTTGAGCATGTTCTCTCACTGATGCATATCTCCGTTTGTTATAGGAGAACTCAGCAACATTCATTCATCAAAGGAAAATCTTCTACTGAAATTATGTTAAATTACCTGTTTTCGACCAAGGAGCACATTCTGCCGCAACCAATATAATGTTCATAACATTGGTCCCAGCCAACGGCGGGGGCTTTTCACTGTCACTCTCAACATTGTATGGTTCATTAGCAACCTCCTTTGAACTTGACTCACTCGTGCCTTTGAAATTTTCAAACTTTAGGCTAGAAGTTTTGATGCTACTTGGAAGGTCTTTCGACCCAGTATCGGGGCTAATCGTGTTATTTCCCTCATACCTCGTGTTTTTAAATTGTTCATTAAAATGTAGCCTAGGTGAAACATCGCGTGTCTCCTTTTCTCTAGAATGGGCATAGTTTCTTAAAACATTGCCACCATTTTGGTTTTCAACAGCATTGCCACTGGCGCTGGTGGAAGAACCTTTCTGTGGATTTGAGCCACTTGACGGAGATTCTTCACTGCTTTCATAAGAAATTCCATTTCCTTCCAATCCAGGAATGTTATCACTGTCTATATTAGAAACTAGTTTCTTTCTTTCAGCAATCTACAATTAGAAAAAAAGAACAAAGCTAAATTAATTCGCCGCATGAATGCTTGTATAGTAACATCTAGGCAGGGCTAAGAAAGCATGTACATGAGGTCTCTATCATTTTTTGAAAGCGTTTATGGAAACAGTTTATGACATGTCCATAAGCTCTCCAGGATAGCTAATGAAAAGAGCTTATAACTTATATGAAAACAGTTTTATTTTATTTTACCACTTAGCACAAAAATAGCTTATACAACATGCATAAACGCTTATATGATAAGAGCTTATATTGTAAGCTCTTATTAAGTTGTTTATTCAAAAACGACCCATAGTGTATGCTCACACAAATACCAGTGTGACTAACTTGTATAACGAACTCCACTATCATAACGTAGAAATTTACTTGAGTGCATGTAAGTGGTTTATACATGAATAGTATATACTTATATAGTACACCCTATGTGAAGTTTTGCCAAAAGTCTATTAACACCCTCGTTAGGATTTGGTATCCACTTGAATCTATGGCAATTAACTTTAAGAATGGTACATTCTATTTTGTCATTAGTGATATGATCCTGCATTGAAATGGTACAGTACAGGTATTGAAATAATCATTACACAGAAATAATAATGATAGAAAATTCAGATCTATGAGCTTTACATCATACATGAATTTTAGTTTGTAATTCGAAACAAAATGAGCTTTACATTCTATTTTGTAATTCAGTTGATATTGACCTTATTTATCTTCTCTGCTAATGCAATCATATATTCTCTTTCTCACATATACCTATCTAGTCATCCTTAATACCTTAGCACTTCACTGCAAAACCGATAGCTGCAGGACCTCACAACTAGGCACTGAAATAGCGATTCTAAAAGGAGATTCTAAATAGCGATTCTAAAGCCTACAATATAGTTTTGCATTCATCTCTAAAATTTTGAATAAGCCAATACAATACCCAATAAGATTACATCATGTAGATAAAAATAAAATGAATAGGTAAATAGCAGTGTTGTCAATCGCAAATCGTGGAAAATTACGGTTTGTACATATTCTGCTACACGGCAGTACTATAGCTACTATTTGACAACACTTTGTACGAAATAGTGTATCACAAAACAATAGCATTTTGTTCAAATTCTGATAAGCTATAACGCCGGTATTCGACAAAATTGGTAAAAAGAAATTTGACATTGCTACAACATGAGTGACTAGTTGACTACATTGGGAGCTTTACCACAATCAATCAATTAAAGTATACATAGTACACATTGCTTTGCTCATGTAAATGCCTTTCCAAGAGGAAAAGCAATTATCTCTCTCTTTCTCTCTAGTCTCTAATAAAGTCCTAATTTTCCAATCTCAATAAATCAACAAATGACCAAAAAGTAAAAATCATCAAAAAAAGAGAAACAAATTCAACTTAACAACTTACACTATGTTTGGTATCACGGTGAAAATGGCAGAATCACACAACAATTCACCGTAATTTTGCAGAAGCTACAACTTCTATAAAATCACAGTCAATTGTGATTCTGGCATACCCATCGTGATACCAAACATGCACTTAAAGGGTCTAAACCTAAAGATAAAAATCACCACCCTTTTACAAAATCAAAAATTTCACAATACCTGTTGAATAAGTTCCCTTTGCAAAGCAAGAACTTTTTTACTCTTTTCAATTGTAGCATTAACAACATCATCATCTGATTTATCTTCATCCTCATTCTCATCTCTACCAAAACTCTTCCCAACAGCTCTTACATGTTTATAGCTCAATCCAACACTACCATAGTTCAATCTACCCCTACTAAATACTGAATCACCATTCAAAGAACCAATCTTTGGTGTAAATTTGAGATTCTTACTGTGAAAAAGTAACACAGTAGTGTCAGAACCAAGTGATAACATCATCAAAAGAATTGATGAAAAATGAGAATGACCCAGATGATGAAAATGAGTTATGATCAAGAATTGAGTGGAAATTTGCAATTGGGTTGGACCCAATTCAAGAAAATGGTGTGTTTTGATTCAAAGATTAGGGCTTTTTTAAGAAAGTGGAAAAATGGAAGAAAAAGAACAGAGTTTTATGATGTTTTTTTTTTGTTTTTTTTTTTTTTTGAGAAATTAAGGTAACCACAAATTTTGTGACACAAAAAGGGTCCTATAATTGGTGTGAAAAGTCACTGATGTTATTATCCAATTAACAATTTGAGAGGTGAAATTTTAGAAATGAGTCTATTCATCATTTTGAAAGGTTGTGTCACATGGTGCAATATATAACTAGCATATGGAAAGCATGCTAATATTATAAAATATTATTATTAATAATTATAATTATTGAAAAACTTCAAGTAGATCAAAATGTTTTAGGACAAGAGATTTTGCAATCAACATAATAATGTGACATATTTAACACATGTTTGACTCTTTGGCAATGTGTTCATATTGTAATTGATATGTGTGGAATAGGTTGGATTAGATTATCTGACCCGTTTGAAACTGTTCGATTTGATAAGCCAAATGCGTAAAGGGGCGTTTGAAAATAGGTTAGCGGGTCTAATGGGTTACATATTTGGTTTTATGTGGTTTGTAATGGTTAGGAACAAGTGATTGATGTTTTGACCCGAGCTCGAATGAGCATGAAACTATGTTTAGATCTAGTGTGGAAGAGTGTTTGTCAATAAAACTGAATTAAAAAGAAGAAAAAGACACTATCGTGATTTAGTAATAGGAGAAAAGTTGCTTAACATCCATGGTGTGTCCTTTTTTTAAAAGCACATAAAAATGAAGTTGAAATAAAAAGATGTGAGAGTTCTTAAATTTGATGTGAAAGTTTTCAACTTACAAAGATTTGGTTGAAAATGCAATTTTTTTTAATAGAGCATCTCTAATGCAAGAAGAAAAAAAATCACGTTTTGTGTATTATTAGCCATCAGAATTATGCCACATGGATTATTATTCATTTGCTAATTTTTACTTATCAATTATCATCCTATTTGATAGGAGTATATAATTTATATTATGATTTGAAAATGAATTGAAAAGAGTTGAATTTGGTTCAATTTGGTTCAACTCAATGAATTGATTTAGTTTACTTATCAACATGTATTAACTAAGTCATTGGTCTCAAGTGGTTAATGAGTTTTACCAAAGGACGGATTTTGGGAGAACTCGAGTTTGATTTCTGAGTGAAACAATTTTTTGATAAGACTTTATTTATCTCACGACCGAACTCTGAATTACTAGCCCTTTTCCCTAGGAACCAGAGAGTGAAAACCAAAATAAATTAATTCCTTTTTCAACTAAAACACAATTAAGTTATGAACTAGTAAAAGACAAAAACCAATTTTTAAAAGAACACATGTGTTTAATTTCTTCTCAATAAAATAACCGTAACCAATTTTATTTCTTAGGTCACAAATTCTTTTTCATTACTTTCATATTAATTTGTCTTATGTTTGATGTTTGATGTTGAAAGTATTAACTTTACATCACCCAACCACAAATTTAGAAGGCACAAATTCACAAAATAAGTCTATTCATCATCATGGGGTTTTAATTTCTATTGAATGGTTGTCCACGTTGAAGTACCATTGACAATGATAACTTGCATACATTCCACCATATATATATATATATTTAACTTGATGATCATATCATTTTGTTTGTTATTTATCATCTTATTCTTGCTTAGAGGTGTACAATTTAATCTTTACGACACCTTCAAAACTCCCCCCATAAGTTGAGCCACGTTTCTATTTCTATAAATACTTAAAGTTTTTAGGAAAAAAATAAAATGAAATTAAGTTGTCCAAAAAGTAAAATTTATGAGTTAGACAATTCTACAAAATAAAAAATAGTAAGTATTTTAGGGACTAAAATGCTATATTTTATTTCTTCTTTAATTAGCCAAGTCCTCAAATAAAACTATAAACATATTTGATTTCATTGTCGAAAACATGACAATTGAAGCAGCTTTTCGTTAGGCTACAGCAACAATTTTATAACTCAATTGTCCCTTCAATATATTACTTAGCAATTATTTGTCAAAAAATAGTATTACTTAGGAACTACAAGCTTAAATGCATTGATGTCATTCAAGTAACATTGTAATTTTATAAACATGATAATAATTTGTCAAAAATAACATTATTCACATTTTCATTCAAGAAAAGAGAAAAAAGGTGACAACTTGTGTACCCCACAAGATTTGGGGGTATATACCCCCAACCACTATAAAAAGTTTTAAGCGATATAATTTTTTATAAAATACACCGTTGGATTGAAAGTTTATATCATATAGATCATTTGTGTAAAATTTCAAACAAATCGAAAATCATTTGATATGTTATTGAGACACATAAAGATTAACGGTGTTTAAGATATCACAGAAACCGTTAATTTTGATGCGTCTCAAAAACATATCAAATAATTTTAAATTTGTCTGAAATTTTACACAAATGATCTATATGATATAAACTTTTAATCAAACGGTGTATTTTATAAAAATTTATATCGATTAAATTTTGTTTTAAGTGATTGGGGGTAGACAAGAAAAAGCCGAGAAAAAAATATACAATAATAAATGTTCAATATATTGAAGCAATAGAGAATATTTGCGAGCGCTTAAACCCACGTTGAAAGAAAACAAAAGCACGACAAATATTAAATGTATTATCCTAGGTGTTTGGATCATCTACCGTCAGTTTTATGGTGTAGTCAGCTTAGACTGTTAGTTTATAAGTGTCATAAATTTCTTCTCTTAATTTAACGGTCTACAATCTAGTACTGCACCATTAAACTAGTCGTAAATGATTTGAATTTCTTTTATAATATTTAGTAGTGATTTAATCGCAGTTTCAAACATTAGACCATGTTAATTTAAAATCATAAACCTACATACTCTAAAGATCACTCCCAATTCAACAATAAGAAGGGAAAAAACAGATGAATATCAAAATCATACAATTATAAGTGAAACTATTATTATTGATTTAATTTGATGAAGAAAAAACTTAAGGGCATTTTGGTCCTCCTTGTTGAGTCTTCCAATTGTTGTAGCAAGGGCATATAGCTTTATTACCATAATACCCCGGGGGCACACACAAGCATTTGTTACAGCACTTTTGACAAAAGAACATGCATGGCTTGTGGTATTGGGTCCTCTTGCACCTCCTTGAACATTGAGATGGGCATTCTGGTCATATCACATAAAGAAAAGAGATAAATTAAAGTCAAACACTCATAAAGATGCAGCTTTGTTTCCAAGAATAAATCTGACTACTATGTTAAAGGATTAAAGAAGAAAGGACTCATTAATGTGAAAATGGATCCAATGCAAGGTGATTGTGAACACCAACATAAACATGTTTTAGGGATTAAATTTACTTCTTCCGTCCTAAAATAAGTGTCATCATTGATCATTTTGTACTGTTCATAAAATTTATTTTAATCGTATTTTTTTTACTAATATATAAATGTAAATATTAGTATTTAAGATATTGTTTGATTTGTGTCGATGAGTTGTGTCGATGAGTATTTTTAAGATATACAATTTTTATAATCTTTAAAGATAGATAATTAAAGATATTAACGATCAAAGTTATGCGTTGACAAACGTGAACTGATTAACTGTGACATTTATTTTGGGACAGACGGAGTAGTAATTTTTTAAGGGATTTAGATACTCTTTTGTAAGGTCAAAGGTTAATCAACAAAATGAATGATATAGAATGAACTTACGGTAACTCTTAAGACTTCCAGGTCCATATTTTCTCTGGAAAACACATAAAATATCAAGCATAAGTTAACAATTAATTCAACATTGATAAAGAGAGAAAAAATCCATAACCCTGTCTTAATTTTTTGTTCTTTACTCTTTATCCCCACAACGAGAAGGGTCAAGATTCTTTCATGTTAAAAAATCATACATTTAACAAATTAAAATTATGTAATTCGAAATGCTGAACGATTCACATTTCAATTTTATAGATCAAATACAAAATAATAAATCAAAATGTGGGCATTTTTAGTCAATCCTATAAGAATTAGTTAGAGTCTTGTTAATTATAGGTAGTTAGTTACAACTTGCTTAGTACTAATTGCAAGTTAATTAAAGTGAAAAACAAATTGAGAGAAATATTTATTATTTAAAATTGATAGAATGAGAAAAAATGATTACAATGAGTATATATAATATAGCAATCTTAATTAAACTAATGAATCTTAACTAATTTAATTTGTACCTATACTAGAACCAACTATAACTAATTCTCCCAATTCTTTTGTTGAGTATCCTCTATCTCAAATAATCCAAATCCCAAAAGAGAAAATAGAAGGGAAACTTGAAAAGAAGCCTCATACCTTATCATTGTAGTGGTGGCCTCCATGTCCATGAGATGCCATAACCTACAAAATCAAGCAAAAACATATACATTTTAGAACCTTTCAAAACCTCAAAAACACAAAATAAATTAAAAAATGTGTGTGCATGTGTGTTTCTACTACCACACTTGAAAAACTAACCACTATTTGAAGCATGTAAATTGCAATGAGGACCAAGATGAAAACAACAAATAATCTAGCCATGGCCAATAATATCAATGTTTCAAGAAGAGGGAAATTTGTGTAGCACAAAAATGGACCACAAGAGAGTTATAGAGTGGAGAGGAAAGTGATAATGGAGCAATATGCATAAAGAGAAAGTGGGAGGATTTATAGAATTTTGATAGGGTTGGGAGAACTACCACATTTATCATCAAGATTTTTTATTGGATATGTGGAAACTTGCATAGAGTTTTGTGAGATGCTAAAACAAGTAGTAGTATATTATACATGTGCTAGCATTAATAATATCATGATGCATGGACGGTGGTGCAACAAAAAAAAATTCAAATGGGATCAGAATATTAGTTACTCTGTTCGACTTTAATTATAAGTAATTTTTCATTTTTTAGGTTTATTAGATAACTAATGTATTCAGCCATAACTATATATCAGATATATTATTAGTTATCTAAGGAAATTTAAAAAGTGGAAAGTTGTTTAGAATTAAAATCGGAGGGAGTATATTTTCATGTGAAAAGAATTAACAAATACTCTCTCCATCCTAAAATATAAATAAATATTAATGTATTTTGTTCAAAATTTAGACCGAATACACCAAACTTTATTGACTCAATTTTACACTTAAAATACTTGTGCAAATTATATTTTTAAGGAATTATATTTTAATTATTATCAGTTGTACACTTAAAATAAATATATTTGTAGACTTAAAATTTTCCAACAATTCCACGGTCCCCAATAGAGATTAAAAGTTAGTTAGCTTACTCGTGAATGTGAAGTTACTTCTAAATGAATACAAGTGTAGTAGAGTGGTACTACATATGCTCTTCATAAATAAAAATTTAATAAAACTACAAGTGGGAAAATACAAGGGGCGGATTCATTCAATCAAGATTAATATATAGATTAATGGTTCTACCATTAATTCTTGCCTATACTACTTGCAAAATCATTGAATAAATAGATTATAGATTTATACTTGTATATCCTCACTTGGGACAATGGTGATAGTTGGATTATAATGGGTGCATGAGTCTTTCTTGGATTTCATTCAATTTCATGGTTACTTTGGAAGCCTCACTTGGTTCAAATGTCTCTAATGTGCATTGTGAAGCCAAATAAGTAATTGAAATTTTTGATGAATTTGGTCCAATTTCCTTTAGTGAGGATAATTGTAGGTTAGTGTATCATAGAGAATTTTATTAAAAAATAAATTAAAAATAAGGAAAAGGGAGAAAATTTATTAACCATTGTGAAACTAATTAACTAATTGTCATTTTATAATTTTTAAACTCGACACATTAAGGTTAAAAGACTAAACTCTTATCCATTTCATGTTTGTTCTTTTACCGTTTAATAATAGGAATGAAAATTTTACTTCTAGCTCACCCCACAGTTAGTCTCTGCACCCCTACAAATTTCATAAAGTTCAATTTTCAACATTATATTTTTTACACACACTAAATTTAAATATGAGATTCTAGATTTAAAACTGAATAAATATGAATAGTCTAACAATATTTTTTGTAGGATAGTTCAAGTGGTAAGAGCTCAGAGACATGGGTTATATATTGGGGAGTTCTAAGGATCAATTATTGGCGGGAGCAATTTATCTTTCCGATGTACTAAAAAAAATCTAACAATATATAAATGTTAAAAAGAGAGTGTTGCAAGTAATTCTTGTTTATATAAACTTAGACTAATAGCAACCTTAAGCAAAAAAATGAGCCTAGCCCATTTAAACCAACAAGAACCACACACAAAAACTACTTGGTCCAACAGCAAAAATGAATTTGGACATGGGCCAACATGATACTCAAAACAAACAAAAAAAGAATCATAAACAAATTGACCTCTATAATTTTTCAACCAAGCCAGCCAAGTTGGCCTCTATAATTTTTTATTATAAACAAATTGTATTATAAGGGAGTACAAAGAGTACTGAAGCCCTTACAAATAAAATAATCATAAATAAAGAAAACAAGCTAACGGATCAGTGTACCAGCTAGAAAGTGGCAAGGAAACATGTCGACTAGCTCGGCCATTAAACCACACCCAAGACAAACGTATAATATCATCTACCAAAGATAGTAAAATGATCTCAATATACAATTAAATAATAAAGTTAAGAATCTTCAATAAATAATAAAACTAAAATGGTACTAGTATATGAACCAAGACTAACCGGTATATTGAGTGGGCTTTGGACAAATTTTGGTCCATTTAAATTTTGAAGTATCATGTGTGATATTTTTTTACTTGGTACTTACAAGTTAATACATAAAATCATCAACAATGGTAGTTTTTTTTTTACTTTTTTTTTTTAAATTTAATTTTTTAAATTTTTTTTTGACAAAATGAATTTTATAATATAAATGTTCAACATTTTCAATAAAAAGATTACTTATTTATTTTGTGATGATACATAGATCAACCCATTTAACTGCAGTCCAACGCAAAACGAACTCCCAATGTATTATACAAGTCGTTATCTTTTGCGGACTTTCTGCGAAGTAGGGTTAAACAGGACATGTAAGGCCACATTCCCCCCACAAGTTAGTACTATATATACTTCCTTCTTCTTCTTTTTTTCTTTTTTTTTTTAATTTAATAGTAGTATACTTGCTTTATTTATTGAAAATCTACTATGCAATGATCAAAAGAGGCATGCAGGCCCATAAAAACACATATACTGCTTTCCCTCTCACTAATATATAGCTGTGATCATAACTTTGGAAAAATATTGTCATTTTGGGAGGTTCTTAAATTCATCTTTCTAAAACTTGTATAATTGAAAGGGACTATAGTAGGTGTATATGTCAGATCCCATAAATAATAAGGAAATGAACTATTCATAATGTTCTAGAGCCCAATTAATCTACCTGTTTGTGGACCTCTTTGAACTCATGGGCCACCAAATCTAGGATTATTCATCATACCTTTTAATTACCTCTCACTTTATTTACCCTCAATTCAAATTGCAATTTTTCATTTCATTAAATGGAAATTGCTTTTAAAATTTTTGTTAGGTCATAAATCAGTTACATAATGTTTGAGCAAATTGATACTACTCCCATTGTTCCATAATAATTTCCGTTCAAAAAATAGAAAAATATGATGTCCCTTATCAACTGAAGTAAATTCACGAAAATAACTTATACAATTTTTAAAATATTGAAAAATGATTTTTTTTGTTTGACAAAGAAATATTAGACAATTGAAAGAGGCTCAGCAACCCCATGATCTTCTGGGCCATATACATATAGGTTATGAAATTGATTGAAAATATTGGTTTTTATTAAGATTTAGATTGTCCTACCCCTTGATCTTGGTAGGGTTGCAAGAAATTAAGATCTTGAAAAAATATATCGGACGTGTGTCCTTGTTAATTACTTGAGAACTACTCTTTCTTTCTATTTTGAGCGAGAGTACTTCTATTACAATTAAAATTAAAAAGAATTCTGATAGGGTTGGGTTGCGTCTAACTGAATGAGATATAGAACATCACAACGTTATGACTAAAATTCAAATTTCTAAATTAGGAAATTATTCATATTTATTGTTTGATATGTCTCAATAACCTATAAAAAAACAAGTACAATATTAAAAAGTGTCATTATAATATAAATTATATAAGTGGATCGAAATCGGGACCTTTGAGGTTAACTAGATACTAGAGGTTAATGTATTAAACATGGATCTTTAATATGAAAAAGTCATCATAAATTCACATATTCACATACACAAATTGAATTTGCTTGATATAATATGACTTAAGTTGTTAGTCTTAGGAAAAATAACAATGTCAATAACTACAAATAGTATTTTGGTTCATATGAAAAGCTTTGTATATATATATATTAAACTGTTTTTATAACTAAGTAATATTATTAGCTACTCTTTATTTGTTCAATCTCAAAGCAATTTTTTCTTACATTTACTTTTATTATTTAGTTTCAAAAGGTTAAAGCGCCCAAAATTTTATTCTCTTACTTTTTCACAAATAAGTTTATATTTATTTGAAAAATGTCGAAGTTAGGAACATCCTAATCTCATGTGACCAATTTTTTTATACTATACTTATTAACAATGTATACTTGCACTTTATCATATTGTGTTACCAAAACATTCACATAACAATACCCTTGAGCTCCCTAAATAGTGAAGGTGAAACTAGAAAAGATGATTAGTTTTTTTGATTAAGTGTGTTGAAAATGAAATGTATAAATCTATAGACTATATTTACTAAATAATTTGACTACCAGATTATAAATTCATTGAATAAATTTATGACTACGTCCAGTAAAAATCATATTTGATTTATATAAAAAGTATAATTTCAAAAAAATAAAATAATAAATGAATCAATATATTAACCTAACTAAACATAAACAATGTCATACATATTAACATTTTACATGTCACGTCAACATCTCCCTTGTCATACTGCACTGTTTTTATGCTGAAATTCACATGTGGAAAACTGTTTGAGATTTATAAATTTATAAAATTAAAACAAAAAATAAAATTGTGAATAGAAACAACAAGTAGCTAGTATGAGAGGAGTATTATGTCAATTTTTTCACTTCTACACATATAGGGTGCGTTTGTTTGTGATTTTTATTAGAAAAAATCTATTTTATTCTAAAAAAAATCACTTTTTTCATTTTTGATGTGTTTGTTTTAGATTTTTATAAAAATTATTTTGTTAAAAAAATCATTTTTGAGTCCAAAATGAAAAGCTATTTTTAAGTGATTTTTTCAAAATCTATTTTTTTAAAAACAAAAACCATGTGTTTATTCTCAAAAATGATTTTTATAATTGTAAACAAACACAAAACAACTTTAGATTTTTTTCAAAATCCCTACAAAATAAATTTATTTTTTAAAAATAGATTTTTTTAAAAAAAATCTATTTTATTTTAATCTCAAACAAACACACTCATAGTCATATAGAGAAAATCAACAGGAGATGTGAGAATTAGTTTATGTGTCAAATAAATTTTTATAAGGGGATTAATCATTTTTAATTAATGGGAATATATATAGTTTGAACATATATCAATATCATAGATAACAAATTGAACTCAAATTCTGTCAAAATAAAATTGAACTCTAAAACTTTAATTTAAATAAAAGTATATAAAAATATTTTTTAAATTCAAACTCCAATACACTAATACCATATATTTCTCTTATTAAAATGTATATGAAAAAAATTGGGATAAGTGCAAAATCAAAAATATGTTTAAGTCAATTAATTTATTTTCAGGTAACTATTATTTTTTTTGATAAGATTAGGTGACTATTTTTTGTTTTGAACAGAGGTAACTATTTTTTGTTGTTGATAAGATTAGGTGACTATTGACCATTGTTAATGTTTGAACTATGATGTATATAACGCATTAATTTCCTTTTGAATCAAAGTATAATGCATCCATTCCCTCTTTATTAGTTTGATTAGTACTATACTTTAAATTTTGACTTTCATATTTGGCTGCACTGCACCTAAACAAACACACTAGCATACTCACACGTGTAGCCACGTGGCTATTGATTTACACGTGTTTTGCAATTTGGGATCCCTCTTGCGTCCTTAATTATGATTATTTATTATTATGGTTGACAAATGATGCAAGTTATGGGGTTCATTCATCACCAATTCAAGTTCAGTTATGTAATATTCATAACATAAATGAGGGTACTTTTGTCCAAAACTTTATAGTTTAAAATATTCATATACTATATTTTAATTCATAAAAGATAAATTAAAAATAATACTAATACATGAATATATTTTATGAGAAAAATAAATTATGAGCATATTTATGCACCTCTGGATTTTGTATCTGTGTCTATTCTTTAAATATTTTGATGTTCAAATTAACTTTTATTTTAATTAAATGTATATTTTTATAGAAAAATAGACAAATTTAAAAATAAAAAAATTTATTGTTTTTTAGAGGGAAAAAAATGAGCAGATTACATGAGCACAACAAGTTAAATTAAATTATTTGTAAATTTTAAATAAGTCGAACTCAAACTATAGAATAATATATCGAAATAATTCTAATTGAAGTGAATTCGACTCGACTCGTTTTCAATCTTATCCCAAAATAATTTTTGAACATAAAATTGAAGAGTTTTTCATATTTAATGTTTAATACACCTCAAAAATAAAAATTATAGAAAAAATTTATGAGAAAAAAGTTAAATAATGTTTGTAGTTTGAGAAGAAAGTTGTAAGTTGTAACTAGGTATGGCAAAACGGGTCTGAGCCGCCGGGGTAGCCCGTTTAACTCGTTAATTTTGGCGGATTAATATTGAGTCAAAGTTCTAAACTCGGTTTTTCGATGAGACCCGCCCTGCTCGGCTTGCAAAAAGAAAAAAGTCGGGGCGAGCCGGCGGCGGGCTGACCCGCTTAACTCGCTTTTCTATTTTTATTTTAATATTTACATAAAATTTATTAAAAAAATAAGTGGTTTGATCTGATCTTATAAGAACACTTATTTAAGAAGCTTAGATTTTTTTTCTGTTTATTCATACAAGGATTGTTTTCGCCACCACTCTATAAGTGGTTTGATCTGATACAGCTTTAGGATTGTTTTTGCAGCCGCCCTATATCATTTTTTATATTGATTATGTCGAATTTGTTAATAACGTATATGTCTTATAAGTTTGAGTTTCTGATAAATTTAGTTGTTTCTTAATAAAAAGAAATTAATATTCAATATAATTTTTGTAATGTAAACAGCGCAGCAAAAAAAACAAATTGGCGGGTCGCGGGTCGACCCGTTAACTCGCATGTCTGCCAATCAACGAGACGGGTTTAGATTTTAAACTCAGCCAACTAAATTGACTCACTCATCTTGTTGTTGTGTAAAAGTGAATACTCATCCAAGTCCCACATCTAATAGTTGAAAGAAAAAAGAGTTAGAAAGTTATTATGTATAAATATAATGATGTATATTTAGTTTTATTCACCACAACTTATCTAGGCTTTTGGGTGTATCAGGGGTTTTGATAGTTGTGTGTCTTGCGAGGGTTTACAATTTTTCCGTGCAAAAATTGTACTTGCGAGGGTTTGCAATTTTTCCGTGCAAAAATTGTAGTTGCGAATTGTAGTTGCGATGGTTTACAATTTTTCCGTGCAAAAATTGTAGTCGAAAGAGGTTTGCAATTTTGGTCCTGATAAAAAATTGCACTTGTGTGTAGGGGTGGAAATAGGCTAGGCCGAGCTAGGCTTTGCCAAGTCTGAGCCTGGCCTATAAAAAATTTAAAGGCCTAAGCCTGGCCTGTAGCCTGTTATAGGCTTGATTTTTAGGCCTGCGGCCTGGCCTTCAGAAAGTCTGGCCTGGCCCGTTAGCCGGTTTAAAAGCCTATTTCGTATGAATTTTTTTAAATAAGTAATCATTTTTATATTTAAATAGACTAATCAACTAATTCACCAATGAGATTAAAATTTCTTTTGATATTTCACATAATACTTTAGAGAATTTAGCTATATAATTATCATATTTCAATTCTAATTTATAGTAATATATTTATATATGCGAAAAATTAGTTCATTGTAAAATTTCTGAAATTAAAATTTAGTTCACAATTAAATAATTAATATTCAATAATAAGAATAATAAAAATATTACAAATATTTATCTAAATAGGCCGGCCCAGTAGGCTTTATAGGCTTTTTCAATGGCCTGTAGCCTGACCTATTTAGTTAAATAGGCTTATAAAAAAGTCTTGGCCTGACCTATTTAAGAAAACGGCCTGGCCTGGCCCGAGCCTATATAGGCTAGGTCATAGGCCCCTGTAGACCGACCTGGCCTATTCCCACCCCTACTTGTGTGAGAGAGTTTGAGAGGTTGCAATTTTGTCTTGTAAAAGTTGTAGATTTAGTAATAAATTATTGAAAATTTAGTACTAAATTATTATTGTGAGTTGATTTTATTTAGTTTTATTTATTTTGTGGAGATCTTATTTTTTTTTTGCTTATTTGGGTGGAGATTTTATTTGATTATATTTCCAATACTTGTCTCGTTTTTAAGCGGGCTTAAGTGGCCGAATCTAAATGGGGAGAAGATGCTCGTTTTACCACCCTAGTTGTAACTACTCTTATTATAATTGCGGATATTTTAAGATTGAAAGTTGAGTTGAGACTACTTTCGTTTTTCCACTTCTCTTAATTACCCATATTTAGAGGCAAACATTAGTAACTTTTCAATAAATTCATTATTTTTTTTTTTGGTCAGGTAATAAATTCATTATTTTATTAAGTTTTTAAATATTATTTTTGTTTCTATCAATTAATAATAGTATTAATTTTATCTCTTTTCTTTTCTTTGAAATTTTTTATTGCAGTTTAACATATTAAACTTTTTGACCAAATGGCACTTTAATACATATTAAACTTGTCGTATTTCATTTATGTTTTTTTAGTACAATATTTTAATTTTGTTTTACCTATGAATGAATTTTGATTCAAAATATTTTACCAAAAAAAGAAAATGCTGTTACATACTAACCAAAAATGTGTACCCAAAACTTATATTGTCCAGAAATTCTCTGATATCGACAAGGACACCAATTAATTTTTGGAAGAAATGGTTGAAATACATGCTTCTTTTTTTGTTGTTGTTTTTACATTTGCTTCTTATTTATTTATTTATTTTAAATTACAGAACTTGACACACCTCTTTCAATGTTTTTAGCATTAAATTTTCTTTATCTATTTCATCTCCTGTTCCTTTCAACAATTTTTTATAGAATTAAATTTATATATCAATGTAAAATAAATTTATACATTCTTACCAAAAAAAAAAAAGATTATACATACATTAAATAATAAATTGACATGTAATGTATTGTGTGTTAAAAACACATGACGCGACACATGTTTTTTTGTTGACACAAACGTCACAGATATTATAGACGTGACTATTCGCACCCAATCAAATTTATTATAAGATAAATTATCTCCATCAAATGGAATTTAAATTAAATGTTAATTGATCTGGTGATGATTGAAAGTAGACTTAATAGGAAGAACTATGATTTAATCTCTTGCAACTACGTCTAAAATTTTGAACTACAAAACTCATTTTTCTTAAAAATCAGAAGGTAAAACTTTAACAAAAACTGGTACGCACAAGTTTCGAATTCAGTAGTGTAAATGTAGCAATATCAAATTTTAAAGAAGAACCTTGCTGCTTAATATAATCCTACTCACTAGATGAAATTAGTTTTTATAATTGCATATAGTCAAACAATATTCAATTTAAGAGATATATATTTAATTAACTCTATTTTTTGTTTCTTTCTTTTATGTGCTAAATAAACTAATTAATGAATCCTTATCCTTATGTTTTTATTGAAGTGTGAGAGGGATTGTTGATGAGAAAAGGAAGAAGATATGGAATTATGTCTTAACTTCAATGCATCATCACACACACAAGTAACCAAAGGAAATTTATGAAAAAGCAAGAAAAAGAAAAAGAGAAAAGACAAATAAAACTTAAATATATATTATTCATTTACGAGGAAAATAATGAATTAAAAAATAGTTGAGGTAGCATTTTAATATTTCATTGCATTTACATATGCATTTGTTCACCCTAAAATAAGCTACAATGATTAAACTGTGAAAGTTGTCCTTGATTGGCAGTTGGACAAATTAACATGAGTGGGCTCAGAATTTTGCAGGCCATTCCTAACTCCATGCTGTGCAAAATGTAAATCACTCTTTTAAGTCAACTATACATACTTCTACTCATTAATTCTAAACTCACTTAATCTCTCATGTATTTTGAGCAATTTTCTTGTAAAACACTCTTTTACCTTATCATTTTAACTAGCAAGAACATCATTCTCTTAAAATCTAATAACATATTTTAATGAATGTTATTTTAATAAAATTGTTTACAATATAAAAGTCAAATTGACATGACACAAAATAGTAATCAATTTTTAGTGTTTGCAAGCGGCTGATGTTTGGAATATTTATGTATATAGTAATTTTTATTGATGAATTAAGTCATCATATGTCATTAGTAGAGTATCGTAGACTATTCTTAGATATCATCTTATGATTATCTTATTTTTTATTGATGGTGTGTGTTCTATTTGTCGTAAAACATACTTAGATACATTTAGAGTGTGCTTGATTCACAAAAACAAAACAATAATTACCGGACAAGAGGAACAAGATAAGATAGGATTGGACAACATTGTACCTGAGAGAGAATAGAGGTAATATTTTATATTAAAAAATAAAATGGATATTTTTCGTATTTGTATAGTTGTACTATGAACAACAATTGTCATGTAATTGAGTGAAGGACAAAAAATATTCTTTTTGTCGCGTTCCTTACTACCTAACCAATTTTTAAATTAAAAAAAAAAACAAAAATTGTTCAGTCTAGCTTCTTATTTTTTTGCAGATCAAACACAACTTTAGAGAACACGAGGTTCATTGCAGAGAACTTCCATGTATGACTTCGTAAGGATGTTTTTTTTTATATTTATAAACTTCTTAACTGACTCATAAAAAAGAAAATCAACAATATTTTAGTATATGAATTAAAAGGAAAATAATATACATGTATATATTTGATTGAAGTTTCTCCACTAATAGAGTTGAGAATCATCAAAACTCTACATCAACAATTTTATTTTATTTTTGTTTTTTCTACATCAACAATTTAACTTGAACTTATGGTAAAATCATCATATTCAACAATTATTACTAGACTTAGGTAGTAATAAATTTGGAGAGGAAGTATATTTATTACTCATATCTAACCCCCAAGTAAGGTCAATAACTTAACCATAGATTAGAACTAGAGTTAAAAAACACAAAGTGGTTAAGAAGGGACAACCACATAACCTGGATTTCTATTATCAACAGTCTTCACATAAACATAACATCACTTCCTCCACTTTCTCAATTTCTCTCCCTCATCTCTCTTCCTCCATCTCTTCTCTCCCTCTCCTAAACCAAACTAATCACTCTCCTCTTTTTTGTCTCCTTTCACTTCCTCAATTTTTCAGAAAAAAAATAAAATTAAAGTAACATAAACCTCAAAACAACAACATAGTCAAATCTCAAAAAACCATAGATTCTTCATGGAGAGTGTGTGAGTACTAGTAGTACTCCTATGATGTAACATATTTATGAGGTTTTATGATCTTAGAATCACATAATTCAAACAAAGGTAACATATAGTATAACTTTTTTTTTTTTTTTTTTTAATTTCATGTTACAAGATTTATTATTATGATGGAGGTTTTAACATCAACAACACCACCAACAACCACCTCAAACACAAACACTACACCATTAACAAATTCAAAACCACATGAATTACCCGAATCAGAAAACCCGACCCGAATTCAACCAACCACAACCTTAAACATAACAAAGCCTTTGTCTTTTTCAAATGGGGTTCTTAAACGCCACCACCCAAACACTCTTAACCACCATAACAACCACCATAACCACCTCAACAACGTTGTTAACAACAACGTTGTTGTTAGTTACAAAGAATGTCTCAAAAACCACGTGGCAAATTTAGGTGGTCACGCGCTTGACGGATGTTGTGAGTTTATGCCGTCACCAACCGCCACCTCCGACGACCCCGCCTCCATAAAATGCGCCGCTTGTGGTTGTCACCGGAATTTTCACCGCCGTGAACCGGAAGAACCAATTTCCACCGTTTTTGAATATCAACCTCACCACCGCCACCACCCACCTCCGCCGCCGATTTTTCAGTCACGTTCACCGAGCTCCCCGTCGCCACCTCCGATCTCATCATACCCATCAGCTCCTCATATGCTTTTAGCACTCTCCGGCGCCGGAGTTGGTCTCTCAATCCCGCCGGAAAACACTGCAATACCGTTAAACCTTAGTTCTCCGATGGGTAATAGTAGAAAAAGATTCAGAACGAAATTCACACAAGAACAAAAGGAAAAGATGCATGAATTTGCTGATAAAGTTGGATGGAAGATGCAGAAAAGAGATGAAGAAATTGTGAATGGTTTTTGCAATGAAATTGGTGTTGATAGAAGTGTTCTTAAAGTTTGGATGCATAATAATAAGAACACTTTGGGAAGAAAATTATCTGATCATGTTAATGGTATCGCCGCCGTGGGAACCGCCGTGGACGCCGCCGTGGACGGTGGTTCTGGTGGTGGTTTTGGTGTTAGTGAAAATGATGAAAATGAGACTAATGTTGCTGTTTGTGGTACTACTAATGGATCTTCTTCTTCTTCTTGATCTTTTTTTTAATGAGAGATTAAAAAAAATGAGGGAATAATAATAATTAATATGTTTAGATATAGAGTAATTAAGAGTTGGTATTAGTAGTTAATTTAGTTGTTAATTTCTTCATTTTTCTTTCTTTTTCTTAAATTTAATTGTTTAGTTATTGTTAATTAATGAGATTATTATTATGATGATGATCAACTTTGGGGTTAACAATTTTTTATTATTAAATTTAATTGTTTAGTTATTATTGATTAATGAGATTGTAATGATCAACTTCTAAATTTGTTTTTCTATTTAATCTTGAGGGATTTTTATTACTTTTGGGTTTATAATTTGATATTCCAGTTATGCTGATGTACTGTTAAGTTATGAGAATTAAATGTCTGTTATTTACCTATTTTTATTAATTATAAATTGACTACTACTAATGTCTTAATCTCTTAATTACACCAACCCATTTTCTACTATTTTTGGTTCAATTTTGTTTTCATATTAATTACAAGTTACTCATTATTTTTCTTTTAAAATGAATTAAAATGATGATATTAAAAGTTATTTTACATACTTCTTTTCCTTAACTTGTTACTTTAGAATATTTTCTATTTAGTGTGATTTTCAAAGTTTAATAGTACTTAATTCTGTTATCAATAATTTTAAATATTTACCAATAAAGAGATAAAAATGTTAACTAAGATAATATTGTACAAAAGAAAAATAGTGTAGAAATTTGGTATTTATACAAAATTAGTTTAGCTTCTTCTCTAAGCTAGCTCAATTTGGTTTTTGGTAATTGGATTTGCTTGAGGGTCAGTGTGATGAACTTGGCAGTGTATTATTTGGTGTTTTATTTTTCTTAAGATAATGATTGTAAAGCATTCTGTCCTTCTTATTACTATTTAAAAAGAAAGGGGAAAATAATATAATAATCATGAAAATTTCCTTCATATATTGTGTCCGAAAGATAGAGGCAGAAAGTGTTGCTACGTAGATTATAGAATTTATTAACTATTATTAAGGGCGGTGTTGAATTAAAAGTGTTATTCTATTCCTATCTCATTATTCTAAGAAGAAGAAAAAAAATCAAATCTTTATTTTTTTGGTACATACAAATCTTGTTCTATTAGGTGTGGATATATGTTACTACATTTTTATTAATATTTTTTGTCTAATATGATTATGTAACCCATAAGAGAAGAACAATGATGTACTTTAGGGGTGATGTGGCTATATGATTCCAAAAGAAATCTTATTTATCATTTTAATTATATTCTCTTTAATCAAGCATGCAGACACTTTTCTTTACTAATATGGCTATGGCCTATGGTTTTGGGAGAATCTTAATCCTACTAGTTTTATACATAATCTCATTTAATAGTATATAATCTAACTAGCTATACTTTATAATAATCCAATTGTATGATGTGTTCTTGGAAATGTTCGCATGCTCTTTCCCTTTAAGGCAAGTAGATCTATCAATTTATTTTTAATTAGTAAAGTAATGATAACCATAAAAAATATTTAAATAAAGAGTATGGTAGAGAGTCATAGAGATTAAAGTGAGAGATTGTATAAGAGACAACGTGTTATGTCTTCCACACCTCTTTCATTATGGGTGTGTTTTGTTTTTGGTCATTTAAAAAATGATTAATTATTTTGGGTCCACTTATTGGTTTTATTATGGTTTTATGGTCATTGATGAAGTCATTAATCTTGTTTTGATTAGAAGGATGTGGGCCCCCATAGGGACTGGCCTTGAAGATACTCCTTAACTACCAAGGGATGGGCTTGTCCTTGACCCTTAACTGCCCTTAAAAATAGGGATATTTTGTATAAGGCGATGAAGAATTTTTCCATAAAAATAGGGATATTTTGGACTATTCATTAGTTATTAATGTTTCAATTCCCCACTAAATGTAATAGTAATCCACTTGAGAAATTTGGTCATATATCTTTTCCTTTCTTTGATTTCCTTCCACATGCATTGTTCAGGACATGTGTTAGGAATTGGAATGATCTTGCAATTTTATTTAGTTTATAATTCATTTATTTGGAGGGCAACCACATTATAATGATGAAAACTTACACTTGAATTTTGGCTCTTTTTAGTTATCAATTTAGTCTTACATTTGTTAAAAATTAGTAATCTTTAAAGAAAATTTAATGTAATTAACTTTGAAATTGAAGATTGCCGACCTTGTTATATTATATAAAATTATTTAAATTTGATGATTATTCTAACTTTTTTTTGCTATATAATAATAATCAACGAGTATATTGATTATATTTATCATTAATAATGAAATATTAAACAGAATAACTTATTTCATAGTTACTCTTAATTAAAGTCAATAGATCCGAGAAGTAAATGGAATCTAAATATGTTGTTGGTACTAAGAAATTATGATCATTCAACTATAATTTGTATATACTTTGTTTTTGAAAGGAATTTGTATACAATTATATTATTCATACTAGTACAAGTAAAATATAAAAACAGTTTTTTTTTTTCCTTTCAAAAAAGAAAAATATAGTTTTTTAAGTCCGAATCCATAATTTCTTTTAAACTTATGTCAAATGATCATGATTTTATGGAGAGTATAGTTATTATTATTATTATTATTATTATTATTATTATTATTATTATTATTTTAATTTTTTATTTATTTTAAAAAGTACTTATATAGACAATGTACAAAATAATTAATAATATTATTTTATATGTTTTGTTATTGATAACTTTAGAATCACATCTTTGAGAAGCTAACCTTTTCCATTTGGATCATTACACTACACTGTACACGTTGCTCATCCACCTACCCTCAAAAAAATCACAATCAAATTTCAGCTGAAAAGATGATACTCAGCTTACTTGTGAAGCTATATATATTACCTTGTCATTTTAAAGATAATACTACATTAACAAAAATATATATTTCGGATGTATAAAAAAAAATATTAACAAAAATGTTAACAAAACTCATAAGCGTAAGCATATCACAACATTATCTCTCCTTTAAGTGATATTTAAGTCACACTTCATAACATATCTCTGCTTTAAGTATTAGACTTTCATGTTCGTGCTCTAGTTAACATACTGCTACTATGTTCTAAGAATAAGATTAGAAGTAAATCTTTATTATGCAGTGTTTGTTTTAGTATTTTTATTAGTATTATATTTATATATTGCGCTTTTATGTTGTAGTTTCTTTTTTATCGGTTCATGTTCATCTTGTGTAGAGAGCCGTTTATTATTAATATATATTTTCTGTTGAAAAAAAAAACATAAATCACTCTCGTTTTCCCATCGATCAAGTGATCAAACCAAGACTCTAATAGTATTACGGTTCAATATCACGAGGGAAAGTTTCACAAGTGTGTTTGGACGATCTTCACCAAAAACCTTCATACTATAGAGTCTTACACTTATATGTTGCTCAATTTCAACTATTCCATTCAATGCGCGACTTTAACACACAATTGATATATGGCAACACTAAGGATTTTTTTGGCACAATTGATATATGGCAACACGAAGGTTTTTTAGCGTAACTGTAGAGAGGTAGAGACTAAGGGCCTGTTTGAATGACTTCTCAAAAACAGTTTTTTAGTTTTTAAAAATTAAAAACTAAAAAACTTGATTGGTAATCCAATTTTACAAAAGTGTTTTCAAAAACTGTTTTCTATTTATGAGTTTTTAAAACTAAAAAAGTAAAACAGGTATAACAAGTTTTGCTTTTCTCTTTTTAAAAACAGTTTTTGAAAACACTTTTGTAAAACACATTTTAAAAACTAAAAACCAAAATTGTTTCAAAGAGGCCCTAATATTCTCTTAAGACAGATAAGATTACAAAGAATGAAAAAAGAGATCCCGAAAAAGATTTAATATTACTTCTACGTAGTTATAAGACACCAACAAATGTCGGAGATTTAAAAAAACTACAACTTATTGTTCAACATTATCAATTTTACCACATGGTCTCTTTTTGAAATTTCATATTTTGTTGAACCACGGTGAGACTACATGGAACTACTAGAGCAATATATATATAGTGATTATATTTTTGACATCTTTATTAAAAAATCCTAAAATGTTTCTGTTAAATAATATTTGAATTAAAGTTTGATAAGTCGGAATCAATCACCACTAAAAAACTGCCAAAAAGCCTATGAGTACGAAAATTTTGACATTTATCCTAGAGAAGTGAATATTTACTATTACTTCTTCATGATGCTCCTCACAAAAAAAAAAGTCAACTGAATCAATATCAAATATATACTTCATCACAATTTTTATCAATTTTATCTTGATCTTAGAGAGAAAACTCTCAAATCACTCACAATCTTAATTACATTAATATTTTACATTATGAGAAAGCTAAAATTGTAGTTAGATGAGTAGATAAAAAGATGGTTATGGTTTTACCTAAAAATAAAATTCTTCCGTACGTAGGTAACACCATAGGATATTCAAAAAAATTTACCATATGATATGATATGCATGCTTGATACAATATACAGAAAGATTCTTTCACTAGCCAATAACTATTTACCCTGTCTTTATCCGTAACAATCTAAGCATTTTCATGTGCTCCAACCTTTCAAGTTTTAACCCTATACCAAGAAGTATCTAACTAGTAGGTGTACATATTATTGTATGTCTGGCAAAATTTTGTGCAATATGATCTTGTATTTTGAAAGAGTGATATTACTTTTCTTTAAGGCAAAAACAGTGATGTTACTTGAATCGACATCATATTCCAACAACGGTATAAATGATAGAATCTTTATATATAAGACCGGAAAGAGTATCATTTACAAAAAAATAAATGATAGAATCTTTGCATTTGCATTATAAAGAGTTATCAATTTTTTTTTTTTGCAGGAGATAAACCAAGGATAAAAACCTATTAATTTAACCATATCATAGATTATAAAATGTAACAATACAATGTATCCAATTACCACGATTGCTAATCCGTTGTACGAATTTTTGTACCGAGGGTTCGAATCCCTCTCTTTCCTTTTATTGACGATTTGGTATTTTTTTTTGTTTTTGTTTTTCTTCCCTGTTTGTTTAATTTTTTTGATTGTGAATCCTTGATTTCAAATCTTGACATTTTTGGATAGACAATAAGAATATTGAAACATCGTTATCATATGGTAAATTAAACTTTAATTTAGCTTTTTTTGCCTAACCTTTAAATTAGCTAAGCATATATACATTGATTTTGATTGATGATTAAGAAGATAATGCATACATATGGTACAATGCACTTATCTTAATCATACAATGCACTTATCTTAATAATGCATAATGTTGCTTAATATTCGAGTTAACTTTTATTTAGGAAAAGGGTCAATAAAGCTGAGTTTAACACCTTACACAACATAGTGTTGATAGGCAAACTTTCTGTCCCTACCTAAAAAATTACACTTTGACAAGATGATGTAACACTATAAATTCCATGATTAGGTGGATGAACTTAATTTTTCTTCTAAGTCGGCACTTCTAAACTAGGATCATGTTAAATACAGTAGCACTCATTGTCCCAATTTAAATGTCCAAATTTAATCATTTCACACATTTCAAAAAAAAATATAAATGAAAGAGAGAAAATACAATTTTTATTAAAATATACTCTTTCTTTTTAATGATAGTAGATATTAGAATATTAAAAAGTAGATTTTTGAGTATTTTATTTCTCTCATCTAATGATTATTTTAAGAAATAAAATAGAAAAACAATGATATATAAGTCTTTGATTTTGAGGCAAATAATTTTGATAAATAGAACATTTATTTTGAGACGGAAGAAGTACTTTCGAAGCATTTATTAAATTAAACATACTAAAAATTGAAATAAAAGATAAATTAATATTAAAAAAACAATTTTCACATTTTTAAGGTATTAAATATATAAATTTTAAAATAAATATTAGAATTTACAAGGCCTATATATCATATCTCTATATCATATCTTTAGTCAATATGAGACTTCTAACAATAACATTTCTTTATTAATATGTTTAATTAACTAATGTTTTGACATTTTCATGAGCTCTAGTTAATATTTTTTTTTTTAATTAATAATTTATTTGTGAAATGGTTATATTTAGTGGTTACACTGTAGATGACAGGGCTCTTCCTCAGTCTTGTTACAATCAAAACGTGCGTGCACGTTATATAAACAACATGTGCCTAAACAGTGTCCTTTTAAATTTGAAACATTCATGTTCATAATATGCTAGCTATATTTGTGAGTTACTAGTAGTACTTGTTAGGCATTAATTTGAGGCCAAATTCTTTTGTCCCGGCTCTAGCTGAAAATGCTGGTATTATTGTTAAGGTTAATTTAAGTAAAATGAGATTTTTATGAGTTAATATAGAGCAAAATTATAGAATTTTGGTTCAAAATTAAGATCTTCGATGTAAAATTAATATTTTTGTTTACAATTGAAATTTTATTTGAGTTTTATAAATTTTTTAGCTCTACAATTGACTAAAACGATACATATTTTAAAATTGAGAAAATAACTACATACAAATTTACTTTTTAAGATTAATAAATAAAGAATTTTAATCATTGTCAAATTATCAAATCAATTCTCTTAAAAATTACGTCGACAAAATCTCTATTGTTTGTTTGTTTTTAATCCATAAAAATTAGAAAGAAAAATGTATTTTTATACGAGTATTTGAAAACAAAATCCAACGATTTGATGGGACTATGGGAGGGTCATGACTAGTAAGACTAGGCCACCATCGATGTTGGACACTCATGAGAATCAGGGTTGTCGGAAACTTGGAGTATGAACAAATTTTCTTCTTGGTTCTAAATTTATATGCTACTCTTATTATATTGATTCTTGTCTCAAATAAAAATAGAAATTTAATTAAATATTTTTATTTTTTTTATTTTTTTATTTGTTTATTCTGTTAGTCACTTTAATAATCTTTAATATTAATTATGAGAATAAGCACTACATTCACTCATAAATTATTTAATTAAATTGGAGTACAAATGAAGGCAATATCAAACTTTTTATAAATTATCATTCGAAGTAGATAAAATTTTATAGAATCAGTTACTTCAAGGACTATACTACTAATTAATTGGGCTAATGCTTCCATGCATAAATACATTATATATTGTGTATAAGTTGTTGATTATATGAATTTTATAAAATTTATCATTTGATTGAAAGATTATATCACATAAATTATTTGTGCAAAATTTTTAAAAATGAAAATTCATTCAATATATTTTTGAGATCCATTAAGATTAACGATATTTAATAAAACCTCATAACTATTAATTTTAATGGATCTCAATAACATAACAAAAAATTTTAATTTCTTTTTTAAAATTTGGCATGAATAATCTAATGCAAACTTTCAATCTTATAAAATTTGTATTCATTATAATAATATCAACGACTTGTGCACCATGCATCATATGAACCACTTATGCATGTTAGAATTTGTCATACAAGTTGTAGGACAATTTTCAATCTCTAACTAACATAAAATTGCAATAAAATTACTTTTATAAGAAGCAACTCAACCACGCGATTATTTGTGTGTGCAAAAACCTTAATCGACACTCATTTTAAAATAAAGAGAGTATAATATGACATTTTCAATTTGATGACTTTGATGCACATTTAATTTCTAAGTATTTTCTGTGCAAACTTCCTTCACAACCAGTTTACATTTTTTCCATACAATGTTTGAATAAATTATGTTTCCCACCAATTGGACACATCGAAGATAAATAAAATTGATAACACAGTCCCTTAAAATTAATTACACATATTTTTCTTGAGCTTAACTCAATTCATTAAAATATTGTATATAATATGTAATTCTCTCTAATCTCATATATAAGCAACAAATAATTTTTAAATTCATTTAAAAAGTTATATATCTAAACCATAATATAGAATGCTAAACAGTGCCCCAGGGGCACTAGTTAATCTCCTTAAAAATGAAATTCTGTCTTGAAACTTGTGCATTCAACACCTCTGTCTTGGAACTTGTGCATTACTTTTATCTTTTATTTTCCTTTTTAGTATGCTTAACTAGTGCCCCGGAGGCACTGTTTAGCATGACCCTATAGAATAAACATTACTTTTTTAATCAATCTAAATGTCAATTTTTTTCTTATATATGAGACATGAGAAGTATAATTCAAATCCTAATATATCTATTTATCTACTTTAAAAAGGTAAAATTTTAACCATAAATTATTTAACAAGAAATAAAAAGTTGATCAAGTGATGAGGTTCTGTATAGTTGGTGGTTGTAATACCAAAAAGATGGTTCTATCTTTGGGTGTTCAAAATCATAGTTAATGAATGCACATATTATGAAGAGTATAATAAATGTAACATTAGTCAAAATAAATGTGACATTGTATTTGGAGTGGCATGAGGGATATACGTTTAAGTTGGGGGAAGTTGCAAAGGTCAACTCTATAAAATTTGAGCACACAAAACAAGATTCTCTATTAGTAGAATTTTCATTGGAGTACTACTAGCTTTTTAATTCTTTGAGTCAATTTATAATTGTATCCTCTAAATATTGCATCAATAATATTTCAACGGAAAATTTGTGATACATATAACGTAGATTCTCTCATATCAAATGAGTTTTTTTTTTATATGTAGAAGTTATGAATCAAACCTCTAATTACATATTTAAGATATTTAAGACCTTACAAATTGACCTAATTAATTTAATTTATTGGCACTAAAATCTTTTATTTAGTTAAACTAAGTCTTACACCAACATTGTAAGGGTTGAGTACCCCTTATACTCCTTATAATTTATTTTTTACTTATCAAAAAAAAAATCTTACACCAACAACATCATACTATACCCCTACACAAAAGATAAATATTTTCATGTATATGTCGGTACCTATGTTGCCATGTTAATCTAATTTTTCCTACGTGCAATTCCATATAGTGGAAATTATTATGACTCTTTGAACTGGGGTTTGCATATCACATGCCCCATGTGCCTCTATTTAAGAGGGCTTAATAACTTTCCTAAAATAACCCATTTCAATTTTTAAGGGAACCATTGTAAATGGAAAACATTAACAAAATTGGTGTACTAGTCACAACCTTTGGGGGTCATAAAAGGGTTGTGTGGCCTAAGTTATCATAATAAAGGTAACTATTCATTGGATTCTTACTGTACTTCATCAAAAATTAGTGGTTGCTTTGTGTCATTATGGGGACGACTTTACAAGAAAATTAGAAAAATGCATTATGATTTCTAAGAGCTAAGATTCAATTTAACTTTATTTTTAAAGTTTGGTAGATTGCAGTCCTTGGAGTCTTATATATAAGTAATCATTTATTTTCTGTTACTAAATTAATAAATAAAAACAAATAGTTTTTTAGATACAAAATAAAATTTAATATTAATATATAAGATATTGTTGAATTTGTTTCATTAGTAAATATTTTCAAACTATCAATTTATTATAATTATTCTAAAATATAAAAGATATTAATGCTCAAAATTACGCATTGAAATGTTTGAAATAGTTAACCGAATCATTCGTTATAAAATACTCCCTCCAACTACTTTTATAAAGAACACGTTGCAAAAAAAAATTAGTCCTTTTTAAAAGAAACACTCTTTTAATTTATTCTTTATTAAATAAACAATTCCATTGTTATCCTTATTAGTTATTATGAGTATCCTTGTGAATAGGAAGAGTCACATTGAAATTAAGAATAGTGGTGTATGTTAATAATTACAATAGACAAGAATAAATTAATGAACCAAGGTTAATTTGGAATTAAACATCAATTCTTGAAATTATTAATAGTAAAATAAATTTTTTTGGTATGTATGTTTTATTAAAAATGTTTCTTATAAAAAGGACCGAAAAAAGTATAATATTTGATTTGGAACATTGAATTTGTTAATTACAGAGTATGTGGTTAATTTAGGCAAATAATTATAAAATAACGTAATCATTTGTTTACTAGAAAAACAAAAATTCAATTCAATATTATAAGCATAGAACATTTTATCAGATGATATCGGTTACAATACACTCATTGATTTGTACAAAAAAAAAAATACATCCATTGATTATACATCTACTGTTAGTTTTTTTTATGCCAAGTGCTACATCCTTCTCTTCCAACCCTACATCCGTCATGACTCATGATTTCTGCAAGATACCATCATGTTGGCAAATACAAATCTATGTTTGCTTGGGACATTTGCTTCTACCAACTTATTTATTTTTGTCTCACATTAGACAATTTTATTTTTACTCTCATTAAATTTAATTGATCCCCTCCACTAAAAACTATTGAATATTTTGTCTACAAATTCTAATTTAATTGACAAAAATGTTACAGTTATTAGATTGCAACAACGTGATCAAAGTTCTGACTCCTCCACTTATGTAACTCTATAATTTGATATGTGAAAAATGGTACAAGATAAATTAATTGAACGATTATATATTTAGTCATTAGAAAAGAAAATTATATATTTGATACGTAAAAAAAATTATATATTTGATACTATTGAAAATAAAAAATGAAGTATACTATCTTAAAAGAAACTAGCGTGTATACCCGTGCAAGACATTGACTAAATTTTCATTGAATCAAAATAGTTTTATTTATATTTTATACTTCAAATTTTAAATTATTTTAAATTTGACGCAAATGCTTCAAAAGCAATTATGAGCAAATATCAATATCAAATAAGTTTTTGAGCAAAAATAGAGAATGAGATGGGGTCTTTTAAAGGGATACGAAGTATGAACATGACATTTTGATTTAATAATAGAATAAAATTTAGGTGCATTTCTGTAAATATAACAAACTATTATTTCTTCAAATTCAATTCATAATTTTCTCAAAGTTTGTTATAAATACAAAAGTAAACGTTTTGTTAAGACCCATACAAAAAGTACTTACAGAAATGCATCTAAGTTTTGTCAAACTGGTCAAACATCGGTTGAAACAATAGATCAATACTTCAGAATCACAAGAGAGATGTCACATTTCCACCAAAAATTCTAAGGAATTAGATTCACGAATCTTCTCTATTACAAAACCAACATTTTTTCGATTCACTGACCTGTACTCATTTTTTTTGAATAAAACACTCTTACACATATTACCCACAAAATACCATTAAAATTTAATTTAAATTATTAGTTTATTATTTTTAGAAGGAAAATTAAAATATTAATACTACTTTTACTTTATTATATTATATGATTAAGAATACTTAAAAAGTCTAAATGGGAAAAGAACCGATTATTGCATGTAAATAATGGACCACATATTTATTTACAGCATAAAGATTAGAGCACTATAATTAATTGTTGTGGTGGTCCATAATATTTTTCATGTCTTATCTTCAACCATCTACATCTTCAATATTCTAGTGTCTAACGCTTCATTATTTACAAATATTTGAGATAGGGATTGACATAATTCTCCAACTAATTGTACATCACATAATACTGTTCCAAATTTACAAGAGATTCACAAGGCTTTTTCTCCAATTGAGAATCAAAATCCAAATTCAGATAAACTACTACTAAATTTACATTTAATTTCGTACGATACTCTCAAATTATAAGTATAAACATCATACAAATATTAATTGGATATTACAATTTTGTTGTTTAACACTACTGTATATTTATCTAGAATTGATAAAAGATAAACGAACAACAAGTTACGCCGCTAAATTTTTGAAAATTTTATATAAAGTTTGTTAAAATAAGAATTACGAGCTTAATTAACAGTTTAATAGAGTCATATATTTTTTGTAGATATTCATAATGTCGATGATGTGTTTGAAAGCTTCATATAATGTTAAAGACTATTTTGTTGGTACTACTCATAACTCATGCAAATTTGTAAATTACAAATGAGTAAAATAAAACACTAGAAGGGTATATCTGTAAATTTCCTAATGAGTAAATCATGGGCTTAAGCATGTGAAAGAAAGAAGAAAGAAACAATGTGTCTAACCGTATAAGGAATACAATTATGCCTACTGTAAGCTATTCACATGCTTCAATACTTTGATGGTATATTCATTAGGGACCATGTGACAGTGTATTGTATTGAAGACCCCATGAGGTACCATTAATTGTGCTTTCCCTCTCAAGTCTTAAGAGTTAAGAGAAAGATAACTTTGGTTTCTTTCTTGCACTTTCCTACACTTTCTTTTTTTGGTTTGAATTAATCAATTTTTTTTAATTAAATTGCACTTTCCTACTCTTGAAATTAGCTAGTTAGACTTAACTTCTTAAAAATTAAAATTCAAAATATGATAAAGAAATTGGCAAAATAGGTTTTCTAACTATTTTACTTGGATAACACACATACCATGATAGAAAAGAAACACTATATAAGTAACTACTACTTCTATCCGGACATTTTTTCAATATAAGTTTATCACGATTTATGAGTTTTTATTGAATAGCGTTAATTTTAATAATAAATTTCAATAACATATTAAATAAATTTTTAATTTATGTAAAATTTTAAATATATATAACCTATGTGATATAAACTATTAATTAAAAAATAAATTTTATAAAATTCACATTCGTTATAATTTTATTTATGATTAATATACATAAAAGACGACATAAAATTCTTTTATGTTAGACTTGGCCTAAAGTGTATATTTCCCACCCAATTTTTTTCCTAGCTAAGTATATATAAATTATCTGTATATAAGCAGTTTTGAAACAATGTAGCCCATAATCAATCATAGGATGTTTTGTGGCTCTATAATTGGGCTTTGTAGACAAAAGCCCGTTGTTTTTTGGTATTAAAGAGGGCTGAAGCCCAAAAAGCCCGTTTAGTTTTACCAATATATAAGAATCCAAATTAACTGAAATTTGTATCTTATCAACACCATATGAATTTCATTCCCTTCACCTCTGCAATTTTACATTTGAATTGCAAAAACAAAATGCAATTTTACATTTGAATTTTAGAATCCGAACACATGCTTAGAATCTCACAATAAAATGCAATTTTAGAATTTTTAACATAACTGAATTTTAAAATCAAGATGCGAATTTTTTTACATTTTAATTAAATTTTTTGAATATTTACTTTGCATTATTTTGTTTTTACGAATGGGCATTTTGATCCAAAGGATTTGGTAGTCGAGGTGAAATTATTGAGTTGGAAGTGAAGTTTGGTCAGACTAAAGATACCTTCTTGTATGTTTTATGAGTGGAGTTGGGACCCGGAAGATTGTCTAACCCGTTGAGCTTGTGGTTTTGGTTGTAGTCTTTTGTTTTTTTGGCTTGAGGCTTTGTTGTGGAGTGGCTTAGGTGTTGTTGTTGTGGGCTGGTTTGGGATGTTGTTTCCCCTGGTGATGTTGTTCGTGAGGGTGTTTCTTGCGTCGCTTGTATGTCATATGCTACTCTTGTACGTCTTGTTATAGAGTTGATTAATAATATTTGTTATTTCAAAAAAAAAAAAATTGCATTATTTTGTTTAAGATTTAAAATCTACAAAAAAAATAAAACCAAACAACAAATTACTTTCATTCTATTTTATTGATAAACGTACATTGTGGTCCATACTAGAGAAGAAAAAGAAATTAAGAATTTAAACTATGCACTATACAATTAAGTAACAGTGCAAACTAGGTCAGTAAATATTTGCTAGTAAGAATGAAAGAGAGTGCAATTATGAACATCCAGAAGATGCAAATAATGATAGCAGCCATCTGAGAAATAATGCTCAGTTCTATAACATTTATTGCACAATTTGCACTTAATAGCTTCAACATGTTTAAGGTAAAGATGGTGTCTAAAATAGGTTGGTTTGTTGTAATAACAAATATTAATGTTAATTGATCTAAAATATGAACGATTAGAAATCTCATGACAATTGTTTCATGTTTTGCCGTGAATTCACCAGCTAATGACGATATCTTTGTTGTCGAATATATAATCATGAGTAACCATAGTATCATCGACTTCATTACTACCTGCCTAAACCTCTCTTTGTCGGATTTAGATTCTTCCATCACGGTCTTTTGATCTTCCATGTTTTTTTCACTATCACATGCATGTAAATTAACAATATATATATATATAAAATAGAATTGTGTGAGGATGAGTACCTTGGACTAATTGGATTGGAGGATTTAAATTCTTCCACCACAATCACTAGATCTTCCATGTTTTATCAAATTGTATTGCATAGAGATTAAAAAGTTGAAAAATGAATATTTGAGGAATGTAGTAGTAGTACCTTGACTTGGTCATGAGCCATTTTTTTTTTGCAAATGTAACTACGATTCCGTATTACTTTTTCTTTTGTTGAGAATTTCTTACTTCTTGTACTTTTTCTTTTGTTGAGAATTTCTTACTTCTTGTTAGATGAATAAATCTATAATGAATATATGCTCAAAAGATATAGTAGGTCTAATAGAAAGTTTTAAATAAGTCATAGGATTTTTTAGTTTATATATAGAACAATTATGAATGTAGAAATTATCAAAGAAATGAATGAAGTAATTTTTATAATAGTTTAGTGTAGCTCTTTAGTCTCTGAATTTAATTTACAATAGAATATTAAAATTTTGAGGTTTGATCCCTAATTTTTTTTTTATATATCTTTTGTTCTTTATTTTAGAATTTTTGATAAAAACTTTCATTATTCTTTATATTCTTTTTTGGAATACCGATGCTGATTAGAATAAGCGCTTGTTATATAAGTCAAATGATTTTTGAATAAAGTATAAGTTGTTTTCATAAGTTATATTGGACAACTTATTGAAATTAATTGAACAGTTTCTCACTTATAGCTTAAACTAAGCTATAAGTGGTTTTGGTAAGCTGTCTCAAACGGTTTCACACATGCTTTTGCTATTAGATAGTTTCAATTCTCTGTTTTCATCTTCATGACATGTAATTCCATTGTAATTGTAATTCCATTGTTTTAATCGGAAAATCACTTATTTGCTACATGTCTTTTGGCTTGGCAAGTGTGGTCAATGGTTCATAGTAATGGGTAAATACCAGTGCCGAAGAAGTAATAACATAAACAGGAGAGCACAATCAACAACACAAGAATATAACGTGGAAACTCTAAAACCGTAGAAAAAACCACGGCCGTTGTCAAAACCGACAACCAGAGAATAAATACTATGTGAAAATTGTTACAACACATAGCATAAGAGAGAATAACACTATGTAAAAATTGTTACAACACATAGACTACCCTCAACCATCTCGGCCCCAAGTAACCCCACACACCCTCCAAAGAAAATACCTAACTAAATCTCACTATACTCTAAAACCAGAGCATAAGAGAAAACAAAGTCAGGTATAAACTTAAAGTGTTTCTGACTGGTGCATTGAAACAAGGAACTTGAGGTCTCTTTATATAGTATTGAGCTCTCCCACTCTTCACTATTCTAAGCAATGTGGGACTTCTCTACTATAATTTTCTTCACCTCTTTTTTCCTTCATTACCAATGTGGGACTTACATTGCAATCAACCCCAACAATCTCAACCTTGATTGTAATGGTCTTCAATCTTCATTGTCTTCACCGACAATCAACCACAACAATCTCCACCTTGATTGTAGGAGTTTCATCTTCCGCTTCCATTGTCTATACTGACAATCATTGTCTTCACCGACAAACATAATTCTCAATGTCAAAACCGACGAATCAAATTATCATACTCCACCATAAAGAGTACACTACACTTGGAACTAAATCATCCCAAGAATTTTCTTCACTTGGAACTAAACCATCCCAAGAATTTTCTTCACTTGGAACTAGACCATCCCAAGAATTTTCTTCACTTGGAATTAAACCATTCCAAGAATTTCATGTCGAAACCTGCTGAAAGATTATGGTGCAACTCCCATGTTTGCTTTCAGGAAGTTCTTCAGCCATCAACACATTTCACCACACCTTGCATTAATTGCCAATCAATGCTCGTGTGTTGTTCTAAATCAGCTAGCAATAACATGTTCTTTTCCATGGTATAGCGGAAATACCATAAAAACATCACCATCTCCCAAAACAAGAGAAACATTGCTAACACTTACCTCATAGTCTTTTGCTCCACCTGGACAATTTCATGCCCAAAACGCCTTGTGTAACCCTGGTTGCATCAACTCCTCCATCCAGTTTCTTCATCACAGAATCACTGCATCATTACTCCTCTTCAGCACCTACTAGGATATCTCTCTTGATATCTCATCGAACCGGAAGCTCGAACCAGAAGTTCTTATACCACTGTTGGGTAAATACCAGTGCCGAAGAAGTAATAACATAAACAGAAGAGCGCAATCAACAACACAAGAATATAACGTGGAAACTCCAAAACCGGAGAAAAAACCACGGCCGTTGTCAAAACTGACAACCAGAGAATAAACACTATGTGAAAATTGTTACAACACATAGCATAACAGAGAATAACACTATGTGAAAATTGTTACAACACATAGACTACCCTCAACCATCTCGGCCCCCAGTACACCCACACACCCTCCAAAGAAAATACCTAACTAAATCTCACTATACTCTAAAACCAGAGCATAAGAGAAAACAAAGTCAGATATAAACTTAAAGTGTTTCTGACTGGTGCATTGAAACAAGAAACTTGAGGTCTCTTTATATAGTATGGAGCTCTCCCACTCTTCACTATTCTAAACAATGTGTGACTTCTCCACTATAATTTTCTTCACCTCTTTTTTCCTTCATTACCAATGTGGGACTTACATTGCAAACAACCCCAACACATAGGTGGTTCCGTTTGTGTACGGTATTATCATACTTCATTTCTTCTTTATTGGAGGACTTTCTCTATATTCATAGGAAATGCAAGAAGGGTCAATAAGGCATATTGATAGTTTGACACATGTGGTAATTTGAGTGCTATGGCAGTCTCGAAATGAATGAATTTTTGAATTGAAGGCTAGAAAGCCGAAGGAAATTTTTGAAAAGATACAAGTAGTCTCATGGAAATGACTTTTGTCAAAAAAAGACTCATGCGCCATGTTTATTTTATGAGTGGAGTGTTTATCTATTGAATTGTATCGTGCGTTAAAATAGGCGGCGAGGTTTTATTACTAGCATTTCAATTTTTTTTTCATTCTTTCGATTGGATAGTATACTTTTTGTACCTGTATTTCAAGAATGAGTTAAATACCTCTTATACTGATTTTATTTATTATATACAATTCTCTTTGACTGTTAAAAATAAATAAATAAATAAGCTAGATGTAGAGAAATAATAAAATGCTGAATGTAGAGAAATAACATTTTACAATTTCCATTGTTTCAATTGACCAACGTAACAAATGACATATATCTCATGAAAACTAATCTGGTGTCATTACTCATTATATATATATATATATATATATATATATATATAAACAACTTAATACTGAAAATTATTGCAAAGTACAAAACACAAGAAAATGCACCTTGGTGATCTTTCCATATAATAGATTGAAAATTGAAAATATATAACACAAATTAACTTGGAGAAGGGTACCCTTGTCTAAGATATGGTTTTCAGGGTGCTAGAAAATATATTAAATGAAGACTTCAAAATTGTGTTGCTAGGACCCTTCCTCTAAGAACTAAAAGGTTAAAAAAAATAACAAAAAATATTTCTCTCTATCGACAACATGGATTTCGTTGAGGTTCTACGGCCTCTCACACAAAGGATTTTTCTATCGACAACAAATAATATTGAAAATGTCATTAATAGTATACAATATTAATATTCATACTAACATGTATCTAATATCTAATATCTATATTTACTTCATAATTCATAACAAATAATAGTGATGCATACAAATTCATTGCAAAAATAATGCATTAAAAAAAATATAGTAAAGTAAAGTTAAGTATATTTCAGTAAAGTAAAGTTAAGTTAGTAAAGTAAAGTTAATATTTTTTTTTTTGACATGAAAGTTAATATTTTATAGTAAAGTAAAGTTAGTATTTTAGTAACTAAGTATTTTCTTTAGAAAAATATATACACTAAAAAAATTCATCTTAAAAAAACTAAAAAGAATATTAAGCTCAAATTTTTATTACAAATTTTACAATAACAAACTTATATTCATCACAAATTTTACAATGACATATGAATATATATATTCATCACAAATTTTTAAATAACATACATATTTCATAGAAAAAAAATACTAATCTTCCTATCATTCTTATAAACAACGAACAAACTTAAAGAAAATAAATTACTAACCTCTAACTGTAAGATCTCCAAAATACCAGCAAAAAAACTCCAAAAAACTGTGCAATATTAAAAACGTTAGTATCACAAAATATTATTAATTAAGCACTACAAAAGGAGAAATTTAATCATCTATATATAATGAGTTACATCACAATGAGTTTAATGGAGAAGGAGAAATTTCTTGTTGAAGAAGATGGAGTGATGGGTTTTAGAAAAAAAAAAAAAAGAAAGACAGAGGAAAGGAGTTCTGAATTTTGTTATAAATATTTGATAGGGGTTATGTCCCTCGCAAACCAAAAATTAGTTCACACACTCAAATGTTGGCAGACGGCGCGGGCATATTCTTTTCCGTGTCATAGCGGCAAGACTCCTCGCAAGCCCCTCGCAACACGCCTCAAAAGTTGTATGTGTCAGCCCGATAGATTGGTCATGCACACTTTCGGTTTGCGTGGAGTTATCCCACACAATGACTTTTGTCAAACGGACTTTTCTCTAACCACGTCCAATCACACGCGGATTGTGAAGAGAAATTTTTATTTTTATTTTCCCGCTTTCACTTTGGGAGGTGTTAACCCCTGTCAAAATGTAAAAGATAAAAAAAATTTCATTCCCTCTTTTGCAAGAGTTTACTCCTTGCAAATGATGAATATTATACACAGAAGCTATAATAATAACAATGTCAAAAAGCCTCGTGTAATAACAGTTTTTCTTGTAGTGAGTTATAAGAGTATTAATTAATTACTTGATTAAATTTCCTACATCACCTAATGTGAACTAATGTTTATATATGAGCTCTTCTCCAACTTTTTATCTTATGTTTTTGTTCTGCCTTCATATCAATCATTCATTCATTCTTTCTTTTATTCTCTCTCTTCTTCATTGTGATTTTTTTTTTGTTAATCAATCAACCAAGAATTGTAGTAGTTTTTTCATTTTCGACAAAATAGGTCTCATATCATATAAATAAATTATTATACGAGTTAGATTGATATATATAAAAAAGATAGTTTTTATACATAGGTATATATAAAAAAAAATAGTTTATTGAATAAATCAATAGCTAAAATTTCCATCACGAACAATTTTTTTTGAATAAAATCCTAACTCTCCATGCATATTAGTCAAAAGATAAACATTTTTTTTATAGTCAATAGTCAAAAAACTAATTACTCTCCAAGATTTGCGATATGTTAGTTAGTTAAGGTACATGCATCATCACTTTTTTATATATAAAAAAATATCATTTTCTCTGCCTTTGAATTTGAATAATGGAAGATATCGAGTGATTGCGATGGAAGAAAAATATAAGTCCTCTCATCTAATTCTAAGGTACTACATCCCTTTAATGTTTATTTATTTATTGATTTGTACTCTCATGCTATTCTTTTCTCACTTTTAATCTCTACCAATTTGATCTTAATTAATCTTATGCTATTGCCATATGCAGTGACAAAAGTATGGAAGATCATGTAATTGTGATGGAAGAATTCCAATCCTCCGATCCAGTTGTCTCAAGGTACTCTCAATTACCCCTTTATTTCACCCTCATACACATTGTTATAATTTTGTTGGCATTCTTACACCCGATGTATGTATTTTAAGAAATACGTACGAGTAAAATATCCGTGCGAATGGATAATTTATTTCAGATTTACATTTTTAATATCTTAAACAATATAACTTTAGCTTAATTAGATATTTGGTCTCATATATTTATTTTAGATTTTATGTTGGTCTTTTACGTTTTTAAACGTTTCATATTAGTTCTATACGTTTATTTTAAGTTTTAATTTGGTCATTTTCATCAATTTTGTCACATGTGGCAAATAGTTTGCATATGTGGATAAATACGTGGACACTTGGACACATGTCCAATTGAAACAGTGTTATTGATAAAATTGAGAGAAAATGATCATCTTATGCAAACGTTATAAACGTAAGGAATTAATATGAAATGTTTAAAACGTAAGGGACTAATTTAAAGCTTAAAATAAATGTATGAGTCCAAATATGTAATTGAAATATAGATTTTAAATTTAATGTATATATGTCTGTATGCTCCTCGTGAACATTCATACATTGTTATTATGATAGTGAAAAAGTAATTGATGATAAGGTGGCTATCATGGATGATAAGGTGGAAGTAAAGGAAGAATCTAAATTATCTGGTCCAATGAAGCTAAGGTATTCAATTCCTTTAATATACTTTGTAATTTAATGTTAGATTGAAAGTTTATATCGTATAAATTATCATGTTAAATTTTATGAAAATATAAAATCATCGTATAACTATAATCTAATCTAATATATATTATATTTATTTATTTATAGGTACAAGTTGAACACAAGAGATAAGAGTTTTGAGCAAATAGTGATGACAGCAATGAAATTAACCTTGCTACTAAGTATCTTCACATCAATGATTATATGGAAATTGTTCATGGAAAAATATGTCATTATCATCAAATTCTTACTCGTTACATTTGTTTTCATTTTTCAATGGGAACTATTGATAAATGTTAAAATACACCATCAACTTGATATTAACTACAACAACCACAAGAACAACATGGAAATCTTTTACATTCTACTGCTATCAGGTTTAACATCAACAATTGAAGTTAGTCTTGTTTCGTGTATGGGTGCAATCTTTACTTTTAACTCATGGTGCTTCACACTCTTGTGGTTTCTCTCTACTAGAGATCATGCAAAAGGAACGCTGGTATTGCGGTTCTTGGTAATGTGTGGTTTTGTTGTTTCCATATTTGCCGGTGTTAATTACCTAGTTATCATATATAGTAGATCACTTGAGTGCTCGGATTGAAGCCGATTTATAGTTAATATATACTAGTTGTTACTTTTTTATTTTTTATAATTAACATAAATTTATATATGTAAGATAATTACACTTGAATGAAAGACACGCAGACAACAAATTGCGCCGCTACATAATTATATATTCTTGTTGTTTCACAATAAATGTCATTTTTTAGTTTTTATATTGTTTCAAATTATGTCTGTGTACGATAAATTATAATTATTTATTACATTTCAACTAACTAATTTTTCACACTAACTATAGTTAATAAGTATAGTACAGTAGTAAACAAACTCGTTTTTTTTTATTAAAATTAATAAAACTAATCATTTTCTTAAAAAGTAAATTACAGGGGTAAAACAACTCCCTATATAAGACTTAAAAATTATGAAGAATCCTATCAATAAGGATATATTAGTTAGGTCTAAAATAATTTTTTCATTTATTTACTTGATTTCTCATTGCATTCATTAAGACTTTTATAACATTGGTATCCTAACAAACTAATTATGAATCATCAATTAAATTTATTTAGATTCATCAAAAAAGCATACTCACCATGATTTTTAAACTAGTTTGGCCTACTCTATCTTTTGCGTCTATATTCATTAGAATTCGGATAGACACCACATAATACTATGATGTGTGTGGGGCAATATAAAGAGCAACTAAAACTAAATTGTTGATGTTTCTGTGTTGACTGTATGTTTGTTAAAACAATGTTGCAGCAAGATGTTGGACCAGATGTTCCAACATGTGCGTACAATATCATAGTACATGTATTTTCGCGTGAGATCTTTTTGAAGATTTGATTTTAAGTATATATCACGCATTTTTATGTTCCTTGAGCGTCAAGAAGTGTGTTGTTCAAGAAGGTTCAGACACATGATTTAATGTGCATGATTTTATGTAAGGAAACCCTATATTTAATTATTTAGAAATATATTGCATAATTGTTTGAAAAATATGTTATTGGTCTGAAACTTATTTATCAAAAAAGCTCAAGAATCTCATGCTATTTAAAGGAAGATTCAGAACATGAGAATTGGCGAACTAAAGCCGTCATGTGCCTAATGATAAATCATCTTGATACTTGCATAAGGACTGTGTATTAAGTTGTAAACTCAAGTACTGTACTCTGAAGCTTTTAAGCAAGGAGTCTATTTAAATCACTTTAAGCATGTAGGTATGACTAGTGATGTTATATATTTGCATTGAAGTTTGTCTCCTATTTTGATTGTATTAAATGTAAGGCCGGAGCGAAGCTCAGTAAACAGAGTTGTTTATGCAAATCTTCAAACCGAGAGGAAGTGAGATGAGATATCACATCTAGGCAGTGGCGGAGCCAGCAACAAATATTTGAGTGGGCGACTAAAATATATTATAATAATTAAATTAAATATGAAAATTATATCGCACCAAAAAAAAATTATATAGCAAGTTTTTTTTTTTGACGTCTATATAGCAAGTTGATTATAATAAAATTAAATTATGAATTGATATTTCTACCCAAAAAAAATTGAATTGATATTTCTACCCAAAAAAAATTGAATTGATACTTGTACTAATTTCTCTTTTAATATAAACAGTCATGTTATCAGTTAAAATTTGGCTTAATTACGCATTTGGTCCTAAACGTTTATTTTAGGTTTTAATTTGGTCCTTTCCGTCAATTTTGTCTCATGTAACAGATGGTTGCACATTTGGACAGACATGTGGACACTTAAAAACTTGGACACGTGAACAAAACAAGTGGTAGTACTCGATCAATCAATTGATACAAATTTATCTCTACTAATTTTTTACATAATTCACTAATAATGGTCAAATTCTAAAAGAGTAATTTTTATTTATTTTATTCTAAAAGACTATTATTACTGCTACTATTAATACTACTAATATATTATTGGTATATATTAATATACTACTACTAGTAGTATTGAAAAGAAATTGAAAAAAGTGAGTGGGGTAGCAGCCCACTCTCGCCCAGGAGATCCTCCGCCACTGCATCTAGGAGTTTATAGATAGAAGTATAGCACGGTATTGGCGAAGACTTAAGTGTAATTAAACGATGAGTTTGCTGATAACTTAAGGATAACATTACACTAGTGGATTTCCTTATTGGATTGATATCCCAAATTAGATGATATTGGACTGAACTGGGTTAACAAATACTTTGTGTTGTTTAATTTCGCGTCATCTTTATTTTTACTTGTCTATTATATTGTATGTTGGTAAGGTGTTAGAACATCTCATAGAACATTTGTTGTCAGTGCGCCAAAAATTTCATAAATGATCACAATAATAATCAAAAACTATAAAACGAATGATAAAAAAACACACAATATTGTTTATGTTATGAATAATATTGGGTGAATGCCCATTAATGAGATTGTCTTCTTGTCTCCTATTTGTATCCTATAAATAGGACTCTCATTTCATTGTAATAGAGACATCTAAGAGAGTAATACAATCTTCTCTAATCTTTCTCTCTATCACTATTCTAGTTATTGTTTAGAATAGTTCATAACACGTTATCAGCACGCTCTAACTGAGGTACAAATTCTTCTTTAATTCTTTTTATGTAAAATAAATTTCGTTTTAATCTTTACTTGTTTATTTACAATAAAATTCATGATAATGCATCCTAGAAGGATTGCACAAGAGATTAGTTATATACATAATATAGTTCCCGAAGAACTAACAAATAAAAATCATAATTCTAATCTCTAAGAATTCCTGAAGAATTCATTATAGTTTCTGAAGAACTTAAAAACTCAATTTAGAATTCCTGAAGAATTCAACAATCTTAGTTCCCGAAGAACTTTAAATTTAATATATGAATTTTCAAATTTTCCAGATGTATCACAGTGAAAATTTAGATATATGAATGACGAAGATCTATAGGCTACGATCCAGAAGCGTCATGGTAAAAAAAAAAAATGAAATATGAATCCTGAAGATTCATAGCATGTGATGAACTTTTATAATATGTATTATTTTTGTTTCCTTTCGATTCCAGAAGGATCCAATACTCATGCATCCCTGAAGGATAGCACAAATGATTGTCACTATATAATATAGTTCTTAAAGAACTATAAAATTCAATATATTTTTTTATGAATTCCAGAAGAATTCAACAATTATCCCTGAAGGATAGTCTTATCAAATTTTTTTTTTAGAATTTTGCCAATTTATACTTTATTGAATTTATATTAAAATAATAATAGTAATTTATAATCATACACTATTGTTATAGTGCGTTAAACGTTACTGAATTATTTTGTTTGGTTACGTTACTTATTATATACCTATCTAATTAATATACCTATTCAATGTTATTATAATTCATGATCACGTTTTAATTTTTATTTATATATTAACTTGTTAATCATATTTAATTTTGAGGAATTCTGAAAAAATTCAATCATATCTTTGAAGGATTATTTAAATAGTGATTTTATATTTATGAAAATCACTTGTGATATAGTTCCTGAAGAACTATAAAAACAAAAATTCTTAATATTGAAGCATTCTTGATGAATTGCACAAAGAATATAATGAACCTATTCTGTCATTGTTTTGAAGAGTTATGACAAAGGTTTTGGAATACTAAAAATGTAATATCAAACATTCTTGAAGGATTGGAAAAGAGTAATTACTACTCTTGATCTTTATGAAGATCAATTGGGACATACATAGTTTTCTGAAGAACTAAAGGAGAAGGAAAATATGAACACAAAAGCATTCATAAAGTATTGCTCAAAGAATAAAGTTTTCTATCATTGTTTTGAAAACTTGAGACAAAGTTTGGAGAACTAAAAATGCAATATTAAAGCATCTTTGAATAATTAGTGATTTAGTTCGTGAAGAACTAATAACATAAAATACTCAAGCATCCTTGTAGGATTGCTACAAATGAATTTTGTTGCTCATTGCTTGTGAAGATTTGTGATTGAATTCATGAATAACTAAAAATATTTAGAGCATGATTGAAGTCTATAATGCTAAAATGCATATGCTCCAGAAGTAGCAAAATGGAGAAAATATATTGACATCAAATATCCTTCAAGGACTTGGACATTGAAATTTACTTTAGTCAATAATAATATAGATTTGTGGTTGAGTTCTCGAAGAACTATAAATTTAGTATGATTGAAGTTTATAAGATCTATTTGATCTTAGTATATTTTGAACCAAATAAAGTTAAGATAAAACTTACTTATGTCTCTTGATTATGCTCCTGAAGTAGCAAAATTGAAGAAAAGAATTCGAATACTTTTAAGGAATAAGTCACATATGTGATTGAACAAGGGATATATACTGTATACTGGCTAATTCTATACTCTGATGAGATGAACAATCATCTCATCAGAGTTTGAGAAAATGACGATTCAGTAGGTGGTCCTGAAGTACCACATCAAACACTATAATATTATCATAACTCTTGAAGAGCTTATGAAATCTGTCGAGTACAGAAAAATTTGAAATGAAATATATCCGATGATCAAAATTTGTTTGAAATTACAAATTTAGTACTTCAACGAGGTTTTGTGCATGAAGAAAATTATATATATCAAAGTGGTATATTATCTTTGTCAATATCAATAAACTTGAAGATATTGGAACAAAGTCGAGCATATAATTTATATCTTAAAGATACGACAATATCATCCAAATAAGTGGAAGTTTTAGCACTACATCAAAAAAGTTGAAAATACGATTTTATTGAGGTTTGCGATTCTACACATACAAGAAATTTGAAGAAGATAATATTGCATCAGCTGATTCAGGGAAGAGTATATAAAAGGAGATAAATCAAATCTTTCTACAAAGTCTTCATCAAGTAAAGCTTTTGATCAACTATATAGAAGATTAATTGGTCTTATTCGTCTCAGATATAATTGTCTTCATGAGGGGGAGATATAATTGTGTTCTGCACTCTTTTTCCCTTAACCATGGTTTTATCCCATTGGGTTTTCCTGGTAAGGTTTTTAACGAGGCAGATTTATACACATAGGATGTTGTACTCTTTTTCCTTCACTAGAATCTTTTTCCCATTGGGTTTTATTTTAGTAAGGTTTTAACGAGGCATATCCTTAATGGACATTCAAGGGGGAGTGTTATGAATAATATTGGGTGAATGCCCATTAATGAGATTGTCTTCTTGTCTCCTATTTGTATCCTATAAATAGGACTCTCATTTCATTGTAATAGAGACATCTAAGAGAGTAATACAATCTTCTCTAATCTTTCTCTCTATCACTATTCTAGTTATTGTTTAGAATAGTTCATAACAGTTTACTCATTTTGCTCCAACAATAATGGCCTATGTATCGGAAGGAAACAACCCCTTCATTTCACTAAATCAATGAGTATCAAAACTAAATGATTCGCGTAAGGTTAATCTAATTCTACAAACAGGTCATGCATATCTTAAAGAATTACAAGAATTAGCTTTTAATCGGACAAACAAAGTCATTTATGTATTTGAAGTATGGAAGTTCTATACAAGAAATTATGTGTTCCCTATATGTATCTAAACTTAATTTGCCTTACAAAAAATAGGCACACCTCATCAATAGGAAATAATGGAACCATGAGACAATATCTAAGAATAATACGATACTAAACTCGTGACTAATGTTAGCCTTTCCCATCAATAGGGATAACTATTCGAAAATCCTGAGCATGCAAAAAAAGCTTTTGTTTTAGTGTAGGTTTCATGTCCAAGTTGACTTCTATGTTCTGAATAATTTTACTAAAAATAACATTCACCAAAATATGCTAGGCTTTAGGGGAACAATGTCCTTGCTAGTGAATCTACTAAAGTCAAAAGTCAGAATTGAAACATGAAGTTCATTTAAAGCATTGTCAAAATCAGAGTCTATACTGTTGTGAAAAACATAAGAAAAGTGTCAAGTGTGAGTAGTATGGGGAAGAAGTCCCACATTGGAAAAATGTGTGGAGAGTTGAGCATTTATAAGTGAGAGGACCCATAAACCCAATGCCTTAAGGTTTTGGGTAAGAGTGTGGTGTCCAACTCACTTGTACATTGCTCATGGTCATCATGTGGATGAACCCCCAAGGATGCCCCCTAATGTTCTAACAGTGGTATCATGAGCCTCGGTTCAAGAGAAAGGGACCGGCGAAGTAATGACCCCGTTGACCATGTGAAATGCGTAACGGCAGTATGAGTTGACCATGTGAAATGGATCAACGGAGACTCACACTTGAGGGGGAGTGTTGTGAAAAACACAAGAAAAGTGTCAAGTGTGAGTAGTATGAGGAAGAAGTCCCACATTGGAAAAATGTGTGGAGAGTTGAGCATTTATAAGTGAGAGGACCCATAAACCCAATGCCTTAAGGTTTTGGGTAAGAGTATGGTGTCCAACTCACTTGTACATTGCTCATGGTCAACATGTGGATGATCCCCCAAAGATGCCCCCTAATGTTCTAACATATACCACATACCTATTGTCTCTCAACATATTTTATTGCAAACCCAATTAAGACTAGGTTTTAGAATCCATAAAAGCATAGGATGCAGCCTCTACTCCTGAGTGTAAATTAAAACCTCCAATCTTAATTGGTAAAGAAGCCTACCTATATTGAAAGTCTCCAAAAAAAATCTCCACCAACCACAATGTTTTGAGTCGCATTTTGCAACTTTATCAAAGAAAATATGTCGCCTCTTCATGTGAATTCGTTGACACGTCCTTAGGCAAAAAAGTACAAAAAGTTTACTCTTCATATCCCTTAACTGTGGTAGAATATGCATTAAAGATCCCTGTCTTATGAATATTCAAATCAAGACCTATTCTTGTTTTTATATCCCAAATGATATTAAATGCTTTAACAATTTTTCTTAAATCCCCTTTAATATTTACATCATCAAGATATAAAAAATAAATAATAAACTTAAAATTGTCTTTGAAGCAAAACGTCCATGATCGACCATGTAGACGGACTCACGTAATTTTTTGACTATTTATAAAATAAATACAAAATTAAAATTTTTATAATATGACTAAAAAAATTATATTTGATCACATTATCATATAAGAATAATCCTTATCTCTTATCTAAGAATAAGAGCACAAGAGTGAAAAGAGTGGTCAAACCATAAATTTTTAATGATTCATTCATCTAACAAGAAGTAAGAAATTCTCAACAAAAGAAAAAGTAATACGGAATTGTAGTTACATCTGAAGAAAAAAAACGGGCCCATGACCAAGTCCAAATAACATAAAATAATTATTATTTTTGTATTGTATGTTTTTTCTTTTTATAGAGAATTAATTAGCAAATCATCATAATTCTTCAAAGTTTGGAATCAATTATCATACATGTTAGTTACGTACCGCAGATAAATTTTGAAATCTCTCTATACATAGTGCTGCATAAGAATGGAAGAATCTAAGTCATATGATCCAACTAATTCAAGGTACTGCATTCCTCTTTATAATATCGTTTTTCAAACCTTTCAATCTCTATGCCATACAATATAATTTGATAAAATTAAACATGGAAGATAAAGTGATTGTGATGAACGAATTTAAATCCTCCAATCCAATTAGTCAAAGGTACATATCGTAAGCACTTCTCAGATTAGGTGTTTCTCAATCATGAGTGTCTGACACGACAACTTTGATGATTATATTAAATCATATTATTGTTTTAAATTGTATCGATGTCGTTGTATCAATATTTGTGTCATCTCTAAAGCTATTTTAATATGTTATTGAGGTATATTAAATTTAATATTTTGTGTGTTTTTTTAAATAGTACATATATTGACACTGAGATTCTTGATTTCATATTTGTCTATAAAATTATATAAAAAGAAATTTTCAGTTTTAGCCTTTAATCATAACATTTTTAAACAAATAGAATTGATTTTTTAGTCAAAAGATAGTGAGAGTACACTTACTAAGTTACTCCCGCATGTTTTTAGATAAGAGTAAGTTAACAGTCACATGCATGGCTTATATATTTCTCGACAAACATATATAAATATATTGTTAATTAATATTACATGCATGTGACAGTGAAAAAAGCATGGAAGATAAAGTGATCGCAATGGAAGAATCTAAATCCGACAAAGAGAGGTTTCGGCAAGTAGCAATGAACTCGATGATACTATGCTTACTGCTGATTATCTTTTCGGCAACAAAGATATCGACATTTGGTGGTAAATTCATGGCAAAACATGAAACAATCATGATGATCTTTCTCATAGTTCTTGTTTTACCTTTTCAAATATTAATACTTGTTATAACAATAAACCACCCTATTAACGACAACATCTTTGCAATCTTGAACATATTGAAGCTCTTAAGTGCAATATCAATTATAGAAGTTAGCATTGTTTCTCAGATGGCTGCTATCATCATTTGCATCTTATGGATTTTCATAATTGCATTCATTGTCCTTGTTATAATTAAAAATATATACAGACTCGATCAAACGATGAAAGCCAGAAGGTGAAAGCAAAATATATATATATATATATATATATATATATATATATATATGGGTTTTGCTATAACACACCCATGAAGGTGTTGTTGTTAGAGCCCTAGAGGCCAATACTTTTAAGTACTTGTACTTGAATTATTTATTAATAATATAATGTTTTATTTATTAATAATATAAGGCACTTCTTTATTATGTTTGTAAGAGTCCAAAATAATAAAGTCCCTAGAATAAATAGTCCGTTTAATATTAAGTGTGACTTAATCATGAGATTAAATTAAACATAAGGACTTTATTCTTAAAGTATCCGTAGTCGAGCTTTAAGGTGAAGTGGGATAACCTTAATGCATAAAGACTATTATGAAGATAGACTGATGATCGCATCTCATGGATCATAGGATAAGGAGTTATCAAGTCTTGACATAGATATAAATATTAGGAGTAATATTTATATTGGATTGACCCTCTATGAGAGTACTACATGCAAAGTTATGCAAAGTGTCATAAGTTACTCTCATGGTGATAATAGTGTAAACCGCCCTTAGACCTGAAACCACTTTGTACCCTAGATGTGGAGTTAAGTACTTTGTTTCTGATCTAACGTTGTCCGTAACTGGATAATTATAAAGGCAGTTAATGGGTACTTCACAAAGCATGCTGAGGGGCAGTAGTGTCCTAGATGGAATTTGCCAATCCTGCATAACAGGATAAATGTCTCGGTACCAATATTGAACTAGACAAGGATGACACTAAGTATGCCTTGTGTTCAATATAGACATAGGGGTAAAGGGGTAATTATACACGCATATTATCACTTAGGTTATGTTTTGATCACATGTCAATTTCTCATAACTTGGGTAGCAATGATGTGTTGCTAGATACCACTCATTGTTTATTATATTAAATAGGAGATTTAATATAATTGCCAACGTTATGGAAACCTACAGGGTCACACACATAAGGACAGTGGAATGTGAGAATTGAGAACACCGTAAGGTACGGTACACTTTAGAGAAATAAATATAATGTGATAAGGTATCACAAAATTAACGATAAGAGATACGCCATAAGATATGGTGGGCGCACGTGCACATGAGTGGAAGACTCATGGGCCGCGCGCCTTAGGAGTTATTTTATTGGGTATATTTTGTTTGTTTAATTCAAACAAAATCTTATTGTTTATTTTATTTGTTTTTATTGTAAATTTGTTTTTGTTGGACAAAAACAAATATTGATCTTGTAGAACAAGAATAGTAAACTCTATAAATAGAGGTCTTGTACAAGAGTAAAAACACACAAGAGAAATCATAAGAATTTTAGGGTTACTTGAATCCTAAAATTATTTCTCTATTTCTCTCTCTCACACAAAGTCTCTCATTCACAAGCTAGCACTTGGAGTGAAAGAAAGCTGTTCGTGTGGACTGGTTAGAGACGTTGAGGTTCTACCTTCAACGTTCGTGATCATCTCGTCCGTAATTCAAGGGTTCTACGCTTCAAGAGGTAAAACCCTAAACGCATGATCATGCCCCTTCGTAAGGATCTCTTAAGGAAAATTTTGAAATTCCGCTGCTTTACTGTTACAATTTTCCTTCAGAAGGTGTGCATTAGCATCATTCACCTTGCTTAATTCTACACTAAAAAAAGTTCTCTCTCTTCAATTTGGAATTTTTTATTATTTTTATAAAATAACAAACACACCCATGATGTGCATTATCATCATTCACCCTCTTTATAAAATAATAAAAAATTTCAAATTGAAAAGATAGAAATATTTTTAGTGTAGAATTAAACAAGGTGAATGATGCTAATGCACACCTTCATGGGTGTGTTATAGCAAAACTCTATATATATATATATATATATATATATATATATATATATATACACACACACGGACCTAGCTAGTTTGCATTATTAAATTTTTTTGGTGGTGTTACAAAGTAACATAAAAAAACAAAAGAAAAACAAGTACAATGCGATTAAGTTCCAAACTTATTGCTCAATATGAGTGACTCCAACTCTAACGGGGGATAAAACCAATCGGCAGAATATTTTGAATCCAAACCTTCCTTTATCATAAAATCTGAACATATGTTTTGTTTCCTAAAAACATGCACTAATGTAGTTTGCACTATTAACTAATTGCATAGTGCATAGTTTAAGTTTTTTATTTCTTTTTCTTCTCTGGTATTGACCATAATGTACGTTTACATATATCAATAAAATAGACTGAAAGTAATTTCTTATTTGGTTTTATTTTTTTTTTTAGATTTTAATATCTTAAACAAAATAATGCAAAGTAAATATTTAAAATATTAATATCAATGTTTATATTTTAAGTTGTATATACGGTCAATTTTTTTTTTTTATATTAGTTATATGTAATGTATGTCATGCGTGCTTGACGAACATTTGGAAGGTGCACCAATATATGTCGCAAGTAGTAAAAATATTGATCCACGAGGATTGTTGTAATTCAAAGCAACACAATTAGACTAAATTTAGGAAAGAACATATGAAAGTACATGACAATTGAGGGTTTTCATTTAAGGAACAAATTGGTAAAAATAAGAGTTTTATCAATATTAAAAAAGCGGTTGGATTCTTTCGATGCTTTAGGTTGTTATATAAATTGGTAATGATTAGATTTCAATCGATATACTTCAATTATGATAAGGACAATTACAAGTGATTATGTTCAATCTCTTGAGACAAAATCCTCTTAATTGAATACAAATTCCTAATCTCTTAGGTAAATTTATATTCAATTAAGGTTTTCAAACAGTAATTTATACAATCCCAATTAGTAAATCAAAATTTCTAAAGTATCTACTAATTGAATCACTATTCTAGATCTATCACCAAAACTTATTCTTATAGTAAATTGGTGATTGAATTCATTTCATAAATGATCAAGTCACAAAAAGCATTAAGAGCAACATATAGTGAAATTAACATAAATTCATATATCCATTAGAAATCAATACTCATTACATAGCTCAATTCATACTACAACCTAATTTGTCTAAGAACCCAACCTAATAAAGATCTAGCTAAACATCATCTTCATACTTACAAAAATCATGTTGAAATTAATCTTCATAGATCCTTGATTGAGAGGAAGAGAGCTTCACTTGAAGAGAATCACCTCAAAGCACCACACAAAGTCTTCAATATTCACTTCAAACTCCAAATTCACCAACCCCTCTCAAAGAAATGAAATTCTCTATTTATAGGCCCAAGATCAGTGTGCCACACTCCACAAACACACACAATATTGCGTGCCACACTCACTTGCTGAGTGCCACACTCTAAAAGCTGAGTGCCACTCTTGCTGGCAGAAACAAATACCCTGAATTGACAATTTAATGTGTGGCACACTCTAAACAATGAGTGCCACGCCCCAGCAAGCAGTATTCCAGTGTGCCACACTCCAAAAGCTGAGTGCCACACTCACTAGCAGAACCAAATACAAGGAATTGGGAAATTAATGCGTGACACACTCCAAACAATGAGTGGCACACTAAAAATAGCTCAACAAACTAGTATTTTCTTCATCTTTTCTTGTAGTTCAAGTAAACTCTCTTCCTATTGAAATTCTTCATGATAATAGTCTAAAAATATATTAAAATACCTAAATTTGACTTGAATAATGCTCAATAACATAGAATGACATGAAGTCATCACAACCCCAAACTTACCTTGTTGCTTGTCCTCAAGGAACACATTTATCAAATGAACAATTACAAAGTTTGATAACTTTTTAAATCACTTCAATACACAATTCACTTAATCATTTCATCAAACATTTCAATTGATCAAACCATTCATGCAACTTCTACTCACCATGATTTCATTCACGCAAGTATAAGGACACATTCACAAAATTCAATAACTAATGATCACTTCACACGCTCACATTCACTCAATTTATATAGTAATTTAATCACTCAATCAACACAATCTAAACTCCTCTACCATAGGCTTGCAAGCACTCTAATGATAAATCAAATAGCATATGAAACACACACTTTAGAGGACTTTCAAGGTTGTAATGGGGCTTAGGGTAAGGTGGATATTTTTGGGAAAGTGAGTTAAAAACTTGGAGTTAAGGACAACTTTTTCTCAAAATTTTCAACACAAAACTTCCTTTTTTTTTTTCAACGAGATACTAGAGCAACTTACTTACGCACAAATATCAACCAATGATACCAATCACAAACTATTCTTCTTTTTTTTTTCTTCAATTTTTTCTTTCTTTCTTTTTCACATTCTTTTCAAACATTGAACCTCTTTTTCAATCATCATTTTTTTTTCTTTTTCCAACATATTTCACAAAAAATTTATTTATTTATTTATTTTTCATTTCAACTTCCAACATTTTTTTTTCTTTTTCAAAACAACAATGTGGTTGCTCTAGTATATCCACCCCAAACTTAATTTGTTGCTAGTTCCAAAAGCAACCACAAACTTAATCATTAGCCATAAGCACAAACAAAAACAATCAACTTAACTCCAAGAAAACTATTTTTTAACAAAAACAAGAGTTAAGAGACAATAAACCAATAAAATTCGTTTTTAAGGCTCAAAAGTGGGTTAGCAAAGGATATATCATGCAAGGATGGCTACAAAGGCTCAAGGTACCAACAAATTGCCTCGTGTGCTAATCAACGCTACTCAATAAACCAAGAGAATCCAAGCAAGTTCTAGAGAATGAGAATAGAAGTGGACTCACATATATGAAGCAAAGAGAGTGTTTGGGCTCAAAGTCCTCACGGTTAAACGGTCGGATCATTAAGCCATCAATTTTTGTGAATGTCCTCTAGCTTGTGCTTCAATCAATACATTGCAAGAATCTGTTGCACTACAAGTATCACAAATCCATGCTCAAATAAAGAACAAGCAAATCATATAGCAAAGTAATCAAAAATGATATCAAAATTTTGGAATTTTCCAAAAAGATAAAAATATTCCTAAACAACAATTAACCAAGCAAGTCTAAGATTATGCAACATTCAAGATCAATCAACTTATTCCAACAAGAGGGATAGAAATACCAAACCCATGGGTTGCCTCCTATGAAGCGCTTCTTTACGGTTATTAGCTTGACACTCCTCCGCCATTGTTAGGGAGGATACTTCAATTGTCTCCCTGAAGTTCCTCTCAAGGTCTTGCACTTCTTCAATCACAATTGAAACATTACCACCAAGGTCCCCATGGCCACACCCCTTTGGTTCAACAATTCCACTCTCCTCCATATTTCCAAGAGTTAATGTTATTTCTCTCCCACTATTGGAAGACTCCACCTCAATATGAGATTCCACCAAAGTAATTCCACCATGTACTCCACCTAGTAATTGGCAAGACCTCTCCAATTCCTATGAAACTTCCAACCCGAAATATTCTAACTCTCCACCGTCATGAGAATCACCAGAGTTCAAATACTCACTCTCCTCCGATTTCCAACTATACACCAAAAGTGCTTCCGCATTCTCATAACTTTCTTCCACAACATGCACATAATTATTATTGCCCTTTAATTCCGGACAATCCTTCCTGAAGTGACCTTTCCTATTACAATGATGACAATTCCACTTAATGCTTCCTTTTGACCTTGCCTTCCTACCTCTATCTCCACCAGAAACATTTAACGCATCCTCACCGTTTTCCACCTTCAAGTCTTTAGACTTAGTTAGTTCTTTCGTCCTCAAGGCCGATTGAACTTCCTCCATGGTAACAGCACTTTCTCTACCATAGAGCATGGTATCCTTGAAACTTTCATAGGATTTAGGTAATGCACACAATAAGTGCAAGACTTGATCTCCATCTTCTATTTTCACATCAAGATTTGCCAAATCATCAATAATTTTATTGAATTCTGCCAGTTGCTCCGTTATGGATTTCGACTCCACTATTCGATAAAAGTAGAGCTTTTGTTTCAGAAACTGTTTATGTGCCGTCGACTTGGTCATGTACAATGAATCAAGTTTGACCCACATAGACGCTGCATTGGTCTCCTTAGCTACTTCTCTCAGCACGTTGTCTCCAAGACACAAGACAATAGCACTAACCACTTTCTTATTCAACTCAGATTTCTCATCAGCTGAAAGCTTTGCCGGTATTTGTGCTTCTCCCTTCAAGGCTTCATCACAATTGTTATGGACTAAGACCGCCTTCATCTTTACCTTCCACAACCCGAAGTCGTTTTTTCTGGTAAACTTCTCAACATCAAACTTCGAACCCATGATACCTAATTCACGATTTGATCCTTGCCCCACGGTGGGCGCCAATTGTTGTGAATTCCTTTAGAATAAAGTCACACCAATAAAATTCTGATGTGTGGAGCAAAGTGATTAAGCAACGACGTATCAAAGAATATAGAGACAATGAATATTAATCCAACAATATGAAGCAAGAGAAAAATAGAGAAAGCAGTAATAGACACAATAGTTTGTTTATCCAGTTCAGTTAAATTCCGACCTAATCTGGGGGAGAGAGCAGCCCCTCCGTTCCACTATTTCCAAAGTATCACCGTTACAATGAAACTCCCAATAAGGGTTACAAGAATTAGTCGTCAACCTAATCCTACCATAATCCCAAGTTTCTTCCCGTGACCTAGAAACTTACTATAGTGTTTCCAAGATGAAGAATAAACAATTTAGAGAGTAATTGTTTCTTTCCCTACTCCTCTTATTTTTTACCTTGTTCCTAAACCTCTATATTTATAGGATAAAATATAAAATAAAATAGGAACAAATCTCATATAAAAACTGGAACAAATATGGCAAAAAAAGCCCAAAAAACAACAAAATAAAAAATCTGGTCGCGCGCACGTTGCACGTCCCTTCCAGCACGTTATGCGTGCCTGGCAGAAACTTTTTCTGCTGGTGAGCACTTTGTGCGTGCCTGGAAGCACGTCAGGCGTACTTGGCAGAATATATTTTTTCTTCCCTTTTCCATTCCAGTGAGATTTCAAGACAATTCTAACAAGTACCTTGGACTAATTGGATTGGAGGATTTAAATTCTTCCACCACAATCACTAGATCTTCCATGTTTTATCAAATTGTATTGCATAGAGATTAAAAAGTTGAAAAATGAATATTTGAGGAATGTAGTAGTAGTACCTTGACTTGGTCATGAACCCTTTTTTTTTTTGCAAATGTAACTACAATTCCGTATTACTTTTTTTTTTGTAGAGAATTTCTTACTTCTTGTTAGATGAATGAATCATTAAAATTTTGTGGTTTGATTTTTTATTTTTATATATTTTGTTCTTTATTTGATAATTTTTTATAAAAACTAAAGTTTATCTAAATTATTTGATTATTCATGGAAAGTAAATATAGAAAAAGGTGATGTATGTGAGATAAATCATTGGTATTCATTTTAAATAGTTTTTTGAGAGAATAATTGGTGTGCAGTGGGTGATTTGAATTCTGTTTTTCATGTATCTTAGAAGTTGGGGACATTTGGAACTAATAAGAGTGGCAAAAATTTAGAAATTTGAGGGTTCAATTGGTTGACATAGCTTAATCGGACATCGTTTTACGTGGTACCTAATGGTTGTGCCACGAGACGAGTCACCTAGATCAATTATTCTGGGGATGATTTACCCCAATAAAAAATATATGCTTATTTGATTTTATATATTTATATTTATATTTATACATTTAGATAATTCATTTTATATATAATGCATTAAAAAAATAAGACAATCAGTTAATAAATAATAGGATAAAAATGAACCACATTAAAAGGGATAGACAACACCGTGTAGCTTTTTTTTTGAGATTGGAAATGAAATTTTCAATTGCGGAGATATGTGGTTTATGTGGTTTGTGATGAAAGAAATATTAATAGTCATGTGTGGAGAAGTATTTGGAACGTAACGAGTGAAACATTTTGTTTGGTTGATGAAACATGACCGCTCATTATAACAAGATGTGGTGGTGTTATATGGTAGTGATGGTGAATAGCTCGGGAGTTTTTCAAAGCATATAGGGTATGGTACAACTTATATAGCTGAGGTTTGAAGAATATATGTCTATTTGGTTTGACTTTGTTTTAGTTTTATTTTTCTTAAGTCATTTTTTTTGAAGAAGTTAAATTAATCCACTTAATTTGTCATTAGAGAGAATCAAACTTGAGATTTTAAGGAAGAGTATACTCCGAAGTCCCAAGTCAATATCAGCATATATGTTAACTTATTAGAGTATGACAATAATATCATGTTTTAGAGTTAACAAGAGTTGTAATTTTGAAAAGAAATATTATATCATTCTTCTAGTGATTATTGAAAGTAAATAGTATTTCGTACTATCCGGATGTTAAGGAATGTTACTGAATGTCTACCTTGATTATATTAATAATATTAATGCGAATAATTTATTACCGGCTTAGTATTGAATTTATAAGGTCACACACACACAAATAAATGTTCTAATTTTTGCTAAAGATTTAGTCTATTATTTGATAATTAAATTAGAGAATTTAAATAATCAAATTTAAATTATTTTCTAAGTAATATATATAAATTGAGCAAAGATTCAATATACATATTATATGGAATTTTGAATGGTTTCAAAATGAAAAACAAAAATGTGATGTATATATGAATATGAGTAATCTAGTTAATTGGTATGAATGAGACGGTGATGGAAATTCAATGTAATATTGGAGAAAACTATGTTAAGAAGATAGTTAACTTCTATGTCATAGAAGGATACTATAAATAAGTGTCAAGCAATTTCTTTAAAGATAAAATAAAAGTAAATATGATTATGTGATTTGAATCAATAACACTAATTTTATTTTTCTCATGATTTTGGTTATATTATTTAAAGGTTGATATTTTAATTAGTCTTGGTATGAATATTTGTAATTTCTTCACATTATTAAAGAAAATATTATGATTCAAGAACTGATTGTCAGATACACGTTTATAACATTATTTAGTTTAATATAATTTAAGCGTAAAATAGATCCAATTTTATTCTAATACACGTTTTACGAACACCGTTTTTACTTCACATGATTGTACTAGATTGTTGAATACCTAGTTAGTTAGTTGGTTATGAAACTAACCAGTTTGTTAAGTAGTATAGAAAAATTGATTATTTGGTAAATAAGTAATGTGTGTATTGTGTATAAATAGACATATAAAGGTTACTTAAATTTTCATATTACCAAATATATCTCTATCATCTTTTCTAATCTCTCATCTCTCATCATTCCTTATTCCTCACTCTCTAAGTATTTCACACTTTTGTGCTTGTGTCCATTGTGGCCCATCTCAAAATCTTGTTTGTTTGTCTAAATTTCAAAAGATCAACGTATAAAAATAAGGGTTTTTTTGTAAGTTTGAATTTTATTAATTTAGACAAATCATAAAATTTTGAGACTTGTTCTTATTATAACTACGGTCAACAAAGTAAGTACTTCATTGAAATAAAGATTAGTCTCATTATTGATTCAAATCATTAGTGTTTGTGAGCATACACTTTAGTGTTGATGAAGTCTAAAATTTAATTTTGGTGATTACCCTAAAAGGCTAAAACAATTATTTGATACATATACTATATCCAAATATCAACATTCCTAATTAAAATACCAAACTTAGTGAATTAATTTATGAAAAAAATTGTATATAGTCAAAAGACTTTGTCAGATGACCGATTATCCCAAAAGCTTAAGGTGTTAGGAAAGGCCACTTCAATGGTTTTATATTATTTCTAACACGCCCCCTCACGCAAGAGCCCATTGGGCTTGAAGCGTGGATAATGCATAGGCTCACCTACCATATGCTTAATAATTCCACTTTTAATTAGAAAGTGAGAGGAGCGGGAATCGAACTCTAGACCACTTAGTCATAGAGGCTCTGATACCATGTCAGATGACCGATTATCCCAAAAGCTTAAGGTGTTAGGAAAGGCCACTTCAATGGTTTTATATTATTTCTAACAGACTTGGTTATGGACCACAAACCAGCTAATTAAAAAATTTAAAAAATTGTGAAAATAAGTTTCATATAAATGATCATTTCTGTACTCACAGAAATTTTATGGAAATTTTGTTCCTTTAATTTATGTATAAATGACAGTAATGCAAGCTGTCAAAGCAGTATATTGTTACACTACATGCAAAATGAGTTGTGATCAGAAAGATCATCCTTAAGGCACGTGATTCTGTCCTTAACAACTTTGCTTTAGATGGCAACTTGAAAATGATACTCAAAGTTTTTTCATATAAGTATACATGGTGAAAAAGACGGTACACAGTATATGTATGTATTTATGAAATACACCCATGCGAGTCTTGCGGGATGCCTATCTCTTATATAAATTTAGGCAGCAATGTTTGAATTTTTTTTTTACTGAATTCACAGTATATGGACTAGATCATCTTAGTGTGATTATAATTTGTCAATATATGCTTATTTTTTAATAATTCCACTTCACATAAATGGTGGAGAAAATGTAACGTAAATGGTGGAGTTAACATGATGATAGAATAGGAAATATAGCTCTTCAACAATTTACTATTTTAGTTGGAGAAATTTATGCTAAAATAACACTTGAAATTAAAAGAAATATATTTTTTAATTTTTCATAGATTCCTTCAAAAGGAAGAAACCAACAGACCTAATTGCATAATTGTATTATCTCTAATCTTAAATATAAGAAAAAGTTTATTTTTTAATTCGTTGAAAATTTAATGTATTGATCTACAATATAAACTAAATACATCAGATTTTCAATAAATCTAAAAATTAAAAATTTTCTTTTATTTTTAAGATCGAAACAAATAAATTACCGTATGTTTGCGTAGTTATTAATCAATTAACAGTGAACCTATTTTTGGATATTAATTCAAAATATACAACGAAGATGATATAGATAATACTAATATAATAGAATGCATTAATTAAAAACAAACAACATGGTGAGCGAGTACTAATATATATTACTACATTTCACTAAAAAACACTCTATCAAAATAAATAAAAATTTAACCAACATATTGAGTTACCATGATTGCCAACTTTCCATCAAAATAAATTGAGACCCACTCACAGAATCACCAACTCAGTATTCACTATTCAAAAACGATTTTGAACATATCTGATTACTCCTCTTCTTACTTTATACTTAGATTTCAAAACTCCATCACCATGTCTACAAAGTCACTTGAATCTTTGTTACAGTTAATTGAAGGAACCTTGCAGCACTTAACAGTGCTTGGAGCATATTACACCCTCGAAAATGAGAAGCATGCCCAGAAATTCTTATCAGACTTTGGAGCAATACCATTAATGAGAGGCACACTCATGATTTTTGAATTTTATTTTATGATTCTGTTTGCTGCATTTTCTATGAGGGTTCGACTCAGAAGAGGAATTTTTCAGCTTTTATTGACTATAGCATTTAATGCTATATTTGCTTCTCTTTTGATCGCTATGCTTGAGGTAAAACTATCTATTGTAGTGGCTGTGTTCTGGTCTCTTGTTTTTCTCTGTGTTGTTGTGTTACCGAGAGATGGAATCCAAACTCAAGGGGGTCGTCTCATAAAACAAATTCCTAATCGTTTAAGGAATGCAGAAGATTCTAATGACTTACCCGATGCCGAAGATAATGAGGAGTAAACGATGAAGAACAACACTGGGGTTACAGTTGTTTTAAGTTTTTTAAAATTTAAATTTCCGATTAAGAAATTGGTACTATTGTTGTACCAATAATTAGTTTATGTTTAGTTTATTGTTTTTGTTTTAATTTGTACTTTAATTTCTTAAAACTGTAACCTCCAGTGGCATCATATTATATTATAATAATAATTATAATTTTTTGTTAACTGATTTTTGTTTATATTATAATGCCAATTTTAGATTCATGAATATCTACTAGTTAATTGAAAATACAGATAAAGTAAAAGAAGAAATAGGAAATTATATGAGAGAACATATATATAAACCGGAAAGATTAAGAAAGGAAATGATCATAATCGCACTCAATTAACTTCAGTCCCTCGTTCAAAGTTCAAACTAGTCACTGCAATGTTCTCCATGTATGAGATTGCTTAATCAGTTAATTTAATTATAATTATAATACCATCATTATTTGTTTATCTCAATTAACTATTTAGTTGCTACTATACTTGTTTACATGACAATATAATCCATTATATTTACTTAAAGGGTCTTGCTGTTGAATTTCTCCATAACATTTTTTAAGGATTTTACTTAAAAGAAATTGTTTATTCAAAATATAAATTAAGTAGTTTAATTTTCAATGTATTTGCTCAATTTGTTTTTTCAATACGTTGATTTCATACATTTTCATTAAAACTTTATATTTAAAATTCTTAAAGAGTACACTTCACAAACATTCATTACTAAGACTTTGTCTTGTAAATGTACCAAAAAAAAAGACTTTGTCTTATGAGTATATTTCATATTTAAAAGTTAAAATATTCATATGTTGAAATGAATAAGTAAATAATTATGAGTTAGAACTTCGACTCTTGAATATAAAATACGACATTTTTATCGATCGATTTATGTTAATTTATAGTGTGATATTTATTATTGTGTTTTATGATAGGGCCAAGTATGGTGGCAAAGGCAAGGAGTATTATTGAGGGAAAAACCTTAATCTTTGACTCTGTTTATTATATCAAACCCCGTTCAAAGCTCCTTCGTTTCAAAGCAAAAATTATGATAAAATTTAAAATTAACTTAAAAAATATGCCAAATTTAGAAGCTTTGGAATAGAAATGTACCGGTATTTTTGTTGACAAACGGAAATCTTAACACATTTTATTATATAATAAACTGTGAATACAATGCGGCATCAAATCAAAAATATGGCGACGAGACTAAGAAAGGGTCACTCTAGCTATGAAATATGCAACCCTATTCGTTTGATGCCTGATGGACTTTACTTTATAGCCAGGATTTAAATCTAAAATACATGTAATTCTTTGAATGATCGAACTAAATTATGAGACACCATAATGTCGCCTCCTAATAGCATTTACAACATTGCAAGCATCTGTTTCAAAAATGACAGCAATGAAACCTCTTTGTTGAACAATTGGATTGGGGGGGGGGGGGGGGGGTGGGGGGGATGACATTGCGTGTTGCTGCAACTGCTGGTCATGTTGTTCGTGTTGGACGGCTTTCCATTCATTCCATAGTTGCAAAGCTTTATGTCCCACCTGCTGGCCCTGTTCCTTGTCGTTGTTCCACATGCAATTATTTCTATGATTCCACATGCTCCAAATGATCATAGCTACTTGTCCAGCTGTCTCACGATCAAGCAACCTGCAAAAATTAAAGATAAAATCCTTTGCTGAATTGTTGTGTGGGTTATGTGTCTCCTCTAATTGATCAAGTCCAACTCCCTGCCATGCAAGCTTGCTGTTTTCACACTCATAGATGAAATGCCAATCACTCTCTTCCCCCCGTTCACATCAAGGGCACCCAACTTGACAATTCACATGCCTCTCCAACAATCTCATCCGAGTGGGTAAACACCCTCGACAAATACGCCATAATAAGTGTTTCACTTTTGGAGGTGCGCGAATTTGCCAAAGATTATTCCATCTCTCATTTATGCTACCTTCCAGAACCTGCATAGTGCTTTGAAGAAGTAAATTATAGCCAGATTTCACACAATAATTACCATATTGCTGGGAACATCGAGGGGGCAGCCCGGGGGGATCATCCACATTGGGTCTAGAACAACGATATAAGTGTTAGACACCACACTCGGACTTACTCACACTTGCCACAACATTCTCCCCCTCAAGTGTGAGTCTTCATATCATTATGCTCCCTCTCAAGCGGAAGCTTTTCCAACCATATATACTTGTACCGCCGTTGCCACTTTGCACACGGGACCCGCCGCCCAACCACCTTTATCAAGAGGACTTTCGATACAAGGAGCCCAGTCTTTAACCATCGGCTCTGATACCACTGTTGGGTCACTGAGGGGGCAGCCTTGGGGGATCATCCACATTGGGTCTAAAAACAACGATATAAGAGTCGGACACCACAGTCTTACCCAAAACCTTAAGGCAATGGGTTTATGGATCTTTCTACTTATAAAGTGTTCAACCTCCACTTTTCTAAGCAATGTGGGACTTAACTCACACTTGCCACAATAATCTCCCCCTCAAGTGTGAGTCCTTCAATTCTTTTATGCTCCCCCTCAAGCAGAAGCTTCTCCAACCGTAAACACCTGTACCGCCGTTGTGCCACTGCACCAACTAGAACCCGCCGCCTGACCACCTTTGTCAGAAAGACTTTCGACACAAGGAGTTCGATCTCAACCAGGCTCTGATACCACTGTTGGGTCACGAGGGGGTAGCCAGGGGATCATCCACATTGGGACTATAACAACGATACAAGAGTCGGACACCACACTCTTACCCAAAGCCTTAAAGTTTTGGGTAAGAATGTGGTGTCTAACACTTATATCATTGTTCTGGACTCAATGTGGATGATCCTCCGGCTGCCCCCTCGTGACCCAACACATATAAGTCATCATCCCATATTAGCCTATCTTTCTTTATTTACCTCCTCAAACAAGGGAACATGCATGATAGCTTATGCAACGTGTAATGGGAAACTGGAGTAAACTTTGTTGTGATCCCATTCTTTCTCATTTGGTTTCATAATATCACGCACACATAAATTAACCACTTCCTGTACTTGTGGTGAATGCACCCACTTGCCATCTTCTTTCTTCAACCATGGTTCCCTCATAACACTTATTGTAGAACCATCGCCTATTCTCCATCGACACCCATTCATAAGAACTTGCCGGGATATCCAAATATTGCGCCAAGCGTAGTTAAGATTATGTCCAAGTTGGGCTGCAAAGAAAGAAGAATTAGGAAAGTATCTTGCTTTATACACCTTTGCCTAGAGTATTTGGTTTAATCATAATACTCCATCCTTGTTTTGCTACCATGCATTGCCTTATTGAAGAGTTAGAAATGTAGGGTTAGTTCATGAATGTTATGAGAGACAATGAGTTAGGCGGCTATTAGGAAAGAAAAAGATAAATCCAGTGTGTGATAACTCATAACATCATATGCATGTATACAAATTTAATCTAACGGCTAAAATGAATGGTACATCGGTGAAAGATTTAATTGATCTCTCACCCATAATGCAAACATTGTTAATTTAGAGGGTAGGAGAAGTTTGTGGTTAATTAAAAAGTTGGATCGAATATGAATGATATTTTAAAAAATATTAAGAGGGCAAATTTTATGGGGGTATAATTGATAAATTCTATTATACCGATAAATTTTGAAGTAATAGAAAATTGATTATATTTTGAAAAAAATAACATTTTAATATTAATTAATATTTTCATAATTCAAAGATAAAATATGAAGAAAAAAAAGCATCAAAATAGATATCTTTAATAAATTACACATATACTCACAGTCACATCATTAAAATATGTCAAGTAATTGTTGCTACATTATAAACTCAAATGCTCATTGGAGAATGACTCAAAATTTTAAAAAAATAATAATAATTTGGATCCAATAAAGGTTTTTAGAATAAGAGAGCATATGTTTTTTATTGTCAGGTAATGTAGCGGTTAAAAACTTACATCTTAAAGATGAAATAAGTGAGTATACCTGAGTTCGAACCTGAATCCCTATACTTTCGTATAATATGTCTAACAACTAATTGAGCTAACCTTATGGGACAAGAGGATATGCTTTTTATTTTTGAAAAATATGATAACTAAATATGAATTAATTATCACCAACACTATAAATTTGCTTTTAAAAAATCATAACTCACGAAGTCTTAAAAAATTTAATCAATCATATAGTATATTTACTCCCTCCGTTCTAATATATAAGCACAATTTGGTGAATAAAAATGATGTATTTAGTCCTAGTTTTAAACCAAATACATCAAGTTTCTTAAGATTATTTTTTACTTATATTTTGAGACGGAGGGAGTATCTTGTAATAACAATAACACTTATAGTGTTCTTCTCAAATAAAACATTTTAAACCTCATATCATTATATAAACCATTGTCTCAATCAAAGTTTCTCAAATAATTTCAATCATCTCTCAAACGCAGTTGCGCCAATCCCCACCAAATCAACTGATATTTAATTAATCTATTTTACTTTAACTAAACTAAATTTTAGTCACAACTAATTTTACGGAATTAATTAACTCAAAATAAAATTTTCATCACAACTAGGGGTTAGACAACAGAGGGAGTTCAATACTGCTACTTTGTTGAGTAAGTCATGTTGGAGGTTGTTAGACCGTGGTGGTTTGTGGTATAGAGTGTGGGCAGTGTGTTATGGATAAGAGGTTGGGAGGTTGGTGGATGGGGGCCAGAGTGAATCTGTGTGGTGGAGGGAGGTTAGGAGAGTTAGGGATGGTATAGGTGTTGAAGGAAGGGGTGGTTTAAGGATAATGTTGAGAGGGTTGGGAATGGCGATGACACTTTCTTTTGGACTGACCCTTGGGTCGATGGAGTTCCTCTGTGTGTCAGGTTCAATCGTCTTTTCAATTTAGCAAACAACTAGTTGATCTCAGTTGCGGATATGAGGGAGTTGGGGTGGGATGATTGGGGGTGGGGGGGGGGGGGGGGGGGGGGCAGTGGCGTTGTCAACTGTGGGTGTGGGAGGAGGAGATGTTAAGACAGTGTAGATTACTTCTCAATGTTTTTTCTTTGCAGTCTAACATTTCAGATAAGTGGTTTTGGAGACATGATCTGCTTGGTGGCTATTCTATGAGAGACACTTACCTTTTGCTCACAAGTCAGGATCCTTAAAATACGGAGGAGTTTTCAGGTTTATTTTGGCATAAGCATGTTTCCTTGAAGGTTTCTATTTTGGCTTCGAGACTCCTTCGAAATGGGTTACCGACAAACGACAATCTGGTGCTGCGTCATATCATCTATCAAGAAGCTCAAGCGCGTGTGGGTGGTTGCCGGGGAGGGGGGGGGGTGGGGGGTGGAAATAACTCGTCATATTTTCCTTGTTTGTCTTGGCTTCGTTCTTATGTGGTGTTTGGTTATACATTGGATTGATATGTTTTCAGTTGATCAGGTGCCAGTTTAAGATCATGTTGTGTAGTTTATTCATTCTGTTCAGGATTGCGAATTTTCCGTTTCTTTTTAAAACTCATTTGGTTATGTTGCATTTGGGTGTTGTGGATGAAATGTAATAACATAGTATTGATAAGACTCAGTCAAGTTCAATATATCAGATGCTCGGAAAAGTCAAACTACATTCGTTATGGTGACTGAAAACTTATAATATAAATATGGATTTAAATGTTTCTATGTGGTGGTCTAAACTTTTAGTTTGTATGGACATCGACTACATTTTTTAATTATTTTTTATTTCAGACGATTGTTGACTGATATACTTCTCTAAAATTTCTTTCTAACACTACTTATGTTAGTTAGAATTTTCAATTTTTAATTTATTTCATTTTAACTTGTTCAAAAAAAATTTCATCACAAAACAAAACTTACAAATTTTAATTTTTTTCCATCCCACTGTTTTTGGTACACACCATAGAAGTTATTTTAGCAAATGATCATGTTCTTCCTACGTGCAGAAAAGGTCAGGGTGGTGAAGCCATACAAATGATCATGTTATTTTAACTAATTTAATTTTTTCATTGCGAAACCAAACTTACAAGTTATTTAGTTTTTTCATTCCACGTTTTGTCATCATATTTTTTTTTATAAGAAATGAAAAAAATGGCGAGCCAACAATGTTGTGATAAAGAAGGTTTTAATAAATGTGTTTGGACTCATTATCAAAAATATGTTACTGTCAAAACAGTACCTCTCCATTATATTTGAAGTGGAGAAACCATGTAAAATGAATTAGTTCGTGTTGGTTGGTTGGCACGCAAGTAAGGGTTTGTACATTAAAATGGATAATAAGACAAACAATTTTTACTCAAATCAATAAGTGTTTGTTAATTTTGATCATTTGAATTTTGAACCAAATCCTAAACAAACATTTGTTACTCGTCTAAATATTATATTGAATACCATGGATAATGTTACAATTTAATTAATAATTTTTCAGTATTAGTTTAAAATACTCACAAGTTTTGAATATTTTATGATAACATGACATAAAAATTTGTTTTCACAAAGATATGCACAAAAATATGTAACAAGCTAAGTGTGGTAGAAATATTTAACTGATGTTTTGCATAATAAAATAAAAATATATTTTTTATTTGGTAAATCATGCACGGTGTTCTCTCTACTAACAAATTCCGAGCAGTTCATCATATGTCTAATACTTCTACTTGCCCGCGGTGTAATGGTGACCATGAATCTATTCTTCATCTCATTCGTGACTGCCCTAATAATAGCCACCGAATAAGGGTTAAACTTGGTTTCACTTCTCATGCATGTTGATTTCTTTTAGACAATGAAACTACTTGGTTCAAATTCTGATCCACTAGTGTTGAAGGAAAGCTCTTCATTATCTCTTGTTGGACTATTTGAAAAATTCGTAATAATATTGTCTTTCAAGTGGTTCTTGGAATGAATCGAGTGTGCTTAATTTCATCTCTACTTGCTTAGTAGATGTTAGTAAATTCTTAGGCTTCGACGGTCTTAAGATTAAACCCCCTCGTCAAGTGTCTTGGAAACCTCCCTCCTTCAAATGTTTATAAGTTAAATGTTGATGGTAGTTCAATGGGCAACCCAGGAAATTCAGGTTATGGTGGAGTTATTCGAAATTCTAGCGGTAATTGGCTAATCGGGTGCTTTGGTTATTGTGGTCACACTACTAATATGAATGCTGAACTATTGGCTATTGACCGCGGCTTAGAAATGACTTGGAATACTGGTTAGCGTTCTATTATTTGTGAACCTGACTCTTTGACCGCACTGCTTCTCTTGAAGGGTGGTCATTCTTTCACTCACACTCTTCGAGAAGAAAACACTTGTGCAGATTGACTAGTTAAGCAGAGTGCTTCTTCTATGCAAACTGCTATCATTCTTCATTATTGTCTTCTATTGTTAACTCTTTTTGCTGATAAAATGAAGGTTTGCTTCGTTAGAGGTTAAATTTCATTTCCTTTTTCTTTTGTATTTCTATTGATAAAAATAAAAAATAAAAAATAAAAATGAATTTAATATTAATCTAATATATTTTAATACAAAATTGACTTTAACACAAATAAAGATCTTTGTCAAAATAAAAATAAAGACCGGCCAGGCCAGCATATAAAAGTTTATCAAACCTGGATTAGTGTGTTATTTGGGCCTATGAAAGATTAGTAGTTTATCAAATAACTAGCCCAATTCACTTCCTGAAATCAATTTGGGCTATTGAAATTTACCATATTATCCTCTCTCCTCGTTTAAAATAGAGGGAACTAAACCCCATAAACCCTAAGCGGCATTTTCTACATTTTCTCTTCCTGTTATAAGCCGCAATAATACTCTGTGTGTTTTGTTTTCACCCTCTTCTTATTTTGATTTTCATTTCCATTTCTTCTCATTACCATCATGAATTCCATCACTCCATTCTCTATTCTATTGAAAGTTACATTTCTCCACGCCACTGTTTTGGGTGCTTATATCACCTTAGAGATTGGGGAGACGAAGGCGAAACTATTTGAGAAAAAGAAGAACACAAAACCATATCTTTTGGTTTCAGGTATAATTTTTGAGAGCTATATTATGTTAATGGTTCTCTTCAACGCTATTGAACATAGAATAACTACTAGGGTGATGGAAAGTATTTTCATGGTTTTATTCAATGGAACACTGTGCTTCTTGCTGGTCAAAATAGTATCAGGATTCTATGGATACATGGCATTAGGTTTATGGATTGGTGTCTTTTTGGTTGTCTGTGGCCTGCATTATAGTGGATTGATAGACCAACTTGGCCGTTTGGGAGCTCTTGAGGAAGAGGTAGTAGTAGTAGTATGAAGGCTGCTGGGATTTGGGTTTTCACTTTTTAGTTTTAGTTTTAATAGAAAGGAAAAAAAGTTGGTACTGTGTAGTTGTAGAAGAAAAAAAATGTTTGTAGTTGAGTTTTAATTTATTTATGTTTAGTTGTATTAATGAAGAAAAAAAGTGTAAAACCCAATGAATGAATTTATTATCAGTAGTAGTATGGTGTTTGGTTTTTTTGTTTTATTAATTAATTTAAAAACTGTGCAAAAAAAATTGTGTGATTAAGACATACTTTTAATTAGGGGTTAGGTATCAAATTATCCCATGGAAATTATTTAGTCCTCGTTAATTATAAAAGACTTGAATTATCACTATAACAAAAAACAAATTAACTGTTTTTAGTTGATTTAAAGACTATTGATTTTGGTTTGTCTGATTTCATAAAACCTGGCGAGGAAAACTATTTATGTTAATCATTTGATTGATTTGGTTTAATCTAGTTAGGGTTTTAGTTTAAAACTATATAAAGTAGGTTCAGCTTATGACTAGTACACAACTTCAGTTTTCTAAATAGCTTTCTAAATGTAACTATCATATTCTTAAACATGTTTGGTGAAGAGGAAGAAAACGCAAAATCAGAGATGGTAATTGAATTTTCCCTTTCTCCACAAATTCAATTATTTCATTTTAAGTCTTTGTGCTTTCTATCATGTTCTTTTCTATTTGTTTCATCACTGTTTCATGTTACACTTATATTGTATTATGTCATGTTAGATTGCTTCAACATGTTTATTAGTACTGCTACATTATTAAGAATTCTGGCTTCATGTATTGCTATGCATTTTTCTTAGTTAATGGAATAAGTCTTTAATCTCGATTTAAACTAGACTAGACTAGCCATAGGTGATTTGTGGAGTCCTAACTCAGTAGGGATTGACATTTCCTATGTTTGAATACTTGATACTCTGCTTGAATACCAATTTGACCAGTTAACAATTTCTTTAGTCCACTTGATCATTTTTGTAGCCTCGGTTTATCTTGCTCAAGACATTATTGATCTTCTCCTTATCCTGAATACGGAGCTGTCATAACTCATTCGCTGATTACTTTCTAACATGCTTCATGTTTTATATTACACTAAAGTTCGAAGTAGCTTCAACTCTTGCTTATGTAAAATTGTACTATTGATTTGCAACTATTATTAATCTTATCGATAACATTTGCATTAGTAACATTTTTTGAAGTACAATTTTGGGAAGTAACAGTTTTTGTAACACTTATTTGGTAGTTACATTTACAGGTGATAGTGTAATAGGCATTTAGTAACATTTTATGTAACACTTATTTGATATTTAAAATTAGCTATAAATTAGCTAGGAAATTATTTCATAGCAAATTTGACACGCAATCATGCATTAGTTTTAGTTAAACTTATTGGCTATAGATTGGCTGAGAATTACCTACTAAACAGGTAACATTTTTTAAATGTAACTAATAATGCTTATAAAAAAAATGTAACTAATAATACTGTTATGTGTTACTAAAACTTTTTAGTAACATAGACTTTACGTAACACATGTTAAAATGTTACTAAATATAAATAGTAACATTTTTTGAGATTTAGTAACATTAAATGTTATTAAATCTCAAATTTGTTGTAGTGTCTGCGGTCATTATTCATTATAAACATATATATAAACAAGTAAACAACTTAATACCGAAAGTTATTGCAAAGTGCAAACACAAGAAAATGCACCATATAACCATTGCGATTGGGCTAAACTTAGAAAAATACTAATCAATTCAAGCTGCTAGGAGGAGGTTGGCTGGCTGTAAAAATATTATAAATGAAGACTTCAAAAATTGTGTTGCTAGTACCCTTCCTCTAAGAACTAAACGGTTAAAAAAATAACAACAAATATTTCTCTCTATCGACAACATGGATTTCGTTGAGGTTCTACGGCCTCACACAAGGATTTTTCTGCCGACAACAAGACTATAAGTCGATAATGTCATTAAAAGTATACGTACATACTAACATATATAGTAACATGTATCTAATATTTATATCTTTTTTTTTAACAGCAAATATATATTATTAATTAATAAAATCAAGTCTCTGCTCAAGATGAACATAGACCAGTAAAAGAGGAGTTTATAAAATAAAGGTGTCGCATATAAGCGGAGCACCAAGGAAAATTCAAAACTTACTCTACCTAAAAGAGTTCTACTTCCAATCCCATTTTTAGAAGAGGCTCATCAGTTTCCTGACCACCAGAGAAACCTTAACCCAACCCAGAAAATATCCACAGTCACTAACTCCAATCTCGAATCAAAAGTGATCGGCCCATCAGAATCCAAAGAACGCTCCTTGAGTCAAAAGTTGAAGCGGCAACGGTAGATAGAGAACTTAGGCGGATAAGGATCAGATCACAACCCTCTTCCAAACAGTCAACACCGACGCGGCGTCAACCACACCCCGACAACACTAAAACCACCATACCACAAAAATCGACAACCAGCACACCATATCAACACCAATAGACCTATGCTTACTCCCTCAACTAACCAACCAAACCCAATCACACCACCCAAGCCACATGCATGTAGTGAAGTGACATAGTGCTCGACTCTGACATTAATTGATAAGAACCTTGGAAGACTTACATCACAAAATTAACTATTATAATTAGCAGGCCCGACACAGAGGCTGTGCAAGCTGGGTCTCAGCCTTAGGCCTCCAAATTTTGGACCTCAATTTTTTTTTACAGCCAATCAATAGTACCAAAGGATAAATAACTTCGGCGCAAAAATATTTCAGATAAAACAACCTAGTTCAGTGGCAGGCGTGTCAGTTATTATATATTGGGTGCGGGTGGTGGATGTGGGTTCGATTCCCCTCCTTCGCACTTTGGTGTTATTTTTTTTTAAAGGGTTCTACTTATCTAATTTTAAATGGTCTATGTTGTAGTTCAAATAAGCAGTCCAGGTCCCCGTAGAATAGCTCAAGTGGTAAGAGTTGGGGGACATTTGGGTTGGGTAGGGGAGGTCCAGGGTTCGATCCCTGGCAGGGAGCAATTTATATTTCTGATGTATCAAAAAAAAAATAAGCAGTCCAGTTTAATAATAAACTTAAATAAAAATAAAAAAAATTCTATATATTTCAATCTAAGTGGGTAATATATTCTCTCTTTTGTAAAAAAAAAAAATCTCTTTTTTTATGTTAGTTATTATAAAAATAAATGTCTACTTTTTGATGTAGGTGATTCTATTTACTATTTAAATACATGTTTTTTTTTTATGGTACATATATGAAATTTTTTAATTAAAAAATATTTTTTATTAGGGGTCCATTTGTATTATTAGCCTTTGACCTCTAAAAAGTCGGGAACGGCTCTGATAATTAGAAAACCCAAAACTTTAAAACTCCACAAAAGAATCTCATACTTCTAATGTGGAACTCAAGTCTCATACCTTAAATTACACCATAAAAACTAATTATTACAGATGAAGGGTCCAAAGCCTTATCCATAATCATATATATATATATATATATATATATATATATATATATATATATATATATATATATATATATATATACACGTCGTAATTAATAACAAATAATAGTGATGCATACAAATTCATTGCAAATATAATGCATTTTTAGTCCACAAGCAGTGTGTGGACATGTCGTGTGTATTGGTTTCACGAGTATAATATAGTAAAGTAAAGTTAGTATTTTAGTAACTAAGTATTTTCCTTCAAAAAATATATACACTAAAAAAGTTCATTTAAAAAAATTAAAAAAAATACTAAGCACAAATTTTCATTATAAATTTTACAATAACAAACTTATATTCATCACAAATTTTACAGTAACAAGCATACACATTCATCACAAATTTTCAAATAACATATATATTTTAGAGATAAAAATACTAATCTTTCTATCATTCTTATAGACAGCGAATAAACTTTAAGAAAATAAATCACTAACCTCTAACTGTAAGATCTCCAAAATAAAAAAATAAAAAAAATAATCCAAAAAACTGTACAATAATAAATAAAAAATACTATCACAAAATATTATTAATAACTACAAAAGGGGAAATTTTGTCATCTATATATAATGAGTTACATCACAATGAGTTTAATGGAGAAGGAGAAATTTCTCGTTGAAGAAGATGGAGAGATGGGTTTTAGAAAAAGAAAAAGAAAAAAAAAAGGGGGAGTCGGTCGGTTTGAGAAAGAAAGAGGAATGAAGTTATGAATTTTGTTATAAATATTTGATAGGGGTTATGTCCCCCGCAAACCAAAAAATTAATTCACACACTCAAATGCATGCAGACGGCGCAGGCATATTCTTTTCCGTGTCATAGTGCAAGACCCCTCACAAGCCCCTCGCAATGCAACCCGTCTCAAAAGTCGTGTGTTTCAGCCTGACAGACTGGTCATGCACACTTTCGGTTTGTGTGGAGCTATCCCTCACAATAACCCTTGTCAAACGAACTTTTCTCTGACCACGTCCAATCACACGCGGACTGTGAAGATAAATTTCAATTTTTATTTTCTTTGCGAGGCGTTAACCCCTGTTAAAAGATAAAATAATTGCATTCCCTCTTTTGTTAGATTGAGAAATGGCAAATCAAAAGCTACTTTATTCATTGCATGGCATAAGCCTTATATAGAGTACATCTTTGATCAAAACAGAAAAGCAGTTACACTTATTTCTTAGCTGGCAAGTAACAGAAAACTGATTCACTAACAGAAAACTAACTATGGTTCAGTTTAACCACTAAGCTAATTATGCAGGTTACTTTAAGAGCAAGTAACACTAACATATCCTTCCTTAAACTGCATATTGTCTTCAATATCAGTTTACATCCTTAACACAACACATCCCCATCATTGATCTGAGTTTCACAAATGTTTCCACTTTGAGAGGTTTAGTCATGATGTCTGCAATTTGTTCTTATGTTGTGCAGTATTTCAATTCTATTGATCCTTCCTTGCATAAATCCCTGAGAAAGTGGAATCTAACATCAATGTGTTTGCTTCTTCCATGGAGAACTGGATTTTTGGACAGTTTGATTGTTGAACTATTGTCACAATACATAGTAATACACTTCTTCTTTGATACACCAAGCTTATCCATAATTCTGCTCAGCCATACACCTTGGCATGCACATGAAGCTGCTGCAATGAATTCAGCTTCTGTAGTTGAAAGGGTCACCACTGGTTGTTTCTTTGATGACCAGGAAATGATGCTAGAGCCTAGCATAAATGCATAACCAGAAGTACTCTTTCTATCTTCAATGTCTCCAACATAGTCACTATCTGAGTACTCTACAAATTCTTCATTTGAAAGTGATTTGTACCAAATACCATAGTCTACTGTACCTTTAATGTATCTTAAAATTCTTTTTGCTGCCACAAAGTGCTTTTCACAAGGTTTCTCCATGTACCTGCTTATGAGGCTCACAACATACATCAAATCAGGCCTTGTAGCAGTCAAATACATTAGGCTTCCCACTATTTATTTGAACATAGTTGAGTCTACCTCATCACCAGCTTCATTTTTAGTCAACTTACTGCCTGGAACTATGGGACTTGTGACTGCTTTACTGTTATCCATGCCAAATCTAGTGAGAATTTCCCTTGCATATTTCTGTTGGCAAATGAAAATACCCTGACTGGATTGGTTTACCTCAATGCCTAGGAAGTGTCTCATCCTTCCTAAGTCTGTCATATCAAACTTTTTCTCGATAGAGAGCTTGAATTCTTCAAACATCTGACTATCATTTCCAGTAAATATCAGATCATCTACATACAAGCTGAGAATCATGATGGAATTATTCACCTTTTTTATGAACAAAGTATGTTCAAAAGTACATTTTTCAAAGCCTTCTTTGACAAAGTATGACTCTATTTTATGGTACCATGCCCTTGGAGCCTGTCTGAGCCCATATAAAGCTTTTTGCAGCTTATACACCTTGTTTTCTTGTCCAGTTATCACATAGCCTTGTGGTTGATCTACATATACTGTCTCCATCAATTCACCATGGAGGAAAGCACTTTTCACATCAAGCTGGTACACATTCCATTTCCTTAGAGCAGATAAAGCCAATATACACCTAATAGTGTCCCATCTAGTCACAGGAGCAAAAACTTCATTGTAGTCTATTCCATATTTTTGAGAGTACCCCTTTGCTACTAACCTGGCCTTGTATTTTTCAAACCTTCCTGCCTCATTATATTTGATCTTATAGATCCATTTGACTCCCACTTTCTTTGCTCCACTAGGTAGATCAGTTAGGTACCATGTTTTGTTTTTTTCAATTGAGTTTATCTCACTATCCATTGCTTTCTTCCAGACCTCATGTGTTGCAGCTTCTTCATAACTGTTTGGTTCATTACAAAAACCAATCATTGAGAAGTTATGAAGATCACCTTCAGTGTACTCATTTACTGCACTCTCCAGCTCTTCACCTGTTACAAAATCATTCAAACTTCCAAGTGGTCTTTTGTTTCTAGCAGTTTGAATTTGTTGTTGATTTTGTTGGTGATTATCATTTGTTTGGTGATTATCATTTGTTACAGCTGGTACTTCAACTTCTTCATTCAATTCAGGTTCATTCCCTTCTTCTTCTAGTATAGGTATATTTTCATTAGTATCACTTTCACTATTGGTACTATCATCTTCACATTGCACATTTGTCTTCTTAGTGCACTTGTTTTCCCAGTCCCATTCATCCATTTCAGAGAAAGAAACATCTCTACTAACAATGACTTTGTAAGTTTTAGGATCAAGCAACCTGTAGGCTTTGGATTCAATGTTAACCCCTAGGAATATGCATTTTATGCTTCTGTCATCTAATTTCTTTCTCTTAGCATCAGGTACATGAACATAAGCTATGCATCCAAAGACCCTGAAATGATGTACAGAAGGTTTAAAATCACTCCATGCCTCTTGTGGAGTAATATCTTTAACAGCAAATGTAGGACACCTATTCAATACATATATTGACCAGTTGACTGCCTCAGGCCAATATATTTTAGGTACATGTCTAGCAGCTAGCATACTTCTGACCATATTCATTATAATTCTATTTTTCCTCTCAGCCACACCATTTTGTTGAGGTGTGTATGATGTGGTCAGATGCCTCTTTATGCCATTGGATTCACAATACTGATCAAATTCTAAAGATGTGAATTCTCCTCCTCTATCTGTTCTTAAGCATTTAATGACACACCCTGACTCGTTCTCTACCATAGCTCTAAACTTCTTAAAATATTCAAATGCTTGCGATTTTTCTGCTATCATGTATGCCCAACATTTTCTGCTAAAATCATCTATGAAGGTGAGAATGTACCTTTTGTTACTTGCTCAAGTATGTGATATTGGACCACAAATGTCAGAATGAACAAGTTCAAGCTTCTGTGAAGCTCTCCATGAGGTGGTTTTTGGAAAGGAATCCCTTTGTTGCTTACCAATTTTACATTCATCACATATGGTGTCTTCCGTTTTGAGTTGGGGTAATCCCTTCACCATTTCCTTTTGATTCAGGACTTTGAGTCCTTCGATACTAAGATGACCATATCTGTAGTGCCACAATTTTGCTAGATTTTCACATGATACTTGCATACATTCAGGAATCACTACTGAAGCTTTGATTGCATACAATCTGTTTGCAGCCATTTTGGTTTTAAGATCAAACCTTTCTACTCATGGTAGATTTTGCAGTAATTGTTTTGAAACATCACAATAAGTGATTTTTGTTGCAACTGTCCAATACTAAGTAAATTGTTCTTTAGATCAGGGATATAGTATACCTCATTGATTTGATGAATGATTCCATCAATATCAACTTTTATGCTTCCTTTTCGAGTCACATTCATTCTTGAATTATCCCCCAATTTCACTGATTCTTTGAATTCAGTGTCAAGATTGCTGAACCAATCTTTCCTTCCACACATGTGATTGCTGCACCTTGAGTCCAAGAACCAAATGCTTTCTTGTTCTGCAAGTTTTCTTTCTCTGTGATTCTGTGTGTGAGCCATTAGGAACATCTCTTCTGCATCATCAAATCCATCATAATAGGCATTATCTTCTTAATCAGGACAGTTACTTTGATAATGCCCTAACTTGTGACATTTGTAGCATTCTACAGATTCTCTGTTGTTGTAATTCTGATTCCTGCCACGACCTCTTCCATATCTTCCTCCTCTTCCCCTTCCTCTTCCTCTATTTGATGAGGATGAGACTTTCAATACCTGTTCTTCTTCTTTTTGACCATTCATGCGTTGTTCATGTACAAGAAGGCTGCTTTGGAGTTCATCTATGGTCATAGTTGTAACATCATTAGATTCTTCTATGGAACACACAACATAGTTGAATTTGCTCACCATGGATCTCAGGATTTTTTCAACTATAGTGGTTTCTTCAATTCTTTCACCTGCCATTCTCATCTTATTAGCAATGGTGAGGGTTCTTTTGAAGTAGTCATCAACCGACTCACCTTCTTTCATTCCAAGAATCTCAAATTCTCTTCTTAGGGCTTGTAGTTGTGCTCTCTTTACCTTTGTTGATCCTGCATACTTTTGCTTCATAGAATCTCAAATTGCTTTGGAAGTATCACGATTCAACATTGTTTCAAGAATACTTCTATCAATAGCTTGAAGCAAGTAATTCTTCGCCTTCAGATCCTTTTGTTTACTTTCTTTTATCACTCTTAGTTGTTCTGCAGTTGTATTCGCCATTGTTGCTGGAATGCCTTGATCCATCACGTTCCAGTAATCTTTTGATTTGAGAAGATTTTCTATTAACATGGACCAGTGATCATAGTGTCCATCGTATCGTGGAATTGCAGGTTGTACTAACTCCTTGGATTCAGCCATGCTTGCTGAGAAAGCTCTAAGAACGTTACAGAGAAGAATGAGCAATTCTTTGGTTTTGCTTCACTAAAACAAGAACAAACACTTTCTTGTTTTTACGATCACAGAAGATTGCAACTTCTTGATGAATTTGCTTTTGGTCAGGCCCCTTCAACCGGAGCTCTGATGCCACGTGTTAGATTGAGAAATGGCAAATCAAAAGCTACTTTATTCATTGCATGGCATAAGCCTTATATAGAGTACATCTTTGATCAAAACAGAAAAACAGTTACACTTATTTCTTAGCTGGCAAGTAACCGAAAACTGATTCACTAACAGAAAACTAACTATGGTTCAGTTTAACCACTAAGCGATTCTTAGAGGTTTTGAGATGGCGTCCGGCCTTAAGGTTAATTTTTGGAAGAGTTGTTGTATTGGTGTTAATGTTTCACATGAGTTCCTTAGGATGGCCTCATCCTTCTTGAATTGTCGTATTGGTGGTGTGCCCTTTCGCTACCTTGGGCTTCCGGTGGGTGCTAACCCGCACCATTTCTCGACTTGGGTTCCTATGTTGGAGGCTATAAAAAATAGGTTGAGGTGTTGGGGGAATAAATATATTAGCTTGGGGGGGAGGATTGTCTTGATAAATGCGGTTCTAAATTCTATTCCAATTTTTTTTCTCTCTTACCTAAGGATGCCGGTGTCGGTTTGGAAAGAGGTGGTGAAGGTATAACGTAGTTTCCTTTGGGGGGGGGGGTGTTGTCTACAAAGAGGAAATTGTGTTGGGTGAAGTGGGCGGATATTTGCAAACCAAAAGATCAAGGCGGGTTGGGTATACATGATTTGCGTTTGGTTAAATTGAGTTTACTCGGTAAATGGCGTTGGAAGCTTTTGGAGGAGGGAGAGGAGATGTGGAAGAATGTCATTAAGGCTAGATATGGGGAGGGAGTGTTATTTAATCCTTTTTTGGATGCCTCGGTTAGTGGTCGTTTGTGTTCGGCTTGGTGGGGAGATTTGTGTCGGTTGGATAATGGGGTTGGTTGGTTTAAGGAGGTGGTGAGGAAGAAGTTGGGGTGTGGCAACATGATTAAGTTTTGGAAGGACATATGGGTGGGGGAGCATTCGCTTCATGATCTCTATCCTAGGCTCTTTGGTATTTCGACTCAACAAGAGAGTACAATAGTGGAGATGGGGTTTTGGGTGGAGGTGGGGATTGACATGGAGAAGAGCGTTCTTTGTGTGGGAGGAGGAGATGGTTCGTGAGTTAGAGGAGGTGATTGGTCATGTTGTGCTATCGGAGGAGGGAGACAAATGGGAGTGGCGCCCGTGTGTGAACGATGGCTTTTCGGTGAAGTCTTTGTATGTCAAGTTGGATAATTTGCTATTGCCGGCTATAAATTTAAACTCAATGGAGTCCTTTGCGTTTAAACATATTTGGAAGGCCGCCACTCCATCAAAGGTTAGTGCTTTAGCTTGGAAATTATTACGCGATAGAATTCCAACTAAAGAAAACCTTAGGCGTAGAGGGATTTTACAAAATAATGATGAAGTTTGTGTGCTTTGTGGTGTGGGGGTTGAAAACTCTCGCCACTTATTTTTGCATTGTAATTTTACTTCCTCCGTGTGGTATGAGATGTGTAAATGGCTAGGAGTTGTTATTGTTCTCCCTCCGGAGGTGTTAATGTCTTATAGTCTTTTGGTGGGTAATGGGAGGAATAAGAAAGTTAAGATGGGCCACTCTATAGTGTGGTTGGTGTTTGTGTGGGTTATTTGGAAGTTGCGTAATGATCGTATTTTTAATAATGTGATTGGGGAGGTGGAGACAGCAATGGAGTTGATCAAGCGTTTCTCTTGGCAATGATTTTTGCATAAGTCGGCTAAAGGGCCGTGTTTATTATATGAATGGGGTGAGAATCCGGGTGAGTGTATGCTCCAGTGAGGTTTTCTAGTGTTGTGTTTATTTTTCTTTTGGTTTCGGAGGTGGGGGGTTTTTGTATTTGTTGAAGGTTGTTGTTTGTTGTCTATTTGTATGGCTTATAACTTTGTTCTTTGTGGCAAGGTGGTACTTCTTGTACCCCTTTGACCTTCAATAATATATTTAGCCGTTCAAAAAAAAAAAAGTTTAACCACTAAGCTAATTATGCAGGTTACTTTAAGAGCAAGTAACACTAACATCTTTTTCAGGAGTTTTCTCCTTGCAACTGATGAATATTATACACAGTAGCTATAACAACCAATGTCAAAAAACCCTTTTTAATAGCAGTTTTTCTTGTAGTGAGTTGTAAGATTATTAATAAATTATTTGATTAAATTTCCTACATGACCTAATGTGAACTAATGTTTATTTATGAACTATTCTTCAGTTTTTTCTCCCACCTTTTTATTCTGCCTTCATATCAGTCATTCATTCTTTTATTACTATAATTAAGAACTCTTTTATTCACTTTTAATTTCTTTTTCATTTTCGACAAAATCTGTCTCATATCATATAAATAAATTATTATATGTGGTAGATGCCAAAAAAATTGTTTATTATATATATATATATATATATATATATATATATATATATATATTAAAAAGAATTTTTTTTTTGTTGACAAGATTAGAAAGATAGTTTTTATACATAGCTATATATAAAAAAATAGTTTATTGAATAAATCAATAGCTAATATTTCCATCACCAACATTTTATTTCTGAATAAAACCCTAACTGCATGTCCATTAGTCAAAAGATAAACATTTTTTTTTAGTCAATAGTCAAAAAACTAATAACTCTCCAAGATTTGCGATATGTTAGTTAGTTGTTAAAGTACATGTATCATCATTTTTATACAAAAAAATATCATCATCTCTGGCTAGTACGTACACTGCCTTTGAATTTGAATGGAAGATATCGAGTGATTGCGATGGAAGAAAAATATAAGTCCTCTTGTCTAATTCTAAGGTACTACATCCCTTTAATGTTTATTCATTTATTTGTACTCGAATGCTATTCTTTTCTCACTTTTTATCTCTACCAATTTGATCTTAGTTAATCTTATGCTATTGCCATATGTAGTGACAAAAGTATGGAAGATCATGTAATTGTGATGGAAGAATTCCAATCCTCCGATCCAGTTGTCTCAAGGTACTCTCAATTACCCCTTTATTTTACCCTCATACACATTGTTATAATTTTGTTGGCATTCTTACACCCGATGTATGTTAATGTAGTTTAAGAAATACGTACGAGTAAAATATCCATGCGAAATTGCGAATGGATAATTTATTTCAGTTTGCATTTTTATCGGCGGAAACTTTTGTATAATTGTTATTTTAAAAAAAAATTCAATGAAAAATTATTCCAAACGTTTAACAATTAATATATTATTTTATCAATGATAATTTGTCCTGTATATAATATTATATTATTTCTTTTAAAAAAAAAACTTTTTTGTAAGCAATTATCATATATTATTGTTCTCTTTATCTCTTGTAATGATATTAATTATATAATATTTGACCCAAAAGTATGTTTAATTTTTTTAACTACATTTTAGTGTGTATATTTGTTTATTATTATGATAGTGAAAAAGTCATTGATGATAAGGTGGCTATCATGGATGATAAGGTGGAAGCAAAGGAAGAATCTAAATTATCTGGTCCAATGAAGTTAAGGTATTCAATCCCTTTAATATACTTTGTAATCTACTTTTAAATTGAAAGTTTATATCGTATAGATTATCTTGTTAAATTTTATTAAAATCTAAAATCATCGTATAACTATAATCTAATTTAATATATATTATATTTATTTATTTATAGGTACAAGTTGAACACAAGAGATAAGAGTTTTGAGCAAATAGTGATGACAGCAATGAAATTAACCTTGCTACTAAGTATCTTCACATCAATGATTATATGGAAATTGTTCATGGAAAAATATGTCATTATCATCAAATTCTTACTCGTTACATTTGTTTTCATTTTTCAATGGGAACTATTGATAAATGTTAAAATACACCATCAACTTGATATTAACTACAACAACCACAAGAACAACATGGAAATCTTTTACATTCTACTGCTATCAGGTTTAACATCAACAATTGAAGTTAGTCTTGTTTCGTGTATGGGTGCAATCTTTACTTTTAACTCATGGTGCTTCACACTCTTGTGGTTTCTCTCTACTAGAGATCATGCAAAAGGAACGCTGGTATTGCGGTTCTTGGTAATGTGTGGTTTTGTTGTTTCCATATTTGCCGGTGTTAATTACCTAGTTATCATATATAGTAGATCACTTGAGTGCTCGGATTGAAGCCGATTTATAGTTAATATATACTAGTTGTTACTTTTTTATTTTTTATAATTAACATAAATTTATATATGTAAGATAATTACACTTGAATGAAAGACACGCAGACAACAAATTGCGCCGCTACATAATTATATATTCTTGTTGTTTCACAATAAATGTCATTTTTTAGTTTTTATATTGTTTCAAATTATGTCTGTGTACGATAAATTATAATTATTTATTACATTTCAACTAACTAATTTTTCACACTAACTATAGTTAATAAGTATAGTACAGTAGTAAACAAACTCGTTTTTTTTTATTAAAATTAATAAAACTAATCATTTTCTTAAAAAGTAAATTACAGGGGTAAAACAACTCCCTATATAAGACTTAAAAATTATGAAGAATCCTATCAATAAGGATATATTAGTTAGGTCTAAAATAATTTTTTCATTTATTTACTTGATTTCTCATTGCATTCATTAAGACTTTTATAACATTGGTATCCTAACAAACTAATTATGAATCATCAATTAAATTTATTTAGATTCATCAAAAAAGCATACTCACCATGATTTTTAAACTAGTTTGGCCTACTCTATCTTTTGCGTCTATATTCATTAGAATTCGGATAGACACCACATAATACTATGATGTGTGTGGGGCAATATAAAGAGCAACTAAAACTAAATTGTTGATGTTTCTGTGTTGACTGTATGTTTGTTAAAACAATGTTGCAGCAAGATGTTGGACCAGATGTTCCAACATGTGCGTACAATATCATAGTACATGTATTTTCGCGTGAGATCTTTTTGAAGATTTGATTTTAAGTATATATCACGCATTTTTATGTTCCTTGAGCGTCAAGAAGTGTGTTGTTCAAGAAGGTTCAGACACATGATTTAATGTGCATGATTTTATGTAAGGAAACCCTATATTTAATTATTTAGAAATATATTGCATAATTGTTTGAAAAATATGTTATTGGTCTGAAACTTATTTATCAAAAAAGCTCAAGAATCTCATGCTATTTAAAGGAAGATTCAGAACATGAGAATTGGCGAACTGAAGCCGTCATGTGCCTAATGATAAATCATCTTGATACTTGCATAAGGACTGTGTATTAAGTTGTAAACTCAAGTACTGTACTCTGAAGCTTTTAAGCAAGGAGTCTATTTAAATCACTTTAAGCATGTAGGTATGACTAGTGATGTTATATATTTGCATTGAAGTTTGTCTCCTATTTTGATTGTATTAAATGTAAGGCCGGAGCGAAGCTCAGTAAACAGAGTTGTTTATGCAAATCTTCAAACCGAGAGGAAGTGAGATGAGATATCACATCTAGGCAGTGGCGGAGCCAGCAACAAATATTTGAGTGGGCGACTAAAATATATTATAATAATTAAATTAAATATGAAAATTATATCGCACCAAAAAAAAATTATATAGCAAGTTTTTTTTTTTGACGTCTATATAGCAAGTTGATTATAATAAAATTAAATTATGAATTGATATTTCTACCCAAAAAAAATTGAATTGATATTTCTACCCAAAAAAAATTGAATTGATACTTGTACTAATTTCTCTTTTAATATAAACAGTCATGTTATCAGTTAAAATTTGGCTTAATTACGCATTTGGTCCTAAACGTTTATTTTAGGTTTTAATTTGGTCCTTTCCGTCAATTTTGTCTCATGTAACAGATGGTTGCACATTTGGACAGACATGTGGACACTTAAAAACTTGGACACGTGAACAAAACAAGTGGTAGTACTCGATCAATCAATTGATACAAATTTATCTCTACTAATTTTTTACATAATTCACTAATAATGGTCAAATTCTAAAAGAGTAATTTTTATTTATTTTATTCTAAAAGACTATTATTACTGCTACTATTAATACTACTAATATATTATTGGTATATATTAATATACTACTACTAGTAGTATTGAAAAGAAATTGAAAAAAGTGAGTGGGGTAGCAGCCCACTCTCGCCCAGGAGATCCTCCGCCACTGCATCTAGGAGTTTATAGATAGAAGTATAGCACGGTATTGGCGAAGACTTAAGTGTAATTAAACGATGAGTTTGCTGATAACTTAAGGATAACATTACACTAGTGGATTTCCTTATTGGATTGATATCCCAAATTAGATGATATTGGACTGAACTGGGTTAACAAATACTTTGTGTTGTTTAATTTCGCGTCATCTTTATTTTTACTTGTCTATTATATTGTATGTTGGTAAGGTGTTAGAACATCTCATAGAACATTTGTTGTCAGTGCGCCAAAAATTTCATAAATGATCACAATAATAATCAAAAACTATAAAACGAATGATAAAAAAACACACAATATTGTTTATGTTATGAATAATATTGGGTGAATGCCCATTAATGAGATTGTCTTCTTGTCTCCTATTTGTATCCTATAAATAGGACTCTCATTTCATTGTAATAGAGACATCTAAGAGAGTAATACAATCTTCTCTAATCTTTCTCTCTATCACTATTCTAGTTATTGTTTAGAATAGTTCATAACACGTTATCAGCACGCTCTAACTGAGGTACAAATTCTTCTTTAATTCTTTTTATGTAAAATAAATTTCGTTTTAATCTTTACTTGTTTATTTACAATAAAATTCATGATAATGCATCCTAGAAGGATTGCACAAGAGATTAGTTATATACATAATATAGTTCCCGAAGAACTAACAAATAAAAATCATAATTCTAATCTCTAAGAATTCCTGAAGAATTCATTATAGTTTCTGAAGAACTTAAAAACTCAATTTAGAATTCCTGAAGAATTCAACAATCTTAGTTCCCGAAGAACTTTAAATTTAATATATGAATTTTCAAATTTTCCAGATGTATCACAGTGAAAATTTAGATATATGAATGACGAAGATCTATAGGCTACGATCCAGAAGCGTCATGGTAAAAAAAAAAAATGAAATATGAATCCTGAAGATTCATAGCATGTGATGAACTTTTATAATATGTATTATTTTTGTTTCCTTTCGATTCCAGAAGGATCCAATACTCATGCATCCCTGAAGGATAGCACAAATGATTGTCACTATATAATATAGTTCTTAAAGAACTATAAAATTCAATATATTTTTTTATGAATTCCAGAAGAATTCAACAATTATCCCTGAAGGATAGTCTTATCAAATTTTTTTTTTAGAATTTTGCCAATTTATACTTTATTGAATTTATATTAAAATAATAATAGTAATTTATAATCATACACTATTGTTATAGTGCGTTAAACGTTACTGAATTATTTTGTTTGGTTACGTTACTTATTATATACCTATCTAATTAATATACCTATTCAATGTTATTATAATTCATGATCACGTTTTAATTTTTATTTATATATTAACTTGTTAATCATATTTAATTTTGAGGAATTCTGAAAAAATTCAATCATATCTTTGAAGGATTATTTAAATAGTGATTTTATATTTATGAAAATCACTTGTGATATAGTTCCTGAAGAACTATAAAAACAAAAATTCTTAATATTGAAGCATTCTTGATGAATTGCACAAAGAATATAATGAACCTATTCTGTCATTGTTTTGAAGAGTTATGACAAAGGTTTTGGAATACTAAAAATGTAATATCAAACATTCTTGAAGGATTGGAAAAGAGTAATTACTACTCTTGATCTTTATGAAGATCAATTGGGACATACATAGTTTTCTGAAGAACTAAAGGAGAAGGAAAATATGAACACAAAAGCATTCATAAAGTATTGCTCAAAGAATAAAGTTTTCTATCATTGTTTTGAAAACTTGAGACAAAGTTTGGAGAACTAAAAATGCAATATTAAAGCATCTTTGAATAATTAGTGATTTAGTTCGTGAAGAACTAATAACATAAAATACTCAAGCATCCTTGTAGGATTGCTACAAATGAATTTTGTTGCTCATTGCTTGTGAAGATTTGTGATTGAATTCATGAATAACTAAAAATATTTAGAGCATGATTGAAGTCTATAATGCTAAAATGCATATGCTCCAGAAGTAGCAAAATGGAGAAAATATATTGACATCAAATATCCTTCAAGGACTTGGACATTGAAATTTACTTTAGTCAATAATAATATAGATTTGTGGTTGAGTTCTCGAAGAACTATAAATTTAGTATGATTGAAGTTTATAAGATCTATTTGATCTTAGTATATTTTGAACCAAATAAAGTTAAGATAAAACTTACTTATGTCTCTTGATTATGCTCCTGAAGTAGCAAAATTGAAGAAAAGAATTCGAATACTTTTAAGGAATAAGTCACATATGTGATTGAACAAGGGATATATACTGTATACTGGCTAATTCTATACTCTGATGAGATGAACAATCATCTCATCAGAGTTTGAGAAAATGACGATTCAGTAGGTGGTCCTGAAGTACCACATCAAACACTATAATATTATCATAACTCTTGAAGAGCTTATGAAATCTGTCGAGTACAGAAAAATTTGAAATGAAATATATCCGATGATCAAAATTTGTTTGAAATTACAAATTTAGTACTTCAACGAGGTTTTGTGCATGAAGAAAATTATATATATCAAAGTGGTATATTATCTTTGTCAATATCAATAAACTTGAAGATATTGGAACAAAGTCGAGCATATAATTTATATCTTAAAGATACGGCAATATCATCCAAATAAGTGGAAGTTTTAGCACTACATCAAAAAAGTTGAAAATACGATTTTATTGAGGTTTGCGATTCTACACATACAAGAAATTTGAAGAAGATAATATTGCATCAGCTGATTCAGGGAAGAGTATATAAAAGGAGATAAATCAAATCTTTCTACAAAGTCTTCATCAAGTAAAGCTTTTGATCAACTATATAGAAGATTAATTGGTCTTATTCGTCTCAGATATAATTGTCTTCATGAGGGGGAGATATAATTGTGTTCTGCACTCTTTTTCCCTTAACCATGGTTTTATCCCATTGGGTTTTCCTGGTAAGGTTTTTAACGAGGCAGATTTATACACATAGGATGTTGTACTCTTTTTCCTTCACTAGAATCTTTTTCCCATTGGGTTTTATTTTAGTAAGGTTTTAACGAGGCATATCCTTAATGGACATTCAAGGGGGAGTGTTATGAATAATATTGGGTGAATGCCCATTAATGAGATTGTCTTCTTGTCTCCTATTTGTATCCTATAAATAGGACTCTCATTTCATTGTAATAGAGACATCTAAGAGAGTAATACAATCTTCTCTAATCTTTCTCTCTATCACTATTCTAGTTATTGTTTAGAATAGTTCATAACAGTTTACTCATTTTGCTCCAACAATAATGGCCTATGTATCGGAAGGAAACAACCCCTTCATTTCACTAAATCAATGAGTATCAAAACTAAATGATTCGCGTAAGGTTAATCTAATTCTACAAACAGGTCATGCATATCTTAAAGAATTACAAGAATTAGCTTTTAATCGGACAAACAAAGTCATTTATGTATTTGAAGTATGGAAGTTCTATACAAGAAATTATGTGTTCCCTATATGTATCTAAACTTAATTTGCCTTACAAAAAATAGGCACACCTCATCAATAGGAAATAATGGAACCATGAGACAATATCTAAGAATAATACGATACTAAACTCGTGACTAATGTTAGCCTTTCCCATCAATAGGGATAACTATTCGAAAATCCTGAGCATGCAAAAAAAGCTTTTGTTTTAGTGTAGGTTTCATGTCCAAGTTGACTTCTATGTTCTGAATAATTTTACTAAAAATAACATTCACCAAAATATGCTAGGCTTTAGGGGAACAATGTCCTTGCTAGTGAATCTACTAAAGTCAAAAGTCAGAATTGAAACATGAAGTTCATTTAAAGCATTGTCAAAATCAGAGTCTATACTGTTGTGAAAAACATAAGAAAAGTGTCAAGTGTGAGTAGTATGGGGAAGAAGTCCCACATTGGAAAAATGTGTGGAGAGTTGAGCATTTATAAGTGAGAGGACCCATAAACCCAATGCCTTAAGGTTTTGGGTAAGAGTGTGGTGTCCAACTCACTTGTACATTGCTCATGGTCATCATGTGGATGAACCCCCAAGGATGCCCCCTAATGTTCTAACAGTGGTATCATGAGCCTCGGTTCAAGAGAAAGGGACCGGCGAAGTAATGACCCCGTTGACCATGTGAAATGCGTAACGGCAGTATGAGTTGACCATGTGAAATGGATCAACGGAGACTCACACTTGAGGGGGAGTGTTGTGAAAAACACAAGAAAAGTGTCAAGTGTGAGTAGTATGAGGAAGAAGTCCCACATTGGAAAAATGTGTGGAGAGTTGAGCATTTATAAGTGAGAGGACCCATAAACCCAATGCCTTAAGGTTTTGGGTAAGAGTATGGTGTCCAACTCACTTGTACATTGCTCATGGTCAACATGTGGATGATCCCCCAAAGATGCCCCCTAATGTTCTAACATATACCACATACCTATTGTCTCTCAACATATTTTATTGCAAACCCAATTAAGACTAGGTTTTAGAATCCATAAAAGCATAGGATGCAGCCTCTACTCCTGAGTGTAAATTAAAACCTCCAATCTTAATTGGTAAAGAAGCCTACCTATATTGAAAGTCTCCAAAAAAAATCTCCACCAACCACAATGTTTTGAGTCGCATTTTGCAACTTTATCAAAGAAAATATGTCGCCTCTTCATGTGAATTCGTTGACACGTCCTTAGGCAAAAAAGTACAAAAAGTTTACTCTTCATATCCCTTAACTGTGGTAGAATATGCATTAAAGATCCCTGTCTTATGAATATTCAAATCAAGACCTATTCTTGTTTTTATATCCCAAATGATATTAAATGCTTTAACAATTTTTCTTAAATCCCCTTTAATATTTACATCATCAAGATATAAAAAATAAATAATAAACTTAAAATTGTCTTTGAAGCAAAACGTCCATGATCGACCATGTAGACGGACTCACGTAATTTTTTGACTATTTATAAAATAAATACAAAATTAAAATTTTTATAATATGACTAAAAAAATTATATTTGATCACATTATCATATAAGAATAATCCTTATCTCTTATCTAAGAATAAGAGCACAAGAGTGAAAAGAGTGGTCAAACCATAAATTTTTAATGATTCATTCATCTAACAAGAAGTAAGAAATTCTCAACAAAAGAAAAAGTAATACGGAATTGTAGTTACATCTGAAGAAAAAAAACGGGCCCATGACCAAGTCCAAATAACATAAAATAATTATTATTTTTGTATTGTATGTTTTTTCTTTTTATAGAGAATTAATTAGCAAATCATCATAATTCTTCAAAGTTTGGAATCAATTATCATACATGTTAGTTACGTACCGCAGATAAATTTTGAAATCTCTCTATACATAGTGCTGCATAAGAATGGAAGAATCTAAGTCATATGATCCAACTAATTCAAGGTACTGCATTCCTCTTTATAATATCGTTTTTCAAACCTTTCAATCTCTATGCCATACAATATAATTTGATAAAATTAAACATGGAAGATAAAGTGATTGTGATGAACGAATTTAAATCCTCCAATCCAATTAGTCAAAGGTACATATCGTAAGCACTTCTCAGATTAGGTGTTTCTCAATCATGAGTGTCTGACACGACAACTTTGATGATTATATTAAATCATATTATTGTTTTAAATTGTATCGATGTCGTTGTATCAATATTTGTGTCATCTCTAAAGCTATTTTAATATGTTATTGAGGTATATTAAATTTAATATTTTGTGTGTTTTTTTAAATAGTACATATATTGACACTGAGATTCTTGATTTCATATTTGTCTATAAAATTATATAAAAAGAAATTTTCAGTTTTAGCCTTTAATCATAACATTTTTAAACAAATAGAATTGATTTTTTAGTCAAAAGATAGTGAGAGTACACTTACTAAGTTACTCCCGCATGTTTTTAGATAAGAGTAAGTTAACAGTCACATGCATGGCTTATATATTTCTCGACAAACATATATAAATATATTGTTAATTAATATTACATGCATGTGACAGTGAAAAAAGCATGGAAGATAAAGTGATCGCAATGGAAGAATCTAAATCCGACAAAGAGAGGTTTCGGCAAGTAGCAATGAACTCGATGATACTATGCTTACTGCTGATTATCTTTTCGGCAACAAAGATATCGACATTTGGTGGTAAATTCATGGCAAAACATGAAACAATCATGATGATCTTTCTCATAGTTCTTGTTTTACCTTTTCAAATATTAATACTTGTTATAACAATAAACCACCCTATTAACGACAACATCTTTGCAATCTTGAACATATTGAAGCTCTTAAGTGCAATATCAATTATAGAAGTTAGCATTGTTTCTCAGATGGCTGCTATCATCATTTGCATCTTATGGATTTTCATAATTGCATTCATTGTCCTTGTTATAATTAAAAATATATACAGACTCGATCAAACGATGAAAGCCAGAAGGTGAAAGCAAAATATATATATATATATATATATATATATATGGGTTTTGCTATAACACACCCATGAAGGTGTTGTTGTTAGAGCCCTAGAGGCCAATACTTTTAAGTACTTGTACTTGAATTATTTATTAATAATATAATGTTTTATTTATTAATAATATAAGGCACTTCTTTATTATGTTTGTAAGAGTCCAAAATAATAAAGTCCCTAGAATAAATAGTCCGTTTAATATTAAGTGTGACTTAATCATGAGATTAAATTAAACATAAGGACTTTATTCTTAAAGTATCCGTAGTCGAGCTTTAAGGTGAAGTGGGATAACCTTAATGCATAAAGACTATTATGAAGATAGACTGATGATCGCATCTCATGGATCATAGGATAAGGAGTTATCAAGTCTTGACATAGATATAAATATTAGGAGTAATATTTATATTGGATTGACCCTCTATGAGAGTACTACATGCAAAGTTATGCAAAGTGTCATAAGTTACTCTCATGGTGATAATAGTGTAAACCGCCCTTAGACCTGAAACCACTTTGTACCCTAGATGTGGAGTTAAGTACTTTGTTTCTGATCTAACGTTGTCCGTAACTGGATAATTATAAAGGCAGTTAATGGGTACTTCACAAAGCATGCTGAGGGGCAGTAGTGTCCTAGATGGAATTTGCCAATCCTGCATAACAGGATAAATGTCTCGGTACCAATATTGAACTAGACAAGGATGACACTAAGTATGCCTTGTGTTCAATATAGACATAGGGGTAAAGGGGTAATTATACACGCATATTATCACTTAGGTTATGTTTTGATCACATGTCAATTTCTCATAACTTGGGTAGCAATGATGTGTTGCTAGATACCACTCATTGTTTATTATATTAAATAGGAGATTTAATATAATTGCCAACGTTATGGAAACCTACAGGGTCACACACATAAGGACAGTGGAATGTGAGAATTGAGAACACCGTAAGGTACGGTACACTTTAGAGAAATAAATATAATGTGATAAGGTATCACAAAATTAACGATAAGAGATACGCCATAAGATATGGTGGGCGCACGTGCACATGAGTGGAAGACTCATGGGCCGCGCGCCTTAGGAGTTATTTTATTGGGTATATTTTGTTTGTTTAATTCAAACAAAATCTTATTGTTTATTTTATTTGTTTTTATTGTAAATTTGTTTTTGTTGGACAAAAACAAATATTGATCTTGTAGAACAAGAATAGTAAACTCTATAAATAGAGGTCTTGTACAAGAGTAAAAACACACAAGAGAAATCATAAGAATTTTAGGGTTACTTGAATCCTAAAATTATTTCTCTATTTCTCTCTCTCACACAAAGTCTCTCATTCACAAGCTAGCACTTGGAGTGAAAGAAAGCTGTTCGTGTGGACTGGTTAGAGACGTTGAGGTTCTACCTTCAACGTTCGTGATCATCTCGTCCGTAATTCAAGGGTTCTACGCTTCAAGAGGTAAAACCCTAAACGCATGATCATGCCCCTTCGTAAGGATCTCTTAAGGAAAATTTTGAAATTCCGCTGCTTTACTGTTACAATTTTCCTTCAGAAGGTGTGCATTAGCATCATTCACCTTGCTTAATTCTACACTAAAAAAAGTTCTCTCTCTTCAATTTGGAATTTTTTATTATTTTTATAAAATAACAAACACACCCATGATGTGCATTATCATCATTCACCCTCTTTATAAAATAATAAAAAATTTCAAATTGAAAAGATAGAAATATTTTTAGTGTAGAATTAAACAAGGTGAATGATGCTAATGCACACCTTCATGGGTGTGTTATAGCAAAACTCTATATATATATATATATATATATATATATATACACACACACGGACCTAGCTAGTTTGCATTATTAAATTTTTTTGGTGGTGTTACAAAGTAACATAAAAAAACAAAAGAAAAACAAGTACAATGCGATTAAGTTCCAAACTTATTGCTCAATATGAGTGACTCCAACTCTAACGGGGGATAAAACCAATCGGCAGAATATTTTGAATCCAAACCTTCCTTTATCATAAAATCTGAACATATGTTTTGTTTCCTAAAAACATGCACTAATGTAGTTTGCACTATTAACTAATTGCATAGTGCATAGTTTAAGTTTTTTATTTCTTTTTCTTCTCTGGTATTGACCATAATGTACGTTTACATATATCAATAAAATAGACTGAAAGTAATTTCTTATTTGGTTTTATTTTTTTTTTTAGATTTTAATATCTTAAACAAAATAATGCAAAGTAAATATTTAAAATATTAATATCAATGTTTATATTTTAAGTTGTATATACGGTCAATTTTTTTTTTTTATATTAGTTATATGTAATGTATGTCATGCGTGCTTGACGAACATTTGGAAGGTGCACCAATATATGTCGCAAGTAGTAAAAATATTGATCCACGAGGATTGTTGTAATTCAAAGCAACACAATTAGACTAAATTTAGGAAAGAACATATGAAAGTACATGACAATTGAGGGTTTTCATTTAAGGAACAAATTGGTAAAAATAAGAGTTTTATCAATATTAAAAAAGCGGTTGGATTCTTTCGATGCTTTAGGTTGTTATATAAATTGGTAATGATTAGATTTCAATCGATATACTTCAATTATGATAAGGACAATTACAAGTGATTATGTTCAATCTCTTGAGACAAAATCCTCTTAATTGAATACAAATTCCTAATCTCTTAGGTAAATTTATATTCAATTAAGGTTTTCAAACAGTAATTTATACAATCCCAATTAGTAAATCAAAATTTCTAAAGTATCTACTAATTGAATCACTATTCTAGATCTATCACCAAAACTTATTCTTATAGTAAATTGGTGATTGAATTCATTTCATAAATGATCAAGTCACAAAAAGCATTAAGAGCAACATATAGTGAAATTAACATAAATTCATATATCCATTAGAAATCAATACTCATTACATAGCTCAATTCATACTACAACCTAATTTGTCTAAGAACCCAACCTAATAAAGATCTAGCTAAACATCATCTTCATACTTACAAAAATCATGTTGAAATTAATCTTCATAGATCCTTGATTGAGAGGAAGAGAGCTTCACTTGAAGAGAATCACCTCAAAGCACCACACAAAGTCTTCAATATTCACTTCAAACTCCAAATTCACCAACCCCTCTCAAAGAAATGAAATTCTCTATTTATAGGCCCAAGATCAGTGTGCCACACTCCACAAACACACACAATATTGCGTGCCACACTCACTTGCTGAGTGCCACACTCTAAAAGCTGAGTGCCACTCTTGCTGGCAGAAACAAATACCCTGAATTGACAATTTAATGTGTGGCACACTCTAAACAATGAGTGCCACGCCCCAGCAAGCAGTATTCCAGTGTGCCACACTCCAAAAGCTGAGTGCCACACTCACTAGCAGAACCAAATACAAGGAATTGGGAAATTAATGCGTGACACACTCCAAACAATGAGTGGCACACTAAAAATAGCTCAACAAACTAGTATTTTCTTCATCTTTTCTTGTAGTTCAAGTAAACTCTCTTCCTATTGAAATTCTTCATGATAATAGTCTAAAAATATATTAAAATACCTAAATTTGACTTGAATAATGCTCAATAACATAGAATGACATGAAGTCATCACAACCCCAAACTTACCTTGTTGCTTGTCCTCAAGGAACACATTTATCAAATGAACAATTACAAAGTTTGATAACTTTTTAAATCACTTCAATACACAATTCACTTAATCATTTCATCAAACATTTCAATTGATCAAACCATTCATGCAACTTCTACTCACCATGATTTCATTCACGCAAGTATAAGGACACATTCACAAAATTCAATAACTAATGATCACTTCACACGCTCACATTCACTCAATTTATATAGTAATTTAATCACTCAATCAACACAATCTAAACTCCTCTACCATAGGCTTGCAAGCACTCTAATGATAAATCAAATAGCATATGAAACACACACTTTAGAGGACTTTCAAGGTTGTAATGGGGCTTAGGGTAAGGTGGATATTTTTGGGAAAGTGAGTTAAAAACTTGGAGTTAAGGACAACTTTTTCTCAAAATTTTCAACACAAAACTTCCTTTTTTTTTTTCAACGAGATACTAGAGCAACTTACTTACGCACAAATATCAACCAATGATACCAATCACAAACTATTCTTCTTTTTTTTTTCTTCAATTTTTTCTTTCTTTCTTTTTCACATTCTTTTCAAACATTGAACCTCTTTTTCAATCATCATTTTTTTTTCTTTTTCCAACATATTTCACAAAAAATTTATTTATTTATTTATTTTTCATTTCAACTTCCAACATTTTTTTTTCTTTTTCAAAACAACAATGTGGTTGCTCTAGTATATCCACCCCAAACTTAATTTGTTGCTAGTTCCAAAAGCAACCACAAACTTAATCATTAGCCATAAGCACAAACAAAAACAATCAACTTAACTCCAAGAAAACTATTTTTTAACAAAAACAAGAGTTAAGAGACAATAAACCAATAAAATTCGTTTTTAAGGCTCAAAAGTGGGTTAGCAAAGGATATATCATGCAAGGATGGCTACAAAGGCTCAAGGTACCAACAAATTGCCTCGTGTGCTAATCAACGCTACTCAATAAACCAAGAGAATCCAAGCAAGTTCTAGAGAATGAGAATAGAAGTGGACTCACATATATGAAGCAAAGAGAGTGTTTGGGCTCAAAGTCCTCACGGTTAAACGGTCGGATCATTAAGCCATCAATTTTTGTGAATGTCCTCTAGCTTGTGCTTCAATCAATACATTGCAAGAATCTGTTGCACTACAAGTATCACAAATCCATGCTCAAATAAAGAACAAGCAAATCATATAGCAAAGTAATCAAAAATGATATCAAAATTTTGGAATTTTCCAAAAAGATAAAAATATTCCTAAACAACAATTAACCAAGCAAGTCTAAGATTATGCAACATTCAAGATCAATCAACTTATTCCAACAAGAGGGATAGAAATACCAAACCCATGGGTTGCCTCCTATGAAGCGCTTCTTTACGGTTATTAGCTTGACACTCCTCCGCCATTGTTAGGGAGGATACTTCAATTGTCTCCCTGAAGTTCCTCTCAAGGTCTTGCACTTCTTCAATCACAATTGAAACATTACCACCAAGGTCCCCATGGCCACACCCCTTTGGTTCAACAATTCCACTCTCCTCCATATTTCCAAGAGTTAATGTTATTTCTCTCCCACTATTGGAAGACTCCACCTCAATATGAGATTCCACCAAAGTAATTCCACCATGTACTCCACCTAGTAATTGGCAAGACCTCTCCAATTCCTATGAAACTTCCAACCCGAAATATTCTAACTCTCCACCGTCATGAGAATCACCAGAGTTCAAATACTCACTCTCCTCCGATTTCCAACTATACACCAAAAGTGCTTCCGCATTCTCATAACTTTCTTCCACAACATGCACATAATTATTATTGCCCTTTAATTCCGGACAATCCTTCCTGAAGTGACCTTTCCTATTACAATGATGACAATTCCACTTAATGCTTCCTTTTGACCTTGCCTTCCTACCTCTATCTCCACCAGAAACATTTAACGCATCCTCACCGTTTTCCACCTTCAAGTCTTTAGACTTAGTTAGTTCTTTCGTCCTCAAGGCCGATTGAACTTCCTCCATGGTAACAGCACTTTCTCTACCATAGAGCATGGTATCCTTGAAACTTTCATAGGATTTAGGTAATGCACACAATAAGTGCAAGACTTGATCTCCATCTTCTATTTTCACATCAAGATTTGCCAAATCATCAATAATTTTATTGAATTCTGCCAGTTGCTCCGTTATGGATTTCGACTCCACTATTCGATAAAAGTAGAGCTTTTGTTTCAGAAACTGTTTATGTGCCGTCGACTTGGTCATGTACAATGAATCAAGTTTGACCCACATAGACGCTGCATTGGTCTCCTTAGCTACTTCTCTCAGCACGTTGTCTCCAAGACACAAGACAATAGCACTAACCACTTTCTTATTCAACTCAGATTTCTCATCAGCTGAAAGCTTTGCCGGTATTTGTGCTTCTCCCTTCAAGGCTTCATCACAATTGTTATGGACTAAGACCGCCTTCATCTTTACCTTCCACAACCCGAAGTCGTTTTTTCTGGTAAACTTCTCAACATCAAACTTCGAACCCATGATACCTAATTCACGATTTGATCCTTGCCCCACGGTGGGCGCCAATTGTTGTGAATTCCTTTAGAATAAAGTCACACCAATAAAATTCTGATGTGTGGAGCAAAGTGATTAAGCAACGACGTATCAAAGAATATAGAGACAATGAATATTAATCCAACAATATGAAGCAAGAGAAAAATAGAGAAAGCAGTAATAGACACAATAGTTTGTTTATCCAGTTCAGTTAAATTCCGACCTAATCTGGGGGAGAGAGCAGCCCCTCCGTTCCACTATTTCCAAAGTATCACCGTTACAATGAAACTCCCAATAAGGGTTACAAGAATTAGTCGTCAACCTAATCCTACCATAATCCCAAGTTTCTTCCCGTGACCTAGAAACTTACTATAGTGTTTCCAAGATGAAGAATAAACAATTTAGAGAGTAATTGTTTCTTTCCCTACTCCTCTTATTTTTTACCTTGTTCCTAAACCTCTATATTTATAGGATAAAATATAAAATAAAATAGGAACAAATCTCATATAAAAACTGGAACAAATATGGCAAAAAAAGCCCAAAAAACAACAAAATAAAAAATCTGGTCGCGCGCACGTTGCACGTCCCTTCCAGCACGTTATGCGTGCCTGGCAGAAACTTTTTCTGCTGGTGAGCACTTTGTGCGTGCCTGGAAGCACGTCAGGCGTACTTGGCAGAATATATTTTTTCTTCCCTTTTCCATTCCAGTGAGATTTCAAGACAATTCTAACAAGTACCTTGGACTAATTGGATTGGAGGATTTAAATTCTTCCACCACAATCACTAGATCTTCCATGTTTTATCAAATTGTATTGCATAGAGATTAAAAAGTTGAAAAATGAATATTTGAGGAATGTAGTAGTAGTACCTTGACTTGGTCATGAACCCTTTTTTTTTTTGCAAATGTAACTACAATTCCGTATTACTTTTTTTTTTGTAGAGAATTTCTTACTTCTTGTTAGATGAATGAATCATTAAAATTTTGTGGTTTGATTTTTTATTTTTATATATTTTGTTCTTTATTTGATAATTTTTTATAAAAACTAAAGTTTATCTAAATTATTTGATTATTCATGGAAAGTAAATATAGAAAAAGGTGATGTATGTGAGATAAATCATTGGTATTCATTTTAAATAGTTTTTTGAGAGAATAATTGGTGTGCAGTGGGTGATTTGAATTCTGTTTTTCATGTATCTTAGAAGTTGGGGACATTTGGAACTAATAAGAGTGGCAAAAATTTAGAAATTTGAGGGTTCAATTGGTTGACATAGCTTAATCGGACATCGTTTTACGTGGTACCTAATGGTTGTGCCACGAGACGAGTCACCTAGATCAATTATTCTGGGGATGATTTACCCCAATAAAAAATATATGCTTATTTGATTTTATATATTTATATTTATATTTATACATTTAGATAATTCATTTTATATATAATGCATTAAAAAAATAAGACAATCAGTTAATAAATAATAGGATAAAAATGAACCACATTAAAAGGGATAGACAACACCGTGTAGCTTTTTTTTTGAGATTGGAAATGAAATTTTCAATTGCGGAGATATGTGGTTTATGTGGTTTGTGATGAAAGAAATATTAATAGTCATGTGTGGAGAAGTATTTGGAACGTAACGAGTGAAACATTTTGTTTGGTTGATGAAACATGACCGCTCATTATAACAAGATGTGGTGGTGTTATATGGTAGTGATGGTGAATAGCTCGGGAGTTTTTCAAAGCATATAGGGTATGGTACAACTTATATAGCTGAGGTTTGAAGAATATATGTCTATTTGGTTTGACTTTGTTTTAGTTTTATTTTTCTTAAGTCATTTTTTTTGAAGAAGTTAAATTAATCCACTTAATTTGTCATTAGAGAGAATCAAACTTGAGATTTTAAGGAAGAGTATACTCCGAAGTCCCAAGTCAATATCAGCATATATGTTAACTTATTAGAGTATGACAATAATATCATGTTTTAGAGTTAACAAGAGTTGTAATTTTGAAAAGAAATATTATATCATTCTTCTAGTGATTATTGAAAGTAAATAGTATTTCGTACTATCCGGATGTTAAGGAATGTTACTGAATGTCTACCTTGATTATATTAATAATATTAATGCGAATAATTTATTACCGGCTTAGTATTGAATTTATAAGGTCACACACACACAAATAAATGTTCTAATTTTTGCTAAAGATTTAGTCTATTATTTGATAATTAAATTAGAGAATTTAAATAATCAAATTTAAATTATTTTCTAAGTAATATATATAAATTGAGCAAAGATTCAATATACATATTATATGGAATTTTGAATGGTTTCAAAATGAAAAACAAAAATGTGATGTATATATGAATATGAGTAATCTAGTTAATTGGTATGAATGAGACGGTGATGGAAATTCAATGTAATATTGGAGAAAACTATGTTAAGAAGATAGTTAACTTCTATGTCATAGAAGGATACTATAAATAAGTGTCAAGCAATTTCTTTAAAGATAAAATAAAAGTAAATATGATTATGTGATTTGAATCAATAACACTAATTTTATTTTTCTCATGATTTTGGTTATATTATTTAAAGGTTGATATTTTAATTAGTCTTGGTATGAATATTTGTAATTTCTTCACATTATTAAAGAAAATATTATGATTCAAGAACTGATTGTCAGATACACGTTTATAACATTATTTAGTTTAATATAATTTAAGCGTAAAATAGATCCAATTTTATTCTAATACACGTTTTACGAACACCGTTTTTACTTCACATGATTGTACTAGATTGTTGAATACCTAGTTAGTTAGTTGGTTATGAAACTAACCAGTTTGTTAAGTAGTATAGAAAAATTGATTATTTGGTAAATAAGTAATGTGTGTATTGTGTATAAATAGACATATAAAGGTTACTTAAATTTTCATATTACCAAATATATCTCTATCATCTTTTCTAATCTCTCATCTCTCATCATTCCTTATTCCTCACTCTCTAAGTATTTCACACTTTTGTGCTTGTGTCCATTGTGGCCCATCTCAAAATCTTGTTTGTTTGTCTAAATTTCAAAAGATCAACGTATAAAAATAAGGGTTTTTTTGTAAGTTTGAATTTTATTAATTTAGACAAATCATAAAATTTTGAGACTTGTTCTTATTATAACTACGGTCAACAAAGTAAGTACTTCATTGAAATAAAGATTAGTCTCATTATTGATTCAAATCATTAGTGTTTGTGAGCATACACTTTAGTGTTGATGAAGTCTAAAATTTAATTTTGGTGATTACCCTAAAAGGCTAAAACAATTATTTGATACATATACTATATCCAAATATCAACATTCCTAATTAAAATACCAAACTTAGTGAATTAATTTATGAAAAAAATTGTATATAGTCAAAAGACTTTGTCAGATGACCGATTATCCCAAAAGCTTAAGGTGTTAGGAAAGGCCACTTCAATGGTTTTATATTATTTCTAACACGCCCCCTCACGCAAGAGCCCATTGGGCTTGAAGCGTGGATAATGCATAGGCTCACCTACCATATGCTTAATAATTCCACTTTTAATTAGAAAGTGAGAGGAGCGGGAATCGAACTCTAGACCACTTAGTCATAGAGGCTCTGATACCATGTCAGATGACCGATTATCCCAAAAGCTTAAGGTGTTAGGAAAGGCCACTTCAATGGTTTTATATTATTTCTAACAGACTTGGTTATGGACCACAAACCAGCTAATTAAAAAATTTAAAAAATTGTGAAAATAAGTTTCATATAAATGATCATTTCTGTACTCACAGAAATTTTATGGAAATTTTGTTCCTTTAATTTATGTATAAATGACAGTAATGCAAGCTGTCAAAGCAGTATATTGTTACACTACATGCAAAATGAGTTGTGATCAGAAAGATCATCCTTAAGGCACGTGATTCTGTCCTTAACAACTTTGCTTTAGATGGCAACTTGAAAATGATACTCAAAGTTTTTTCATATAAGTATACATGGTGAAAAAGACGGTACACAGTATATGTATGTATTTATGAAATACACCCATGCGAGTCTTGCGGGATGCCTATCTCTTATATAAATTTAGGCAGCAATGTTTGAATTTTTTTTTTACTGAATTCACAGTATATGGACTAGATCATCTTAGTGTGATTATAATTTGTCAATATATGCTTATTTTTTAATAATTCCACTTCACATAAATGGTGGAGAAAATGTAACGTAAATGGTGGAGTTAACATGATGATAGAATAGGAAATATAGCTCTTCAACAATTTACTATTTTAGTTGGAGAAATTTATGCTAAAATAACACTTGAAATTAAAAGAAATATATTTTTTAATTTTTCATAGATTCCTTCAAAAGGAAGAAACCAACAGACCTAATTGCATAATTGTATTATCTCTAATCTTAAATATAAGAAAAAGTTTATTTTTTAATTCGTTGAAAATTTAATGTATTGATCTACAATATAAACTAAATACATCAGATTTTCAATAAATCTAAAAATTAAAAATTTTCTTTTATTTTTAAGATCGAAACAAATAAATTACCGTATGTTTGCGTAGTTATTAATCAATTAACAGTGAACCTATTTTTGGATATTAATTCAAAATATACAACGAAGATGATATAGATAATACTAATATAATAGAATGCATTAATTAAAAACAAACAACATGGTGAGCGAGTACTAATATATATTACTACATTTCACTAAAAAACACTCTATCAAAATAAATAAAAATTTAACCAACATATTGAGTTACCATGATTGCCAACTTTCCATCAAAATAAATTGAGACCCACTCACAGAATCACCAACTCAGTATTCACTATTCAAAAACGATTTTGAACATATCTGATTACTCCTCTTCTTACTTTATACTTAGATTTCAAAACTCCATCACCATGTCTACAAAGTCACTTGAATCTTTGTTACAGTTAATTGAAGGAACCTTGCAGCACTTAACAGTGCTTGGAGCATATTACACCCTCGAAAATGAGAAGCATGCCCAGAAATTCTTATCAGACTTTGGAGCAATACCATTAATGAGAGGCACACTCATGATTTTTGAATTTTATTTTATGATTCTGTTTGCTGCATTTTCTATGAGGGTTCGACTCAGAAGAGGAATTTTTCAGCTTTTATTGACTATAGCATTTAATGCTATATTTGCTTCTCTTTTGATCGCTATGCTTGAGGTAAAACTATCTATTGTAGTGGCTGTGTTCTGGTCTCTTGTTTTTCTCTGTGTTGTTGTGTTACCGAGAGATGGAATCCAAACTCAAGGGGGTCGTCTCATAAAACAAATTCCTAATCGTTTAAGGAATGCAGAAGATTCTAATGACTTACCCGATGCCGAAGATAATGAGGAGTAAACGATGAAGAACAACACTGGGGTTACAGTTGTTTTAAGTTTTTTAAAATTTAAATTTCCGATTAAGAAATTGGTACTATTGTTGTACCAATAATTAGTTTATGTTTAGTTTATTGTTTTTGTTTTAATTTGTACTTTAATTTCTTAAAACTGTAACCTCCAGTGGCATCATATTATATTATAATAATAATTATAATTTTTTGTTAACTGATTTTTGTTTATATTATAATGCCAATTTTAGATTCATGAATATCTACTAGTTAATTGAAAATACAGATAAAGTAAAAGAAGAAATAGGAAATTATATGAGAGAACATATATATAAACCGGAAAGATTAAGAAAGGAAATGATCATAATCGCACTCAATTAACTTCAGTCCCTCGTTCAAAGTTCAAACTAGTCACTGCAATGTTCTCCATGTATGAGATTGCTTAATCAGTTAATTTAATTATAATTATAATACCATCATTATTTGTTTATCTCAATTAACTATTTAGTTGCTACTATACTTGTTTACATGACAATATAATCCATTATATTTACTTAAAGGGTCTTGCTGTTGAATTTCTCCATAACATTTTTTAAGGATTTTACTTAAAAGAAATTGTTTATTCAAAATATAAATTAAGTAGTTTAATTTTCAATGTATTTGCTCAATTTGTTTTTTCAATACGTTGATTTCATACATTTTCATTAAAACTTTATATTTAAAATTCTTAAAGAGTACACTTCACAAACATTCATTACTAAGACTTTGTCTTGTAAATGTACCAAAAAAAAAGACTTTGTCTTATGAGTATATTTCATATTTAAAAGTTAAAATATTCATATGTTGAAATGAATAAGTAAATAATTATGAGTTAGAACTTCGACTCTTGAATATAAAATACGACATTTTTATCGATCGATTTATGTTAATTTATAGTGTGATATTTATTATTGTGTTTTATGATAGGGCCAAGTATGGTGGCAAAGGCAAGGAGTATTATTGAGGGAAAAACCTTAATCTTTGACTCTGTTTATTATATCAAACCCCGTTCAAAGCTCCTTCGTTTCAAAGCAAAAATTATGATAAAATTTAAAATTAACTTAAAAAATATGCCAAATTTAGAAGCTTTGGAATAGAAATGTACCGGTATTTTTGTTGACAAACGGAAATCTTAACACATTTTATTATATAATAAACTGTGAATACAATGCGGCATCAAATCAAAAATATGGCGACGAGACTAAGAAAGGGTCACTCTAGCTATGAAATATGCAACCCTATTCGTTTGATGCCTGATGGACTTTACTTTATAGCCAGGATTTAAATCTAAAATACATGTAATTCTTTGAATGATCGAACTAAATTATGAGACACCATAATGTCGCCTCCTAATAGCATTTACAACATTGCAAGCATCTGTTTCAAAAATGACAGCAATGAAACCTCTTTGTTGAACAATTGGATTGGGGGGGGGGGGGGTGGGGGGGATGACATTGCGTGTTGCTGCAACTGCTGGTCATGTTGTTCGTGTTGGACGGCTTTCCATTCATTCCATAGTTGCAAAGCTTTATGTCCCACCTGCTGGCCCTGTTCCTTGTCGTTGTTCCACATGCAATTATTTCTATGATTCCACATGCTCCAAATGATCATAGCTACTTGTCCAGCTGTCTCACGATCAAGCAACCTGCAAAAATTAAAGATAAAATCCTTTGCTGAATTGTTGTGTGGGTTATGTGTCTCCTCTAATTGATCAAGTCCAACTCCCTGCCATGCAAGCTTGCTGTTTTCACACTCATAGATGAAATGCCAATCACTCTCTTCCCCCCGTTCACATCAAGGGCACCCAACTTGACAATTCACATGCCTCTCCAACAATCTCATCCGAGTGGGTAAACACCCTCGACAAATACGCCATAATAAGTGTTTCACTTTTGGAGGTGCGCGAATTTGCCAAAGATTATTCCATCTCTCATTTATGCTACCTTCCAGAACCTGCATAGTGCTTTGAAGAAGTAAATTATAGCCAGATTTCACACAATAATTACCATATTGCTGGGAACATCGAGGGGGCAGCCCGGGGGGATCATCCACATTGGGTCTAGAACAACGATATAAGTGTTAGACACCACACTCGGACTTACTCACACTTGCCACAACATTCTCCCCCTCAAGTGTGAGTCTTCATATCATTATGCTCCCTCTCAAGCGGAAGCTTTTCCAACCATATATACTTGTACCGCCGTTGCCACTTTGCACACGGGACCCGCCGCCCAACCACCTTTATCAAGAGGACTTTCGATACAAGGAGCCCAGTCTTTAACCATCGGCTCTGATACCACTGTTGGGTCACTGAGGGGGCAGCCTTGGGGGATCATCCACATTGGGTCTAAAAACAACGATATAAGAGTCGGACACCACACTCTTACCCAAAACCTTAAGGCAATGGGTTTATGGATCTTTCTACTTATAAAGTGTTCAACCTCCACTTTTCTAAGCAATGTGGGACTTAACTCACACTTGCCACAATAATCTCCCCCTCAAGTGTGAGTCCTTCAATTCTTTTATGCTCCCCCTCAAGCAGAAGCTTCTCCAACCGTAAACACCTGTACCGCCGTTGTGCCACTGCACCAACTAGAACCCGCCGCCTGACCACCTTTGTCAGAAAGACTTTCGACACAAGGAGTTCGATCTCAACCAGGCTCTGATACCACTGTTGGGTCACGAGGGGGTAGCCAGGGGATCATCCACATTGGGACTATAACAACGATACAAGAGTCGGACACCACACTCTTACCCAAAGCCTTAAAGTTTTGGGTAAGAATGTGGTGTCTAACACTTATATCATTGTTCTGGACTCAATGTGGATGATCCTCCGGCTGCCCCCTCGTGACCCAACACATATAAGTCATCATCCCATATTAGCCTATCTTTCTTTATTTACCTCCTCAAACAAGGGAACATGCATGATAGCTTATGCAACGTGTAATGGGAAACTGGAGTAAACTTTGTTGTGATCCCATTCTTTCTCATTTGGTTTCATAATATCACGCACACATAAATTAACCACTTCCTGTACTTGTGGTGAATGCACCCACTTGCCATCTTCTTTCTTCAACCATGGTTCCCTCATAACACTTATTGTAGAACCATCGCCTATTCTCCATCGACACCCATTCATAAGAACTTGCCGGGATATCCAAATATTGCGCCAAGCGTAGTTAAGATTATGTCCAAGTTGGGCTGCAAAGAAAGAAGAATTAGGAAAGTATCTTGCTTTATACACCTTTGCCTAGAGTATTTGGTTTAATCATAATACTCCATCCTTGTTTTGCTACCATGCATTGCCTTATTGAAGAGTTAGAAATGTAGGGTTAGTTCATGAATGTTATGAGAGACAATGAGTTAGGCGGCTATTAGGAAAGAAAAAGATAAATCCAGTGTGTGATAACTCATAACATCATATGCATGTATACAAATTTAATCTAACGGCTAAAATGAATGGTACATCGGTGAAAGATTTAATTGATCTCTCACCCATAATGCAAACATTGTTAATTTAGAGGGTAGGAGAAGTTTGTGGTTAATTAAAAAGTTGGATCGAATATGAATGATATTTTAAAAAATATTAAGAGGGCAAATTTTATGGGGGTATAATTGATAAATTCTATTATACCGATAAATTTTGAAGTAATAGAAAATTGATTATATTTTGAAAAAAATAACATTTTAATATTAATTAATATTTTCATAATTCAAAGATAAAATATGAAGAAAAAAAAGCATCAAAATAGATATCTTTAATAAATTACACATATACTCACAGTCACATCATTAAAATATGTCAAGTAATTGTTGCTACATTATAAACTCAAATGCTCATTGGAGAATGACTCAAAATTTTAAAAAAATAATAATAATTTGGATCCAATAAAGGTTTTTAGAATAAGAGAGCATATGTTTTTTATTGTCAGGTAATGTAGCGGTTAAAAACTTACATCTTAAAGATGAAATAAGTGAGTATACCTGAGTTCGAACCTGAATCCCTATACTTTCGTATAATATGTCTAACAACTAATTGAGCTAACCTTATGGGACAAGAGGATATGCTTTTTATTTTTGAAAAATATGATAACTAAATATGAATTAATTATCACCAACACTATAAATTTGCTTTTAAAAAATCATAACTCACGAAGTCTTAAAAAATTTAATCAATCATATAGTATATTTACTCCCTCCGTTCTAATATATAAGCACAATTTGGTGAATAAAAATGATGTATTTAGTCCTAGTTTTAAACCAAATACATCAAGTTTCTTAAGATTATTTTTTACTTATATTTTGAGACGGAGGGAGTATCTTGTAATAACAATAACACTTATAGTGTTCTTCTCAAATAAAACATTTTAAACCTCATATCATTATATAAACCATTGTCTCAATCAAAGTTTCTCAAATAATTTCAATCATCTCTCAAACGCAGTTGCGCCAATCACCACCAAATCAACTGATATTTAATTAATCTATTTTACTTTAACTAAACTAAATTTTAGTCACAACTAATTTTACGGAATTAATTAACTCAAAATAAAATTTTCATCACAACTAGGGGTTAGACAACAGAGGGAGTTCAATACTGCTACTTTGTTGAGTAAGTCATGTTGGAGGTTGTTAGACCGTGGTGGTTTGTGGTATAGAGTGTGGGCAGTGTGTTATGGATAAGAGGTTGGGAGGTTGGTGGATGGGGGCCAGAGTGAATCTGTGTGGTGGAGGGAGGTTAGGAGAGTTAGGGATGGTATAGGTGTTGAAGGAAGGGGTGGTTTAAGGATAATGTTGAGAGGGTTGGGAATGGCGATGACACTTTCTTTTGGACTGACCCTTGGGTCGATGGAGTTCCTCTGTGTGTCAGGTTCAATCGTCTTTTCAATTTAGCAAACAACTAGTTGATCTCAGTTGCGGATATGAGGGAGTTGGGGTGGGATGATTGGGGGTGGGGGGGGGGGGGGGGGGGCAGTGGCGTTGTCAACTGTGGGTGTGGGAGGAGGAGATGTTAAGACAGTGTAGATTACTTCTCAATGTTTTTTCTTTGCAGTCTAACATTTCAGATAAGTGGTTTTGGAGACATGATCTGCTTGGTGGCTATTCTATGAGAGACACTTACCTTTTGCTCACAAGTCAGGATCCTTAAAATACGGAGGAGTTTTCAGGTTTATTTTGGCATAAGCATGTTTCCTTGAAGGTTTCTATTTTGGCTTCGAGACTCCTTCGAAATGGGTTACCGACAAACGACAATCTGGTGCTGCGTCATATCATCTATCAAGAAGCTCAAGCGCGTGTGGGTGGTTGCCGGGGAGGGGGGGGGGTGGGGGGTGGAAATAACTCGTCATATTTTCCTTGTTTGTCTTGGCTTCGTTCTTATGTGGTGTTTGGTTATACATTGGATTGATATGTTTTCAGTTGATCAGGTGCCAGTTTAAGATCATGTTGTGTAGTTTATT